>OY757542.1:14054291-14078125 GCA_963584105.1 Alviniconcha strummeri
GTGTGTATGAGTGTCTGTGTGTGCATTAGAAAGAGAGGGGGAGAAAGAGAGATAAAACTGTAAGTGGGAATGGTGTCTCGCAGCTCTGGCGCAATGTTTCCAAGCCAGCAAACAACCTGGGTACACAAGGTTGACGGAACTCACCATGACAGTCTGGCCTAATTCCTGTCGTCTCGCCACATTTCTCGCGGTGCCCTTACCTGTTGCCACCTCAGAGTTTGCTCATTAGACCTCGTTACCGAACGCGTTTCGTGACTCCCCGCTCCAGGCCCGGGAGCTGGCTCCGACATCTGAAGCCTTTTGCCGTGGATTTTCTGCAGCGAGCAGTACGTGCTGTTAGTGTTTGGCTACAGTTTAATTTGCGGTGGGTTTGCAGCACGTGCATCGGTCTCCCTGTCTGCTTGTAGCAGGCCGTTTCGCTTTGAAAGTTTATCAGCCGGGTACCAGTGGAAACGGTCTCTATATATGTTGTTGGGAGTGCGCGCGTGTGTGTGTGTGTGTGTGTGTGTGTGTGTGTGTGTGTGTGTGTGTGTGTGTGTGTGTGTGTGTGTGAAGGGATAGGATGAGAATAGTGATGGTTATGCTTGTGTTTATTGTATACTGTGATGTGTGCGATACTACGCGTTGTTGCGTACTTTTTAAGTGTTAATCTTTTACATGTGCACTGTCTTTGTTCTTTATATGTGGCACCCACATTTTCCTTTGATCTTATTGAAGGAATAAAAAAAAATCTTGCTTTGACTTGACTTGACCCTCTTGCTGTGAAGACCCTTTCCTTTTGTGCTAGGGTCTAGGCGACCATCTCCCTTCCTCCCTCCCCCCCCCCCCCTCCTCCCACCTTTGGCACTGTGGATTTTTGTATTGGGCGGTTCGGTGAAGCTGGTTTGCACGAGTGAATGTCCTTTGTAATCTTTCGCGCAAGAAGTCGCGAGAGGTCGCAGCGTCACTTCCGGGCCGATTTCTTAGTAGGCGTTGCTTCACGCTGTGTATAACAATGGGAGTTGAACCTAGAATTGCGAAGCGGTACTAATGCCACCACTGTCGCAGTTGCAAATATTACCGGGGAAAGGGGATGGAGGGTGGCGAAAAAAAAAGTGTCTTTGCGTCGTTTTGGGGCTGACCAGAAGATGGCGACTTCGTGGGGTGGAAAAAAAAGCGTTTTGGGACATCCTATACCACGAGCAACAAGTTATTACTTGTTGCCTGACACATTCTGACTACGGGCCTCCAAAAATGCGTTTAAAGTTGGCAGTGTAAAATTCGCAAATTCACTGTCACCGCCTTCCAATGTGAAGAAAGTATGCATTGGAAGTAAAAGCAGCCAAGGGACTTAAGCGATGCCAGGCAAATGTCAAGGGAGTTAACAACCCCGCCCGAAACCGCCCAATAGTCTCGGAACGGTTTGGAGTATCCGCAAGTCGACCGTCACAAAAGAGAATAAAAAAAAACTTTTTAAAAAAACAGAACACTTAGCGTTCCACGTGTACCAGTGCTTTCACTGACGTGACTAGGGCATAATTAAAACTGTGTCAGGATTTGCAGTGTAGACGGTAATGCTTCCCAGATGAGGAGCTGGAGTACCAGAGACTAAAGACCCTTCAGCTCTCAAGTGGACAGCACGCGCTTGATGGATATGCCCATAATGTACGCTTCGGCAGTTCGTGGGAACCAAGACTTTTGGTCACACCCTCCCACCCACACACACACACACACACACACACACACACACACACACACACACACACACACTAAAAAAAGAACCCCCGAACGCACCAAAACCCTTGAACTTTCAAAGAGCAAGTGTCTCCTTGATATATTGTGCTGCCTCAGTTTATCACGTAGTTATCTAATATTTATAGGAAGCCGGGCTAGCTCAGTGGAACTAGAGCGCCGGACTCGTAATCGGAAGGTCGCGGGTTCGATTCGCGGCAGGAAAATTTAATTTTGCTTCTCCGGGCTCAACTCTGTGCTGTGCTGACTCTTGTTTCGGTACCCGTTCCACCCCCGTGTTACCGCAGTAGCACGAAAAGGTTTCCGGTCTTTCTGCCGAAAGTGCAGATGTCAGGTTACAGCTAAAACACACATGTATGCGTCGTATATATGTGATTTGGAATAAAGTGATACTGTAAACTGGTGCATGGTTGTATGGTTTACCGCACAGGACATGCGCAGAGATGGCAGCAATCTCACGTGGTACCGTCCAGAAAACAACCAATTGGCGCTGTAAGCACATCACTTCGGTGGATATTCAAAACAATAGCGCTATTTAGAAAAGATCAGTCTAATCTAATCTTTATGGCTGGCACTAATGTTTCCTGGTCTGCCTGACTTGCGAAGCCTTTGAAAACTTTAGCAGTTCGAAGTTGAGCATCTTTTGGTAGGACTTATCTTGCACCTTTGGCCAGTGAGTTCTTCACTTGCGGTTACATTGTCCGTTTTTGTTGTTGTTGTTTTTGTGTTCACTTTCTGGTACCTGTACGCCTGTTCGTGTAATGATGAGCGATTGTCTGGCCGTTAGATGAACGGGTGGCTCGTCTGTGTCCAAAACTGTAGCGTTGGACTTTGTTTCTGAGACTGTTTGGGCACAATCATACAAACTTTGTTTCAGCACATTAAATTTCGAGCTCTACTTGCTCGTGAACACTACTTTGAAGGTCAGACAGAAGTTGAATGCTGTTTTCGTGAAAACTTGTGAGCCATCTGGATAAAACTGTGTGGTGATTTAATACGTAACGAATATCTTTATATAGATATTGCAATACATACCACTCGTGGTCCTTTGCTTGGATTTCAGGAAACTAACTGACGCGAATGCTGCAGCAAGATTATTAACTCTCTCTCTCTCTCTCTCTCTCTCTCTCTCTCTCTCTCTCTCTCTCTCTCTCTCTCTCTCTCTCTCTCTCTCTCCCTCTCTCTCTCTCTCTCTCACACACACACACACACACACACACACACACACACACACACACACACACACACACACACACACACACACACACACACACACACACACACACACACACACACACACGCACTCTCTCTCTCTCTTCCCTCTCTCTCTCTCTCTCTCTTTGCCCTGCTATAACCGTAATGGTTGACTGGGCGTAAAACACCAAGTCTCTCTCTCTCTCTCTCTCTCTCTCTCTCTCTCTCTCTCTCTCTCTCTCTCTCTCTCTCTCCTCTCTCTCTCTCTCTCTCTCGCTCTCCCTCCCTCCCTCCCACCACATTATATGTGTAGCTGAACACAGTCTCTGACTTGCACGTTCGGCTTCCTGTTTCTGTTTTCACCCTTGCAATTTCATGACTGCTTAGCAGACGATAATTTGACCGGCCTCGCGTGGAGTGACGTCACACTTTTACTGCTGTTAGCGCGCCTTCGGCCGGCACGTCATACGATTCAAATCCATTACCTAAGACTGTGTCTGCCTGTTAATGTTTGTGCATCGGTCCATATATATATAGAGCTTACGCAATGGGTTCGAGTGTTTTACCGACAAGTAAGAAACACGTCCTGAGTTGTGCAAGTTTGAGCCAGCGAGTCGATCTTGACAAGCTGGCTACGAGTGACAAGACCAAAGCCCGTCTATATTAAAATAGACGGGCTTTGGACAAAACTTACGGAACGAGTGTTTATTATTTCGCGGTAAACTACGAAGAAAAATATTGTGTGAGTTATTTATTACACTTACGTATACTTAAAAAAAAAAATCTTGAACAAGGATGACTGCTACGTTCTGAAACAAGATCCAAACACATAAACGGTTAAAAAGAGCGCAAATTGAATATGACAGTACAAAACGTATGCTTAGTTTCGGGGTAAGCCCTTTTTCAAAGTCGCAAAACAACAGTTAAACGATGATGAATGCGAATATTACACTCACCTGGTTGCGGTCGTGGTGTGTTGAATGCCTGGAATGTCTGGAAGAATGTCGGCATGACAGTCTATAAATCATCATGGTATGGATTCACCTTTGAGTGTGAAACGACGATGACAAATCCTTCAGTCTTTGGTGATGGCCAATTTACGCCGTGCGGCTAAATGCGCACTAAAAAGGAGTTAGTCCCCTATTCACCGTCAGATATATCTACGTGCCTCGTCCATATTGTTACAGGCAAACAAGAGGCAACACGCTAAGTAGCTAACAGCGTTGACAGAAAGCGAAGGGGAAAGAATTTGAGGCCATTGGCGTTGTGTGCCGTGTATCCTTTGGCCTACTGACAAACGGCGAGAAGCCCAACAAATACAACTGCACTGAGGAAACGTCTGAAACAGTAATCTTGTCCGTAACAAAATCCACGCTAATCTTCATTCATCACCAGACGACTTCCGCTTCGTTGATTTTCGTCTGTCAGCATAATGTGGGTTGGTACAATGCTGTTGTCATCGTGACCGGAGTTGGTGCGAGTGCGTTCTTGTCGTTTCGTCAGCGAAATTTCGCAGCACCCTCAATCTGTCTGCTCTAGCTGGTTTAAACAAAACTTTACTCGAGACAAAATATCTGTCTACTCAAGTTCTCTTCGTCTTTCAAAGAGTGTCCGTCCATGCCATCGTTTCATACCTCATCAAAATGACCTTTTCATACATCTCTGAGTTGTCTCGGTAGGTTTTCCTCGGCTGCTTTACTATTCCGAAACAAGCCAAGTTTTAATATTGGGATCGACATCTTTTGCTGACCATACAGTGACCATTGCAGTCTTACCCTGCTCATCTGAACACAAAAATTCACGCTTCAGGCATATATTACTTGTTATATCATTTTAACCGTTAGAACGTAGCTTACACGTTATTCTTAGTGCCGTCACATTTAATACTTTTTACGCTGAGTCGACTTAAATTTTCTTCTGGCAGATCCTAGCCTTATTTCCCGTTCTTGTTGTGTTACCTAGGTCAGTTTTGTATAATCTGTTTGCATGGTTTGAACGATAGTTCTTCAAGCTTTGATTTCCTCTCTTTCATGATTTTATCGGTTTAGTACTTGTTATCAACGAGGGTCGAAGAAACACAAATACCGCTGATTTTGTGTAGCGAAGCGATTTGGATACAGCGGGAGGGTTTTCCTTGCAGCTGATGCTGCACTGTATAAGTATGGGTGCACGAATTAACTGTGTTTGTGCTTTTTTCCCCTGCTTTGTGTGTGTGTGTGTGTGTGTGTGTGTGTGTGTGTGTGTGTGTGTGTGTGTGTGTGTGTGTGTGTGTGTGTGTGTGTGTGTGTGTGTGTGTGTGTTCCTTTCGCGCTGATCATATGGAAGTAAGAGGAAAACGATAATAGAAAGTTTACATGGACCTTTGAGGTTAAACCGTTTCCTGTGTCTCAGCGACGGTTGGCGCATGTTCCGCGTTATTATGAGAAGGACCGATACGGTCTGCGGACTGCTTTCAGTATAACTAATTTTAGTATGGCTATTCCTGTCCTGGTGAGTGGCTAAATGTCACTTAGAAAGCAAAATTGCTGTGTGCAGTTTCTTCATTGTTGCACTAGCGAATGGGAGAAACTCTACAAGCAAATAGCGTGATAGCGGTTCTTGTTACCGCTTGGAATGGCGATTCCATGACTATGTTCCTGCAGAGTAGGTGCAACTTTAACAGCAAAAAGCGAGGTAAGACTGCGAGTTGTTGGCAGCACTTGGCCCATGTCTTGTGTAGCTGGTGAATACATGCAGCTTTAACAGCAGAAAGCTAGGTAATTAAGAGGAGTCGTTGGCAGCACTTGGCCCATGTCTCGTGTCTCTGGTGAATACATACAGCTTTAACAGCAGAAAGCTAAGTAATTAAGACAACGAGTTGTTGGTTGCATTTTAGCCCTTGTCTCGTGTCAATGGTGAATACATGCAGCTTTAACAGCAGAAAGCTAGGTAATTAAGACTACGAGTTGTTGGCTGCACTGGTCCCATGTCTCGTGTCACTGGTTGCGCTTGGCCCATGTCTTACGTCGCTGGCGAATACACGCAGCTTAACAGCAGAAAGCAACACGAGTTGTTGGTTGCATTGGGCCCATGTCTTAATGTCGCTGGCGAATACATGCATCTTTAACAACAGTAATTAAGACAACGAGTTGTTGGTTGCATTGGGCGCATGTGTGGTGTCGCTGGCGAATACATGCACCTGTAGAAAGCTAGATAATTATAGAACAGCAGAAAGCTAGATAATTAAGACAACGAGTTGTTGGCTGCACTGGGCCCATGTCTCGTGTCACTGGCGAATACATGCAGCTTTAACAGCAGAAAGTTAGGTAATTAAGACAACGAGTTGTTGGCTGCACTTTGGCCCATGTCTTGTGTAGCTGGCGAAGAAAACAAATCGGTTTAATTGCAACGGACAATAAAGTATTGAATTGAATACATGCAGCTTTAACAGCAGAAAGCTAGGTAATTAAGATAACGAGTTGTTGGCTGCACTTGGCCAATGTCTTGTGCAGCTGGTGAATACATGCAGCTTTAACAGCAGAAAGCTAAGTAATTAAGACAACGAGTTGTTGGCTGCATTTTGGCCCATGTCTTGTGTAGCTGGCGAAGAAAACAATATGTTTAACTGTTATGATTGCGACGGACGATAAAGTATTTTGAATTGAATACATGCAGCTTTAACAGCAGAAAGCTAGGTAATTAAGACAATGAGTTGTTGGCTGCACTTGGCCTATGTCTCGTGTTAGTGGTGAATACATGCAGCTTTAACAGCAGAAAGCTAGGTAATTAAGACTACGAGTTGTTGGCTGCACTTGGCCCATTTCTCGTGTTACTGGTGAATACATGCAGCTTTAACAGCAGAAAGCTAAGTAATTAAGACAACGAGTTGTTGGTTGCACTTGGCCCATGTCTTAGTCGGTGGCGAATACATGCAGCTTTAACCAGGTAGAAAGACTAAGTACTGTGTGTTCCTGACGGTGAGGCGGGTCGGGGAAGTGCAGCTTTAAGAGCAGGTAGATAAGAGTAGTTGGTTGCACTGGGTTCGGCGATTTCTTGTCTGAGTGCCAGCAACAAGGTGCAAGACGCCACAGGTTCCCACGCTCCTCGCTGTCCCGACTGGCTCGGTTTATTTCCTATGATTCACTGGCACACAATGCCAGCTATCTGCTTCTGCCCGCTCGGTCCTCCTCCTCCTCTTCTTCCTCGCTCTTTTTTTCTTTTTTCTTCTCCCCCCCCCCCCCCCTTCCCCACTTGAATGCAACATAAGTTTGTCTCTTGTCAGGGTTGTTGCGCTTCCGCGTTCTTTACACCTGCATTCTGTCGCGCTATCAGTCGTTTCTAAATCAGTCACTTTTATAGATTGATGCCCTTTCCTTCTTTGGCTCCTTCGTGTGCGTGTTTTTTTGTTTGTTTGTTTTTTGTTGTTGTTGTTGTTGTTGTTGTTGTTTTTAATGCCTTCTTTCTTGCTTTGTTTCTAACTCTCCTTAAAAACGCGAGATCTTGACCCCATTTCATTACGAGAGCGTCGCCGGAGTCTGAAGGTTCCGTTTCTCTTCAAGTTCGCAGTTTATCAGTTTAAGACTTTGAGCGGTTTGTCTTACACGTATGGAGTAGGTCACACTCTAAAAAATAAAACAATATTTTATTTTATTTTTTATCTAAAAACTTCGGCGTGTATTTAGGAGAGATAGACGCATCTCCTCTTCCCCGCCTGTGCCTCGGACTCAAGCAAGGTGTAAAATTTTGCATGTTTGTAATTTCTGAACTCTTTTTGTACTAGTTCTACGAGCTTGACCAAATTTTGAATAAGGCACACTGCGTTAGAAATATGAAACTGAAAATTGTAGGTTCTCGAAACGTTTTCGTCTGAGAAAGTTCAAACATTAGTCTTTCTTTCTTTCTTTCTTCCCTTCTTCTTCTTCTTCTTCTATATATATATATGTTTTAGGAAGTTCAAATTTTGTGTGATGGTCACTTGCGTGGACAAGAGCATGCACTTGATGTTATATCTGACTTTGGCGAAGGGTATGTTTAGACACAATTTGCGCTTAATTTTTAAGCTATTTGTTTCTGTTTGTGTACTCAAAGGGAGTAACTGATGTGCTTCCTACATCAGCAGCAAACGTTAACCTTAGCTGTTGTCGGACACTGTAAGCAAAATACCATCTCGAGCTGTGCGTAACAATACCCTGCATTTGAAGCTATATCTCTTGATTAGTTTTGATGACCTTGAACTTTCTCCAAGGTCACAGAAGTAGTAGAACAAAAAAAGTTGTTTGGATTTATATATATATATATTCTTTTTAATTCATTTACGACTGTTCACTTTAGTCCGTTTTCTGTGCGAGTTGTTTCCCGTGTGAGCCGGTTTGGCCTAGTGGTAATGCGTTAGGCTGATAAGCAGAAGGGCCTCGGCTCGATTCCGCTTCGGCTCTCCTTTCTCTTCAAAAGTTGTGGTCTGTGGCCACTGTCTTGTGACTTTGTTCCTCACAATTAATGAAACATTAAAATGGTTCTCATCGCTGCCCATCTTAATGTAGGCGTCATTCTGGTGGTGACATTGTAGCGATAGATATATAATCTCCCTCTTTCCCCCACCTCCATACCCTTCTCTTCGTCCCTAATAAGCCTTATGGTTTCTGTGGACGTTAAGCACCATGTTTATTTAATCACTTCCCCCTCCGCCTTTTCTTCTTCTTCTTCTTTTTCTTCTTCTTCTTCTTCTCCTCCACGTAATCATCATCATCATCATCATCAAGAAGAATGAACTGATCGATCAGCCAATTAAAATCAATCAGACCATCGACCACCGGCGCGTGTAGTAGTCCTGCTTGGCGGCCTGCACCGGGAGAACAGTGAGGGGAAGGGAAGGCGATGAGTAGCCGTGCAATCGATGGAGCCAAGTCCTTCTGTTGTCTGACCCCCCACTTACCCGCCTGGTCCGCGGCCGGCCCGAAATAATGCTTATCTCACACATTACCGTGGACACTCGCTGGGGCCTCGGCCACCAGTTGATGACGTTAGGGGAGTTGGGTTTCTGCCGCCCCTAGCCCCAGCCCCGTTCTATCGTGCACACCTGACTCGCTGACCGTCCGTCGGCGTCTGACGAATTTGGAATAGGCAAAACTGTCAGTCTCAAATACTGATAGGGAATGATCCTAGGATTATACCCTTTTTCGCACGAGCACGCACGCACGCACGCACGCACGCACGCACGCGCGCGCGCGCGCGCACACACACACACACACACACACACACACACACACACACACACACACACACACACACACACACACACACACACACACACACACAGAGGCAAGTAAAACTGGTGAAGACGTAAGTGAAAGTAAGTTAAAGTCCGACTTCCTTTTCATAACGAACGACACTATGTTTGTTTTGTATGTGTGTGTTTTTAAATTAAGGGGGAAGGGGGGGTCACTCTATGTTTAATTCAAACAAATAAAACAAAAACAAACAAACAAAAGGGGGGTGGGGGGAATGAAGTCGTACTTGAACCGGAGAGTCAGAATTCGTGTTAACAGGCGAAGCGCTAGTAGTCAGTAGTCTGTAGCTGTCACGTTAAACAAAAGAGTTCAGTCCAAAATGGGTGAAATCATTGTGTTTAGAAAACGCGAAGTCCGTTTTGGTATGTTCCTGACAGCCGCATGTTTACTGTAACTGTTCGAAGAAGCGCGAATTTATGGTTTGTGTTTGAGGGTCGACAGAACGTAACTTTGTACTTTTTCGTAAACAGTGTGGGAGACGAATAAACAGCCTACGCAATCTGCAACCAGTCGATAATGTAGTCTGCAAAAGCAGCGCCGGATGTAACAAAAGACATAGGAGGCTGAAATGACATTTCAAAAATGGGCGTTATGTGAGGCACGCGTGCGTGGCCTGGCGGCACTGCGCCCTCCGGAATTGGATAATGGTGCAGGGTTAGACTGAAAATCAGTTTAGGCGACGATGCGCGAAGCCCCAGAGGGACCCGAGAGAAGGTCAGCCGTGCGCTTGCGTGTATGATGCGTTTGCACTTTCGACGTTCTCCGTGACGGAGGGCTCCGGGGAATTGTCGTTGGAGTGCCGGGCTGCCCCACCTGCAAGTGTCAGCCAGTCGTTGAAACGGTTCAGTCTGCAGTGATGAATCATCCCGTAAAAATTCTCCGTGGCCAGACTGACGCTGGTGTCATTCAGTAACCAGATAGGAGGCGGGAAGGGCGTGCAGTCGCTGTCGCTTACCAACCATCCGTAAACAACCACCACCCGCTCCCCACGACCCCCACGTCTCGTCTCCACCACCACCACCACCACCACCATCTGGGATCTCGGTCGCTGCCAATACGTCTCCGGAGACAACTCACAAGTCTAACAACAACGTCCGTACTGTACTCCAGGTTTGATGTTCCTCCGCGGTAGGGTAGGGTACCGTAGATGCAGAAACTATGCTCTCCTCTGCCGATAATCCTCCCAAGCTATAGTAAACCTGGTGCTTAACGTCCACAGAAACCATAAGGCCTATTAGGGACGGGGAGATGAGGGGAAGTGGGTGTGGAGGTGGGGGTAGAGGGAGATTATATACCTAACGCTACACTGTCACCACCAGAATGACTTCTGCATTTAAGGTGGGCTGCGATGAGAGCCATTTTAATGTTTCATTAATTGTGAGGGACAAAGTCACAAGACAGTGGCCACAGACCACAACTTTTGAAGAGAAAGGAGAGCCGAAGCGGATTCGAACCGAGGTCCTTTCGCTTACCAGCCTTAAGCCCCTTCTTAACTGGGCGAATGTTTGTTCGCCGAACATACTTTAGACACTTCGACGAACTATGATTCGTTTCTTAATTGAACTTTTAGTTCGCCGAATATGGTTCGGACAGTCCAAACTTTACTTCATTCTCAACTGGCTTGTAATGAGATGCAAGCTTCGGCCCGAACTTGCGGGAGATGCGCAGCAGACAGCATGATCGAAAATGTAGGCTAAAGTCAAGTCAATATACTTTCATCATCCCTCACAGGGTAATTAAACTAACTACTATCTCATTCTGGGTCTCCGAGACAAGGCTGCGCCTCCCACAAGTCAACAAATAAACAATTTCGGCAATGATCGTCGAATAGGGCGAATGTTCCCAGAACATGTTGAGCGAAGCTTTTGGGGCCCCGAATATAGCTTCGACGAATACTTCCAACTAAGTTCGCGAAGAAAAGTTCGCCCAATTAAGAACCAACTAGCTTCGCCGAATACTTCCAGCTAGGTTCGCGAAGAAACATTCGCCCAGTTAAGAACGGGCTTAACGCCATACCGCTAGGCCAAACCGGCTCACCCCAAGCTATAGCTCTGTGTGCTTCGCTTTCAATCAGGAAAGCGAGTAAGTAAGTAACTTGGCGTTTTACGCCCTTTCAACCATTACGGTTATATCAGGACGAGCCAGGAAGGTGAAGCGCACCAAACTATAGCTTGGGTGGTAAAGTGAACGAACAAGGAAGGGGAAAATTAGAAATTCAAATTTCCCTGGTTCGTTCGTTTTTCCAGTTAATGCCCTCATGTCGGGCTGACAGGGACAACAAGAAGACCAGTTTTAATGTAAGCTGGTTTAGTTTCAGAGTCTGTGTTTTTGTCCAGGTGTTGCAATGACTTTGTGTGTACTGTACGCAACAAGTTGTAAAGAAGTGTGTATCCTAATTACGTTCGTTTGGCTGCCCAGTTTTCACTGAAACAGTGTCAGTGAACGGAACACACCTTCCATCTTTAGCCTCGAAGTAGTCGAACGTCTCAGACATATTTCTTTAAGTTAGTGAAAAACATAGCAATCCTTGATTTGCCCGACGGTGTTGACTCTCAAGCCTCAAAACTATTAAATCCGGTCCCTGCTTAACGGTCATCCGTCACAAAATTAGCCTTGCTACCGGAAGTGACTCTCGCCTATGACCCTTTGCCAGCGACTGAAAACCACAAGGTTGGCGTTTGTCTGCACCCTGACACTTCGCTTAGTACGAAGTATCTCGGGTAAGTAGTAAGTAAAGTAGTAAGTAAACATGGTGCTTAACGTCCACAGAAACCAGAAGGCTTATTAGGGACGGGGAGGTAGGGGGAAGGGGGTGTGGAGGCGGGGGGAGAAGATGGAGATTATAATATACCTATCGCTACACTGTCACCACCGGAATGACTCCCTCATTAAGGCGGGCGGCGATGAGAGCCATTTTAATGTTTCATCAATTGTGAGGGACAAAGTCACAAGACGGTGTCCACAACCCACAACTTTTAAAGAGAAAGGAGAACCAAAGCAGATTCGAACCGAGATCCTTCTGCTTACCAGACTAACGCCTTACCGCTGGGCCAGACCGGCTCACCAAACATCTCGGGTTGGTGCAGTTTTACCTTTAATAAAGGAGGCAGTCACCAGCCAGTCTTGCTTTGCGTTCGGCTTTGTCTCAGAGTAAGTGATAGGTCCTGGATGTAAATATTCCGATCTAAAGGGCAAAATCAGTGAAGCATTGACCATCGATCATCTGTGCTGACACGGAAAGCTTTCGAAACCTTGCTTTCTCACCAGTCTTCGCTGTTGCCGAGGGCAGTGACGACTCCTCTTCTTTTTTTCTCTCTCTTTTTTTCTTTTTTTTCTTCTTGTTTTTCTCCTCTTTTTTTCAGGCTGTATTTTGTGGTCCACAGGCCACTGTTCTAGTTGACGTCACATGGCAGATCACTCCGTTCAAAGTGTTGAGTCAGTCAGATGTGGGTTTTGTTGTTGTTTGTTGGGGGGGGGGGGGGGGGGGGGGCAGGTTGCTGTTTTTAGCACTTGCGACCTTTAAAGGAGTTTCTCTTTGTTTTTGCCAAACCTATCACCTTATCTGTAACGGACCGTTCTCAAAGGAACTAGCTATGCACTGTGCCAGAGAAATACTGTACAAAACAACAACAAAAACGATTTTGTTTAAAAAAATTATTAAAAAGATGTTACTTTAGTCATTATTTTTTTGTATCATTAATTTGTCATCTCCCGGTTAATTTTATTCCCCCCCCCCCCCCCCCCCCCCCCCCCAAAAAAAGACCAATTAGGACAACTTAAAATAGGTTGTGGTTAACACATTAGATGCCCTTTTTCTAGAATGCTGCAATATGTCGTCAAAAGTTAACTCCACAAATGCTAGTCTACAGAATAAGAAAAAATATGTTTTAATCAGTAACAAAGCCAAAAACCGATATCTCTTCCGTGACCTGTACGCAGAACTCCAGAGCTTCTTACGTTCCATCCGAGACAATACGGGAAATTGCGCAATACACGGATAAGCGCATTAAAAAAAAAAAAAAAAAAAAGAAGAAGAAAAAAGGCCTCAATGACGTGAATCAATATTAAATCAACGGTACTTTTAATCACAACTTCTTCTTTTTTTCTTCTTTTTTTTAACTATGGATCATGTTCTTTCCACCTGTTCGAAGCACTCGAGGAGTTATTTTCGATTTGAATTTGGGAACGCTGGTTCGTCGAAAGAGCTAGGTCACGGCGGGTGACGAGATCGAAAGCGAGGCTGGGGTGTGGGGGGAAATGGCGAGAGCGCGCAGAGAGTTTGTCGACTTCGCCGTAGGCTAGATCACGTTTCAGCTTGGCGACCGCATCTCGTGATTACCTTCTAGGTATGATGGTCCACGGTCCACTCTTCTCATTCCCGCAACGAAACACGAGAAAAATACTATGCAAAAAAGACGGGCAAAGCTTAGAAATATTAACGGCTTGCAGATGTACACGGACGAAATCAATGTATTTCTTTGAAAAAGATGTTTTGATATCAGTTTCAGTGGTATCAGTTTCCAAGACGTTTAGTTTGATTGACTGGCCTGTCATTAATTAATAACAAGTCAGTTCTCCCGATAGAACAATTGTACATGTGGTGAACAAGCCTCTATTTTAGTTTTTGTTTTGTTTTTGTTTTGTTTTGTTTGTTTCATCTTTTTCTTCTTTTTTCTTGTTTTTCTTCTTCTTCCTGTTGTTCTTGTTGTTGTGTGTGTGTATGTGTTGTGTTGTTTTTGTTTGTTTTTTGTTGTTTTTATTTATTTGTTTGTTTACCTCATTTTCCACTTTCTTCTTCTGATCCACAGACTAAGCCGGCTACCCCCTCCAGCTCCACCAGCACAACGACCAGCACAGGAGAGGGCAGCGCGTTGGCCGGTAGCGGTGGCACCAGCAGCTTCGGACAAGACCCCCTGCCGAGGGGCCCTCGGGCCGTCAGGCCAGCACCGGCCCCGCCAGGACAGGCTTCACACGGCCGGAGCCCGCCGCGAAACTCCCTAAATACTGCTGACGCAGCAGGGGAGGATGACGGCGACGGTGATTCATCGGCACTGACTCACAACAAAGCTTGGTCCCACAGCACCCGTAGCTATCACAGTGGCAGCACACTTTGCAGTCAGGGAGAGGAGAGGCTCGGGGCCGCTTCCTCATTTAGCGCTCACCCAGCGTCGCCGCGCCAACACCACCACCACCACCACCGCCACAACCACAGCCACAGCCACCACCAGCAGCAGCGCGTTTGTCGGGGGGATGGAGGGGACAGCGGGGTCGCCGGCGTCGGGGAGGGGCGCGGGGAGGTAGCGGCACGAGGTGCACGTGCTGTCCCGTTGTCGTCTGCTTTTTCTGCCAGTCACATCGGGGCAGCTGCCTACTGTGAGCCTTCGGCTTCCGCGCAGGAGTTTTTGGCTCGCCTCCAGGTTAGAGCATGATTTCTGACCACTTGCCTGCATCAATCGTTCATCCGTTTTCCGTGGTGTTGCATCACTTGGTGTTTTTGTTGTTGTTGTTGTTGTTTTTCTCCCTGTTGCACAAAGTGAACCTTTGATTGTCACTTTTTATTTTTTATTCTCTCTCTGTTTTGTTGTTGTTGTTTTTTTTTTGTTTGTTTTTTCTGTTTTTCTTCAGAGGGTCCTTTCTTTACCTCACCGTCAATCGTACTGGTTGACGGACTGGGCGTAAAAAACCAAGCTACTACCCTTCTTTACCTCGCCCTGATATAACTGGGTGACTGACTGATATATAACTGGTTGACTGACTGGGCATACAAAAAAATAAGAAAAAAAAGAGCTTTTTTTTACCTTCGCTTCTCTGCACCGTACCTGCCCTCCATCCTAGGTGATTTCCCGCAGACCGCTTCGTTTTACTTGACTGCATTTTCATCTCATTGCTTGTGTGCATCGATTATTTAATGCATGTGCGTTAACGTGGTTTGGGAGTTTTTATTTATTTATTTATGCCACAGTTTGATCAGTGATGGGGTGTTGTTTCCTGCGTGAAGGTTTGGATTTGTGTGTGCGAGACGTTTCCGGTGCAAAGATGATTCATCGCCGTTTGACCCCTCCGGCGTGTAAAACTAAGCCCCTCCGGCATATGAAACTATATGTGTGGATACTCACTCTAATCAGTGTTAGGCCGCCCGTCCTTGGCATCTTTCGTGATGAATACCTATGTTGAGTTTTCTGGCCCTGTTCATACCAGCTTTTGCTGATAGCACCGATACTGAGTCATCTCCAAGGCCCGCAGGAGGGTCCGAAGATAGCATGAGCAGAGAGTCGTATACATGTCCAAGTTTAAGTGTGAGTGGACTGAGCAATTCCTGTTCTTGCTATCTTCTGAGAAGTTGTAAACATGTCAGCGCTTACTGTTGTAAAATGAGTGATTCAGTCTAGACAATTTAAAAAAAAAAAAAAAAAATCTTCTTCTTTTTTGGTTTAGTGATACTTCGTGCAGTTAAAGGGAGACGTTGGCTTCATTTTACTCTTTTTCAGTTTTGACATGAACTCTAACATTGGCCTTGTCTCTAGGACACTGTTCATGGGAGAGCTGTCAGATTCTGTAGAATCATAATTTTCTGTAATCACTCATACCAGTTCCAATGACCTTGACTTTATTTTAGAGTCAGCAACAGCGTCAGAAATGTAAAACTGGGAATGTAAAACTGTGTGTATGTGTTAAATTTCTTGGATTTGTATTATCAGATTAATTTCGTACTTTCGACATTTATTACCTAGTGAAATTCACACACATAATACTGTCTGAGACATTGGCGTGTACTCAAGGACGATAATTCATGAATTTCTTGCTTGGGACGTTGGTTTTTGTTTTCTCAGACACTGACGGATTCAACTTCTGCTTGATAAATGATAATTATGACGATTGCACATCACCTGTTTATGCCAGTATAAATAAAGTAGGCCGTGTCACAGATGCACTGGAATTGTGAAACTGAAAGGTGTACAGTTCTTCCATAATCATTATCCAATGGAATTCTTTACAGGGCAAAGATCGCACACATACTGCTACTTGTCACTCGACATGAACTCATTTGAGCTGTTTCCTGCTTTGGCAAAACTGTACCTTTGGCTTTTACTACGGGTACTGTTTAAGAAAAATCATTCATTTTGTATGACCGTCACATGTTTGGGTGTCTTTGACCTTATTTCAAGGTTACAGCAGCGTCAAGAAGCTGATACTTAAAGTAGTGTTGTTGTTTTTCTGATCTAGTTCAGACTTTATGGACCAACTGATACAGGGTCAAAATATGTGTAATTACCTTGCTGCGTGTTCAAAATGTACCAAAGGCCAAACAGTGAAGGTGGGGGGAGTGAGAGAGAGAGATTTGACTGAGAAAGCTCTGGCCGGTTGGCATTTGGATCCACTGTATTGTGGTCTGTGGTGGCAGTACACTGCCGTCTGTTGTATTTTAGCCCCCAATTTAATTTTTGCATTAAAAATCACATTTTTCTTATGGAACAATTTGTAAAAAGAGTTTTTGTTTGTTTCGTGTTTTGGTGTTGGGTCCTTATCGATGCTTTGCTATTGTTTTTTTAAGTGTGTATGTGTGGGCGTGCGTGCGTGCGTATGTTTTGTTTTGTTTTGTTTCTCTTGTGGTGGGGATACAAAAGCTACTACACAGTCATTACAAAACAAAAACGTAAGGGGAAAAAGAGGCAGAAACTATGTGCCCAGTCTATGCTCTAAAGTTCAAAGCACGAAACAAACAACAGGTCTTTTTGCACCGTCCAGAGACGACAAAGTCAAGAGCGCAAAAGGTTAAAATTATAACACTTTGGAATAACCGGGCAAAGACCCCGTCTCTCTCTCTCTCTCTCTCTCTCTCTCTCTCTCTCTCTCTCTCTCTCTCTCTCTCTCTCTCTCTCTCTCTCTCTCTCTCTCTCTCTGTCTGTTTGTGTGTGTATCCGTGTGCACGCAGATTTACTCTTTTCAGGATATGGAACAGGGAACTGTTGCAAAAACAAACCTCTTCTGTTTTGATCTCCGTCCCAAGCCGTTTTTTCAGGTTTATTTTCAATAGAATGCACTCCCGTGCTCAGAATATCTGCTCCAGATCTAATTGTTCACCTGTGGAAATAATGAAAAGTGCATGTTCCCTTCCTTACTTTGCCAGATTCACACACATTGGTAAATGAATGTGAGCTTTCAATGAAGTTGAACGACGTGTGTGTCGGCACACACACACACACACACACACACACACACACACACACACACACACACACACACACACACACACACACACACACACACACACACACACACACACGTACGCACACACACACACGTACGCACACACGCACGCATCTTTCGCTACACACACATTCGCACGGGCACACACACACACACACACACACACACACACACACACACACACACACACACACACCTGGATCTTTCCACACACACACACACACACACACACACACACACACACACACACACACACACACACACACACACACACTCACATACCTGGATCTTTCGCCACACCCGCACGGGCACACACGCACACACAAGCACGCACGCACGCATCTTTCGCCACACACACACACATTCGCATGGGCATGCACACACACACACACACACACACACACCTGGATCCTTTGCCCCCCACACACACTCGCACGGGCACGCACACACACACACACACACACACACACACACACACACACACACACACACACACACACACACACACACACACACACACACACTATCGGCACCACCGCTCTCGTCAAATCTTTTGTAGACATGATGGTAAACGCGGGTCGTGCTACTGTCAGCATGCAATTGACTGCAACGTCGACAGTGTAAGAAAATGCCACAGCCGCACCTTCTCAAACCGTTCTCATCCGACAACGGTAAAAATGAGAACAAGTGTGGCACACGTACACACAAGATGCACACTCTTAACGCGCACCAAACTCCAAGCACTGGTTTACGACATCGTTCCTTCAACCACTGCGGTATTTAGTTACGCCATACGGTGCGGAAAACTGTCAGCTAACGAGCAGTTTTTTGGTTGGTGCTCAAACAGTAGTAAGTTTGTTATAAACAAGTCAAATAAAACAAAGTGCGTCATTTACAGCCGCCAACAAAGTTTACACCAGCATAAATTAAACCACAATCGTTTGAAACGAGACGAAACTTTTCTTTTAACCCGGGGTGGATGCGTCTCATGTTTACGTGCGTGCTTGGGCGCTAGGTTGCTTCCACAATCTTATCAGTACCCGAACTTTTCGGAGGGCGCTGACCACGTCGGTGGACAGCTGCGCGGAGATAAAAAGTACCCCTTCAGTGGCGTAACCAAATCTGGCAGAGTTTGGAGGAAGGTGCCGGAAAGCGATGCTCGGAGTGTGAACGCGCACATGTGTACATGTGTCTGCGTGTTTTCCTCGACTTCAGTCAAATCTTCATTGTGGTGATTTCTTACGATAAGCGGTAACTGTGCACCCTGCCCATCACACTCCGACCATCGCTTTCCGGCACCTTCCTCCAAACTCTGCCAGATTTAGCTACGCCACTGAAGGGGCACTCTTTATCTCCGCGCAGCTGTCCAGCGACGCGGTCAGCGCCCTCCGAAAGCTTCGGGTACTAATATGACTTAGAAGCAACCTAGCGCCCATGCACCCACGTAAACATGAGACGCATCCACCCGGGTGAAAGAAAGAGTTCCCTCTCGATTGAAACGATCTGGGTTTTATTTGTGCTGGTGTAAACTTTGTTGGTGGCTATAAATGACACGCCTTGTTTTGAGTTGTTTGTAACACACTTACTACTGTGTGAGCACCAACAAAAAACTGCTCGTTAGCTGACAGTTTTCTGGACCCTATGGCGTAACTAAATACGGCAGTGGTTGAAGGATGTCGTAAACCAGTGCTTGGAGTTTGCCTGCCCATTTCATTAGTTCTCTGTGAGTCGGAGATATGAAAGTGACGTTAACAGTTCCTTAAAATGTTCAGAATCTTCGATGTGATGATTTCTTGCGAACAGCGGTACTTGTGCGTTAACAATAATAAAATAATAACGTATTTTCAAAGCGCAAAATCGTGTCCGTAAAGAATATTCTAGGCGCATACACGCACGCACACACACACGCACGCGCGCTCACACACACACACACACACAGGCACCCGCACACATAAATATACTGACTATACAAGGCTTATACAAAATTTAATTTGCGCACAATTTGAACGGGCAACACAGACTTGAGTCGGAGGAAGACAGCAGCACGGAACGGAAAACATGTCAGGTTTTGGGAGAGAAATGTCTTGAGGTTTGATCTGAAGAAGCCCAGGGAGCGTTTCTGTCGGAGAGGAAAGGGAAGGTCATTCTATGCAGAGGGCCCGAGACAGAAAAAGTGCGGGAACCAACATTTGAAAGCCTGGTACGAGGAATCCTGAGGCTGAGAATATCAGAAGCAGAGCGGAGACCAAGGGAAGGTGTGTGAAGATGAAGCCAGTCACAGAGATAAGACGGAGCAGTGTGCGTAATACATTTACAGCAGAGAGTGTTCATCTTGTATTGAATTCTTTGTGGGATTAGGAGCCAGTGGAGAGGTTCAGACAGAGAAGTGATGTGGTCAGTTTTACGTTTTGGGGGTATGAGGCTAACAGCACAGTTCTGAATAGGTCGAGAGCTATAAACAGAAGCAGACAGACCAGAAAGGAGAGAACTGCAGTAGTCGAGGCCTGACGGAATGAGTGGGGTGACCATTTTCTGTAGCCTCGGTGGAAAGATACTTTCGGGCAGAACTAACTCCGCGGAGCTGGTAGTAGCAGGATTTGGAGGTTTGTCTAATGACGTTCACCATGAACAGTTTGCTGTCGAGGAGAACGCCGAGGCTTTTGACAGGGTCAGAAAGTGGGACTGTGGTATCATCAAGCTGAAGGGTGTTGACGGAAATGAAGGACAGTTTTTGTCTTGTTCCTACGGGCATCGCTTCTGTCTTTTCACCATTTAGTTGAAGTTTGTTTTGTCATCCAGTTTTTCATGTGCGAATAACAGTCAGATGTGGTTTTCAAAAGAGTGTGGATGTTTCCGGGGAAGGCGCTGTTAATTGGACGTGGTGATTCAAATTGTGACGGTCAGTGACGGAGGCCAGTGGGGTAGTGTATAGTGTGAGAAGAACAGGCCCCCAGTAGAGAACCTTGAGGGACACCACAGGATAGTTTGACAGGATCGGAATGCGTGTTGCTGAAAGACACTGGAACCGATCGTACAGACAGGACTTGAACCAGGCGAGGGCATTCCCATTTCATTAGTTTTCTGTCAGAACTGAGGGGGAAATATGAAACGGAAATTCGCTTTTCCTTAAAAAGTCCAAAATCTTCAATTTGGTGGATTTCTTACGAAGAGTTGTACCTATTCATTGCCATTTCATTGGTTCCTGGTAAAAGGTGAGTCCGGAAAATATGAATATGAAGCTGAAATTTGCATTTCGTTTAGCAGATTTTACCTGAGAAAAATAGAACCTAATATGTTGGTCAAATACATCTGCAGAAAATACATCGCTTTTGCGTTGGTGTGGTATTTTCCTCTCCACACTTCCACTGCCAACAATTATGCATTCGGGTGCAGTTTCCTTCCAAGAACAGTCGCTAGCAAAATAGTTAACCTGACCCAAATTGCTGTTTATGATAACTTTATTGCTGCACGTAGGAATTTGCGAGAAGCTGTAACTCAAGCAGAAAGTTGTAGAGGATCATATAAGCAGATTGAGAAAACTTCAACTGTCACATTACGTGACGTCCTAAAGGCAGCGAAAGGGTTACAATTTTGCTGCAGATACCCAGATCTACAGGAAAACATTTAACATGCAACCCTCTCTCTCTGTCTGTCTGTCTTTCTCTCTGTCTCTGTCTGTCTGTCTGTCTGTCTGTCTGTCTGTCTGTCTGTCTCTCTCTCTCTCTCTCTCTCTCTCTCTCTCTCTCTCTCTCTCTCTCTCTCTCTCTCTCTCTCTCTCTCTCTCTCTCTCTCTCTCTCTCTCTTCTCTCTCTCTCTCTCACACACACACACACACACACACACACACACACACACACAAACACACGCACGCACACACACACACACACACACACACACACACACACACACACACACACACACACACACACACGCACACGCACGCACACAAAGGGGAGGGGCGGGGGGGAGGGACACCACCCTCGGTTTTATAGTGCTGACACCTCACAAATTAAAATTGAAATAGATAAGCAGGTAGAGGCATAATGGTTGATCACACGTGCGCGTCCTGTTCATCATTCACTGAATAAGCTGTGTCTACATTCAGGTTTTCCTCCTCCTGTTCTTATTTTTTCCTTCTTGTTCTTGTTTCTTTCGGTAAAGCGGAACGATAGAGCGAAGCTGTGGAAAAGGTGCTGTATGTCGACGCAGACCTGTGAGTGATTTGTTTTGACAGCCTGATAAGTAATTTGCAGGTGTTGCAACATTTCCAGATAATGCCGATGCACGTTTCTCATTTGTCGGCGGTGTGGTTGTCTCGTAGACGCTTGAGCTGCAGCTCATGATGCACTTAGCCGGGATGGGGGGCCGGGGGGGGGGGGGGGTGAGTGTTTCAATTACTAGTCCTTGGCCCCATTTCAGGGGAGGCCGAGCTTGTCAAAATCACACCTACACAAACCTTGCTCTTTCTTCTCCCACCCCTTACCCCTAAATCAGACGGTTAGTCTCTCAATAAAATAAACCCTTATTCTGAATCATAATTAGAACTTAACGATACGAAAAGTGATGGTTAGCTTAGATTGTAAAAAGCTTTATTTACCTGCGTGGCAAGACGTACGAAGAGAAGGAGAGAGAAATCATAGCCATTGCAGCAAACGGAATGTTGATCTGAAACAGAATTTAGGACGTGAAGATCTTCATCAGAATAAGAAAACCACAAGGATGTTGAAGACCCGATGCGCATGTCCAGTTATACTTCTAAACTGTCATAAGCAGTTTAAAATAATCCATGACTATCATCCATGACAATACATACTATCCTTCAAAAAAACAACAACAAAAAACAAACAAAAACTGTCTCAGACTCAGTGACAGACAAACTCATCTACAGCATTCAGTCCACCAAACGCAATTACATTTTTACCGACGACACACAGGCAAACGGCAGCCGCATTAAGTGCGATTCCAACCACTATTTGTATTATTAGTTTGAAGTCTGCTAAAAAGCGTCACTACCTTTCAATTCAACCCGTCTGAAGCATGTACGTTACAGCAGCTTCTCCAGCAGAAGACGTTGATCAGTACAGGAGCGTTAGAATGTGAATTATCCAACCAGGCGCTGTGAACGGCCAAGTGTCAAGTGTGTTATCGCAATGTTCATTGTGAATCCAACCTTTATGAACAGCACAATCTGAAACAGAACGAGGCCCAGAGCGTTCGTGCAGAATCAGCGCTCAAGGGAGTTAATTAGCGCTCGGAAGACGTCACACAAGCACAAGCAACAAAAACAAAACCCATGTCATCTACGGTAACTCGCACCTGGCGAGCGAGTAAATACAATTAAAGGTACATAAACTCCACCAGAGGTACACTGGTAAGGGAGGATGTAGTTTACTTACATTATATTTACTCGCATGCCAGGTGATAGTTACCGTAGGGGACTCGGGTCTTTGCTGTTGTTTTTGTGTGACAGCTTTCGAGCGCTAATTAACTCCCTCGTGTGTTGATTCTTTATGAACTGCGTCAGATCTGTTATTCGTATTCGTACCTATAGCAGCATTAAATTACTGTCAGTAATGTCGACTTCATTATCCAGCATTAAGTGTAAATCCAACCACTGTTTAGCAGTGCCAGCTCCGTTATTACAACACTTGTGATTCCAGCTGCTGTCTTTTGTGTGAAGTCTGTAGCGTTAAGTGTGATTTCAAGAATTCAACCATTATGAATAGTGTGACGTCCGTTTACGCAGCCGTAAATGACTATCAGTAGTTTCAATGACACAACAGAAGCGTTAAGTGTCAATCCAGCCACTGTTTAGTAGTGTAAAAACCGTTATCACTGTCACCATGATGATTGTATGGATCCAGCTCCTATGAATAAGTATTGTCAAGTTGGCCATAGCAGCATTAATATTAATATCACTTTGCCGGCGTTACGTGTCAGTCGAACCACTGTTAACAGTATCAAGTCTGTCGTATCACTGGTGTGAACTTAACCATTATGTCATGTGGACTGTGTGAACCTAATTCCAGTGCCTTGTGGACTGTGTGAACCTAACCACTGTGTCGTGTGGACTGTGTGAACCTAACCAGGGTGTCGTGTGGACTGTGTGGACCTAACCACCGTGTCGTGTGGACTGTATGAAACTAACCTAACCACTGTGTCGTGTGGACTGTGTGAACCTAACCACTGTGTCGTGTGGACTGTGTGCACCTAATCATTGTGTCGTGTGGACTGTGTGAACCTAACCACTGTGTTGTGTGGACTGTGTGAACCTAACCACTGTGTTGTGTGGACTGTGTGAACCTAATCATTGTGTCGTGTGGACTGTGTGAACCTAACCACTGTGTCGTGTGGACTGTGTGAACCTAACCACTGTGTCGGGTGGACTGTGAAGTCCGCTGTAAAAGCTGGAAGTTCCCGTTAGTAATGTTGAAC
>OY757542.1:14078325-14096118 GCA_963584105.1 Alviniconcha strummeri
CCAAACCCCGGACCATCATCACGCGACATACTGCTGCAGCAGCGCTCAGGCTTGGAACATCATCACACACTGCAACCCCGTCCCTCCACGTTGGGCTGTCTCCAGATGGCTCCTCCCACAGACCAGCCCTTCCAACCTAACCGCCCAGGCCAGCTCTTCCCTGCCACCACCTCCTCCTCCTCCTCCTTCTCCTGTCCGCCTGCTGGACTGTGCAACAATGAGTTTTGCAACACTGCTTCCTCGGCTGTGGATTCCGACTCGTCTTCCTCGCCCGACATCAACTCCAACATCCTTGCCGCTGGCTTCGGAAAGACTGCAGAGGTCAGCGACAGGTGTCTCGGGGGCCTAGCGGCCACTGAGGCCGTAACGCTCGCTGCTTTCGGCACAGGAGACGCGCCACCCACGGGCGTGCCTGGCGACAACATGGCAGCGCCGGGAGGGAACGGGTCTCCTCGCTCTGCTGGGCTGAAGGCTGGCAGAGACGACGGCGACGGCGGTGAGGTGAGGACGACGGAGGACAACGCGCAGACTGGGCCCCAGGGTGACGACCTGAGCGCGTTGCCTGGAGGCCTTGCCGCGCGAAGTGCCGACAGCCAGTCCGCAGTCGGGGGCGATTCAAAGCGACGCGCGGAAAGGGGGTCGCCTTCGGCCAGGCTTGATACAGACAAGCCGAGTCAATCCGGCGCTTGTGTTGAAGACCTAGAGTTCAGCGACGTAGAAACGGAGGCAGAGAGGCCTGGCCACAGCCTTTGGCTTCCTGTCGACAGCGGCAGATGGTCGGACCGAGAAGGTCTCGATTTGTCCGCTCGTCTTCCAGGGCGGAAGGTTCTTCAAGCAGACGCGAGCCTTAGACAAAGTGTAGATATGGACGTGGAAGAGAGTGATGACGAAGACGATGTCGCCGGCTCTTCGACCACCGCAGTTTTTTCACCATTCGTACCTCAGGCTCCTCGGCAGGCTGGTCCTGCTGGACGAGATCAGCCTCCGTCGTGCATTTACGATGAAGTCACTGCCAAAGTGAACCCCGTGTCTGTGATAATCAGACCCTCTGTCGTGGTATCCTCCTCGGCTGGTTGTGAGGCCAACGGCCTCGCTGCCAACTTCCTGGTAAACCCGCCCATCTGGACCGCCCTGGCGCTGCAGTCCGCGGCCAACAACAACTACAACAGCAGCAGCAGCAGCAGCACAAGTCTGGCTTTGTCTGGCCCCGAGAGCCGACCCTCGGGGACAGGCCGTCCTCTGGCCAGGCACTCCCCGTCTGTCTGTGAAATAGAAGCGGTTGCAGCAGCTGTCAGCCGCAGCATAACCCTCTCGCCCAAGCTGGTGCGGCGAGGCAGCCCGCCCAAACGGGCCTCGCGCTTGGGAACCGGGCGGCGCAGCAACTCGCCGGCGCTGAGCCCCTCCTGCAGCAGCTCGGCCGCCAAGCGGTCCCCGCTGCGCGCCACGCTGCGCCAGGGCCCGGGCCAGATCCCGGCCGCTGCCCTCAGGAATCCCGACGTCTTCCTGGAGGCGCTTCTGGAGGACGAGTGTGCCTTGTACGCCGGTCGCCTGCAGTCCTTCTTCAAGAACCTGGAGACGTCGTGCGACCGCCTGGAGCTGCCAGACCCCGTGGCCAGGGTCCTCGATGAGGGTGATGATATGGTTAGTGGTCAGTCTTTTGCTTGTTTGTTTGTTTTTTTCTCGCTGTGCCCTTTCTCTCTCCCTCCCGCCTTCTTCCCCGCTTCTCTGTGTGCAAGGACTGGCTTTTACATAGGTCCGAATGGACCTAACGCTACTATCCTTGAGTATTAAAGTGTTCGAGTTCTCTCTCTCTGCTCCCTCCTCCCCCCCCCCCCCCCCCCTCCGAATTTCACCACTTCTTCCTTACATTAACAATCGGCCGCGTTGACGGTTTGCCCTATAACAGTGAAGAGCAGAGGAGGACTAGCTCATGATGTAATGTGTTTGCAGACATAGACTGGCCGACACAAAATGGCAGCTCCCACGATCATGTTTTGTTACACTAAAGTGGGTGGTGAGGGGAGTAGGGGCTACCTTTAATTATCTGCTTGCATTCCATTATGCTATTAACAGCGCAGAAGTAAATTATTTGAGCTCCCTTGTTCTTGCTATGATACATGTAATACACACGTAGGTGAAAGTGAGACTCCAAAGAAAATACAACGTAATTTGGACTCATTTGCAAGATAACAGGACTCGAGCGTCTGGATTTTGCTGTTGTTGCAGCACTTCGTGCCAATCTCTGAAGAGTCCTCCTACCTCCGGCCTGTGCTGCCAGACTCGGCCTTCGTCTGCTACATCCCAGTCTGAGGGCACCAGGAAGATGAACTCAGGCTTATGATGAATCCGCGACTGCCTGGAGCGCTCGCGAGCGTCTCCGCTAGCCCGGTCTTGTGGTGCTTCTGACCTGACATCCGATGCAGAAGGAATGTGCAGAGCTGCCGGGTGGATGGTGCTTCCCTTAGGAACGTGGTCTTGAGTCTGTGACGCCGACCGACCCCCGCTCTGGTGGTGTGCCAGGGGATGCCGCTGCCAGCCGTAAAGTCTTTCGGATTCGGTTTCACTTTCCCAGCCCGTTTTGGGAGTGATGAAAGGTTCGGGTGTTCGGAACATAACGTGTTTGCTGTTTTGTTACACGATGAGTTTTTCAAAGCTCTAGAAGAATGTCTGCCGACCTGCAACAGTGGCCTATGGCGGACTTCCTGCTGGACTCGGGGGTGAAGAGTTTTGTTGTTCAACGTGCCAACGATAATCCTGGATGGACCAAAAATGGCGAGTAGAGACTGAAAATCCAACCGAATCGGTTCGCAGACAGTATACTATTACCTCTACAACGTGTGCCCATACCTTCAGATTTGATTTCGATTTTTCAACAGTACTCTTTAGACCGTAGAGATCGTTTGAAAGTATCACAAATTTACAAATACACTTTTCGTTTCGAATTCAGCAAGAGGCCAGGATGTGAAAACAGACGCCTTGGCTCAACCACAGACTGCATGGTTATAGTCTCTGGTTCGGCTTTTGTGAGATGTACACTGCTTTTTGAAGTTCGTACGATGATGAAATACGAGCAAAGTCTATAGAGGACAAATCAGATACCATCTAATGGACCCATTTAGTCTTCCTGTTCACAAAGGTTGAAACAGAGCCGGGTGTTCCTGTAGGCCTTTGGTATGGTGTGTGTATGTCTCAACATTCAGAAGCTGATTGTTTTCAATCCTCTTCGTCTTCAGTCTTCACGTCTAGTTGGAAAAGTTGCGTGCCACGGACATCAGTATCCTTTGTACGCGCCCATCGTGAGGTGGACATTCAAGTATGGTAGATCCGTGTTTCTTTTTTTGCTTTTCTTGTATAGAGGTTGGTGCCCTGATCAGCTTCGTGTAGATCTTTCAATGGATCTACTTCACTTGTTTGCAGAAGGCAGTGTCAGTGTCAACACGAACGACCTGTTGATTTATATTTTGTGTATGTGTGTCAACACTACTTGAAGAGTCGGAGTTTTGTACATACGTACCAAAGCTTTTCAGTGAGATACTTATTGCATGTACAGAACATTGTGAACTAATCCAAATTGTGTATGTAGCTTTCGTTGACGGTGGTTTCAATGGCTAAGATGACGCAGGAATGGCAGGGAGCGTGGCTGTGGTGGTTAAATGGCTTTCGTGCAGCGGCTGTGGCTGAGTTGTACTTACTTGTTAAATGCAGTACCATTTGGCACACCACACCGCATCAATGGAGAAGGAAATCGAACAGTTTCGTCTGTGGTTATAGTACTAGACATTTGGACTGGCGATGGAAGGCACAGCAGTCTTGTTTTCTTTTCCTTTTTATTTTTAATTATTTTTAATATACACAATTTCTTTGTGTGTGTGTGCCTGACCAAGAAGGTCGGTGGATCCAGTGTCTGTGTGCGTACTGGCCTCAACGTTGCTTAACTTCATAGTGAAGACTGACCTTGTTTTAAACTTTATCGACTTTTGTGATTGGTGAAATATATATATATATACCTCATTAACAAGGATTGTGTTGTACATGTATTTTTCATACATGTATAATATTGTGTATGCACGACGTGATCTAAATGCAGTAACTATTAGTGGTGTTCCGTATCCTCATTTTATTCTCTCAGAGGGATACCGTGATTACAGTGAAATGTTTATGATACATATATATACTAAAGTGAAATGTTTATGATACATATACTAAAGTGAAATGTTTATGATACATGTGTATGTGTTTGCAGTCGCTAGAGGTATGGAATCATTTATTGTGTTCGTTTATGTTTTGCTTTTTGTTGTTTGGGCTTTTTGTTGGTCTTTCTGCTTTGTATTTTTGCAATGATGTATATCTGCATCCTTTTCAACTCGAATGAAAAGGTCTGTGTGATGGTCAGTGTTCTGCTGAGGCTGTCCGTCCGGCTGTGTCAAATCCCTTAACGTTGCTGTTTTCTCGGACACTAGTATAAACGCAATGACTTTCAAATAAATGGACGACCACAGACCTCATTTACTTGCCCAAATTACTGAATTTCACGGTCACAGCGGGAGAAAAAAGCAATTGAAGATGATATTAAAAAAGCAAAGTCGACTTGTATCGACCCTGCTCAGTCAGACTTTGCGTGACTGCCTAGGATCATGCACACAGTGCGATTTTTGAAATTATTTTACTTTGGGGTGTAAGTGGCATTTTTATAGCCCCCCCCCCCCTCCCGCTCCACATCAAAAAAATAATAAAAAATAGAATAAAAAGAAAAAACAACAAAAGATGTTGACATTTTTTTCGAACACCGTTAAAACGATTATAACTTGTAATTGTATTGTCTTCTACTAATTCGCACAAAAAGAAGTTGACATTTTTTCGGACAGTGTTAAAGCGAGTATAACTTGTAATTGTATTGTCTTCTACTAATTCAAACCAATTTCGAATTTATTGTCGTTCTTTTGTGCCAAGGCCTGGAAGCTGCATTAGTTCTTTTGTTACGCTTTGATCAGGATCCCGTTGACTTCAAACTTTGTATTGTGATTACACCTATAAAGAAGATCCTGCAGATAACTTTGTTTCTTATTTTCATTAGTGTTTGAGAGAAACTGAACACATTTCCTATCTAGTCAAAGTCTTAATGTGGGCCTTTTCTCGGAAATCCTTGCACGGTGATAATTTTCATTGAACTTTATCTATTCCTGCCAGTTCCATTCAACCTGATCTGCTGGCAAAGTCACAAGGACATTGGAAAACTGAAACTATTAAGTTCTTGCTTGATCAAACTCAAACTTCGTGGGTTAATGACTTTTATGTTACCAATAAATGAATACAACAGCAGCTGGTAAAAGGTATTGTGTGTGTGAGCTGACTGAACATTTGCTTTTCGCGTTTTTAGAAATGTGTGTTATTCTTTCTGACTTTTTTTTTTTTTTTTTTTTGGTGGTCGCAATGAAAACAGATTTTGCTGTCTGCCTCTTTGACAAGTCTGCCCCACCACACCAGTGTGTGTTTGTTCCCCGTCGACAACATTTATCATCGCTTTCGTACTGCAGTGTCTACTTGTGAGAAACTTTTCACAGTCTCATCAACGGTCTTTCAAGGTCTCAGTGCCGGTTGCCTGGATCCCAGTTCTGCAGCATGGCCACAGCCCCGCTGCTCGATCTGCTGCCAACACTTGACTCCACCGACGATCTGTTGTTCCCTAACGCAGTTTACATACAGACAGTTGGCTTCCCATAATCTGGGTTTCCCCGCTTTTCGTAGACTGGTCTGTGTTGAAGTGTTGAAATGTTTACCTGCCTGTGTGTACACTAACCTTGATTGGTGCGGGTACCAATATTATGCTTCTGTGTGTTTTGTCAGTCTGGTTACATTTTTAACCGGAAAGATTTGTTTCTTGGTTGTTGTTGTTTTTGGTTTTTCTTGAGTTTCTTCTTCTATATTTCGTCCGTCTTTTTACAACCTCAGCCCCTTCTCTCTCTCTCTGTTTTTTTTTTTTTTTTTTTTTTTCGTTATTTCTTTTCTTAAGAATGATTTTTAATTTGCAAATCGCCTGGGACTGCTTTGCGGATTTGGATCCGTAGAACAGAGAGGACATGCATGCATGAGATTGCAGGACGTCGCTATTTCCACAATAATATTTCATGTTTCCATGATCACGTTCCCCATTATCACGATTCCCATAATCACGTTTCTCGAAATGACATTTTCCATAGCCCAGGCTGCTTTGTGAATTAATAACAATGATAATGATACTTTGAGCGCCTAACCCACACAGGCCCTAAGCGCTTACACATTATTTAAATGTACACCTTTTCAAGATTCGGTGCATACAACACACACGCACGCGCGCGCACACACACACACACACACACACACACACACACACACACACACACACACACACTATCTCAGGGCAATGGGACTGAAGAAAAGGTTTCTGAAAAGAGAATGGTTTTTAAGAAAGATTTAAATCAACTGACAGAGGCAGAATGACTGACAGAAACAGGCAGGTGGTTCCAGAGATCTCCAGCTCCATTTTCCATCCCCTTTCCCACAGTAATTTTTCTGACGGTGCTGATTTCTCAAAGTTCCATGTTTGCTGGGCATGGGTTAGAGTACGGATTTTAAACACCCAACATAAAATAAAGAAGCTCTGTCCCTCTCCGATCTCTCAAACTGGCTCCGGATAGCTCTGCTGTCTGTCAGCATGTTAAGTGGAATACATAGACCATGTACATACATCCGGGAGTTCCATTAGAGTTTTTTCCCATCTGTCTATCAAATGAAGTGTCACAAATCTGAAATAAAACGAGGCCCAGAGGGCTTGTGCAGAATCAACACAAGAGAGTAAATTAGCGTTCGAAATACGTAACACAAGTACAACAACTAAGATCTGAGTCACCTGTGAGCCGGTTTGGCCTAGCGGTAAGGCGTTAGGCTGGTAAGCGGAAGGACCTCGGTTCGATACCGCTTCGGCTCTCCTTTCTCTTCAAAAAGGTTGTGGTTTGTGGACACTGTTTTGTGACTTTGTCCATCACTTCCTACTGAAACATTAAAATGGCTCTCATCGCTGCCCATCTTAATGCAGGAATCATTCTTGTGGTGACATTGTAGCGATAGGCATATAATTTCCCTCTCCCCCCAGCTCCATACCCCCTTCCCCCCTTCTCCTCGTCTCTAATAAGCCGTACGGTTTCCGTGGACGTTAAGCACCATGTTTACTTACTGAGTCGCCTACGGTAACTCTCACCTGAAATGCGTGTAGATACATAAACTCCACCAGAGGTACATCCTCAAAGTCCCAACTGAGGATGTACCTCAGGTGGAGTTCATGTATCTTGTATTTACACGCATGCCAGGTGAGAATTACCGTAGGCCACTCAGGTCTTCGTTGTGCTTGTGTTACGTATTTCAAGCGCTTATTAATTCCTTTGTGTGTTGATTCTATCAACCGAAGTCTTCATCTGTCGTAGTCTTTGGTTTCTCCATCCAGTGGCTCGTCTCGCTGACGCTGGAGGTTCTTGCCCCAGTCGGAGAGCACGGTTTTCATGTTCGGGTAAGTAAGTAAGTAAACATGGTGCTTCACGTCCACAGAAACCATAAGGCTTGTTAGGGACGGGGTGTTCGGCTCTTGGTTGGTCTGCCCTTACACTTCCAACGATTCCGAAACATTTCTGGTGTGCAGAACCTATGCAGACGCTGCAGTGTCGACGAAACGATACTCTCCCAGTGCGGGAAACGATATCGACTCTTTAAACGTTAAGAGTTGCAGGAAGGGGCCAGTCGCAATTGCCGCCTGGATCAAAAGTTTACGAAAACCTTGGTTATGGGAACCGCGATGTATCTTGAGAGTGTGACAGTGTGTAAAAGCCTGGTGACCCCGAAATTTCGTGGGTTTATATGCTTTCACACTCTCAAAATGGCTCAGAGTGTGACAGTATGTAAAAGCCTGATATTCCAGGAATTTTCTGGGATTTACAGGCTTTCACACTCCCAAAATGGCTGAGAGTATGACAGTATGTAAAAGCCTGATGTCCCCGAAATTTTCTAGGGTTTACATGCTTTCACACTCTCAAAATGGCTGACAGTGTGACAGTATGTAAAAGCCTGATGTCTCCAAAATTTTGTAGGATTTACATACTTTCATACTCTCAAAATTGCTGAGAATATGACAGTGCGTAAAAGCCTGATATCCCCGAAATTTTCTAGGATTTGCATGCTTTCATATTCTCAAAATGGCCAGATGTCGGACAGCTGTTTGAACGCAATCTCATGAATGCATGTAGTTTTGTATTGCTGATGATGGTAAAGAAGTTGTTGGCTACCATCGTTAATGTTGTTATTGTCTCTGAGAAAACGAAAATGATAGTATCGTTATCAAGTAAATATCGGTGTTAAAAGCCTGCCGGCTGTACGTTTCTTTACCTTGAATTGTTAACATATTATTATATGTGTTTGAAACTTAGTTATAGAGTAGACACCTACTAAAGGCTGTGATCCGGTAGAATGCACATTTTGTTCTGGTGAAACTTGCGATATCTTAAATTGCGTCTGTCACGTGCAGGCTAGATTAGATACAGATGGGACAATACAGTGTAGATACAGATGGGGCAATACAGTATAGATACAGATGGGACAATACAGGATATATAAAGATGGGACAACACGGTATAGATACAGATAGGACAACATTGTATAGAGATACAGATGGGACAAAACAGTATAGATAAAGATGGGACAGCACGGTATGGATACAGATGGGACAACACAGTATGGATACAGATGGGACAACACAGTATAGACAACACAGTATAGATAAAGATGGGACAACACAGTATAGATAAAGATGGGACAACTGTATTTAGTTACGCCATAGGTCCAGGAAACTGTCAGCTAACGAGCAGTTTTTTGTTGGTGTTCAAACTGTAGTACGTTTGTTACAAACAACACAGATTATATCAGACTTCTTTTTTTTTTTATAACTGACCGTGTTGCTTACGCCAGCTCAAATAAAACCAAAATCGTTTGAATCGATACGGAACTCTTTTTGTTTTGTTTTCTTTTGTTTTTTTGGCCTCATGTTCACGTGCGTGCTTGGGCGCTAGGTTGCTTTTACAGAGGGCGCTGACCGCGTCGGTGGACAGCTGCGCGGAGATAGAGTGCCCCTTCAGTGGCGTAACTAAATCTGGCGGAGTTTAGAGGAAGGTGCCGGAAAGCGATGCTCGGAGTGTGTGTCCATGCATGTGCACGGCTGCTGCCCGGGTTTCATCTCTCGGGCCCTCCGTTACGCCCATTCTTAGTTGGGCCAACTGTTTGTTCGCCGAACATGCTTCGGACAGTACTGTGCTTCGTTCTTAACTGGCTTATAATAAGATGCAAGCTTCGGCCCAAATTTGCGGCAGAAGCGCAGCAGAGAGCATGACTCCAAAATGTAGTCTAAAGTCAAGTCAGTATACTTAATCATCCCTCACAGGGTAATTCAACTAATGACTATATCATTTTGGTTCTCGGAGACACGGCCAACAAATAGGTAAATTCCCTCCGAAGCGAAGCGAGTGAAGTATCGGCAAGGTCATCCATTTTTAATTTCTTCCCCATTCACAGGAGAGCTCTTTGCTCTCAACCAATCAGAGGCACTGTTCGCCAAACTGGGCGAATAATTATTCCCAGAACATGCTGAGCGAAGCTTTCAGGACCGCGAATATAGTTTTGTCGCAGTACGACGAATACTCCCAACTCGATTCGCGAAGCAAAAGTTCGCCCAATTAAGAACCAACTAGGTTCCACATATATCCTGAACTATGTTCTCGAAACAAATGTTGGCCAAATTAAGAACGGACTTTATAAGTGAACTCTCGCACAGCAGAGACTCCGACTCTGAGCTGAGGCCATCTGGGAACGGCAGTCCTTCACATGGTGGACCTCTATCCCACACTCCCAGCATCGCTTTCCGGCACCTTCCTCCAAACTCTGCCAGATTTGGTTACCCCACTGAAGGGGCACTCTTTATCTCCGCGGAGCTGTCCACCGACGCGGTCAGCGCCCTCCGGAAGGTTTGGGTACTGATAAGACTGTGGAAGCAACCTATCGCCCAAGATGTGAGCCGGTTTGGCCTAGCGGTAAAGCGTTAGGCTGGTAAGCGGAAGGACCTCGGTTCGATACCGCTTCGGCTCTCCTTTCTCTTCAAAAAGGTTGTGGTTTGTGGACACTTGTCTTGTGACTTTGTCCATCACTACCTACTAAAACATTAAAATGGCTCTCATCGCTGCCCATCTTAATGCAGGAATCATTCTGGTGGTGACGGTGTAGCGATAGGTATATAATCTCCCTCTTCCCCCACCTCCATACCCCCTTCCTCCCCTTCTCCCCGTCCCTAATAAGCCTTATGGTTTCTGTGGACGTTAAGCACCATGTTTACTTACTTATCGCCCAAGCACACACGTAAACATGAGACGCATCCACCCCGGGTAAAAGAAAGAGTTCCGTCTCGATTCAAACGATTGTGGTTTTATTTGTGCTGGTGTAAACTTTGTTGGCGGCTATAAATAACACGCCTTGTTTTATTTGAGTTGTTTGTAACAAATTTACTACTGTTTGAGCACCAACGAAAAACTGCTCGTTAGCTGACAGTTTTCAGGAACCTATGACGTAACTAAATACGGCAGTGGTTGAAGGAAGGATGTAAACCAGTGCTTGGAGTTCGGGCGGACCTCCATCCCACACTCCGAGCATCGCTTTCCGGCACCTTCCTCGTTGGAGGCAAGATGTCATAAACCAGTGCTTGGAGTTTGCCTCCATCTCTGATGCCGAACTCATCGCGCAAGTCATTTCGTCGGATGTACAAGATATTATATTCTGTTGCCCGTGTTCTGGGTTTGTTTGTGCCTTTCAGATGTTTATCCATACACGTGCAGTCGATTAGGGATGGCCTGGGGTTCGGGCCGTTTGAAGCCGTACGTAATAAAGAGGCACCACTTTACAGGTTTCTCTGGAAAAGGTGATGCATGGACTTGGTTAGAGAACCAGTTATAAGATTAAAGAGCAACCCCCGAATTTTTTTTTTCTCTCTCAGCCCCACTTTGCTCTCTCTCTCTCTCTCTCTCTCTCTCTCTCTCTCTCTCTCTCTCTCTCTCTCTCTCTCTCTCTCTCTCTCTCTCTCTCTCTCTCTCCCCGTCCCTCCCTCCCCCTCTCTCTCTCCAAATCTTTCCAGACTGCCAATAATTATGGGTTCGGCGAGTCTTTCAGTATTATTGTTCAGTGTGTGTGTGTGTGTGTGTGTGTGTGTGTGTGTGTGTGTGTGTGTGTGTGTGTGTGTGTGTGTGTGTGTGTGTGTGTGTGTGATGCGCGCGTGTGTGTGATGCGCGCGTGTGTGCATGCGTGTACTTTACATTTATTATGATTTGCATGCATTTTAGCCGGACACATTCATTCACCGTGCTGTGTTTTGTGATAATTTCTTGATTTGGTTTAATTTGGATTTACGCTTTTTCCCTTCTGCTTGCCCTCCTGTGCGTTGCTGTTAAGAGATGCATTTGTAAGTGAACCGCTGTGTTCCGATAGTGTGTTTTAAGTTCAGCGTATCTGAACGCTGTTCCTTCGATGTGCGTAGGTCTGAGGAGAGAAAAAAAAAGGCATGGTATGTACAGGCCTGCCAACAGTAGCAATTATATTTTGCACCTCGCTCAGTGACTGTGATGGTACGTTTTTGATAATCCCATTATGATACGATTTATGTCCACAGACCACTTTAGACGGGGCTGTAAAGAGTGCAATGTTTTGACACACTGCTTTGTCTTGTCTCCACATTCGTTCAAGGGCAAGGGTGGAGGGGAGTGCGTAGAGCTGCAAACCGTATATTACAGGGTTTTTCTATGTGTGTCCCTCCTCCCCCCCAGTGCCGAGAGAGGGTGGGGCCTCTCCCGGGAGCAGGCACAATGGTGCTCCTTAGAGCTGCAGGACCTTATATTACAGTGCTTTTGTATGTGTGTGCGGACCCCCCCACCCCACCCCCCACGCCCCCACCCAGTATGCTGATGATCCTTCGATGAAATTTGTTTTTATTCGGCAGTTTGTTCGAGTACGTTTATCTGAGGTTAGAAATGGCACATTGATGAAAGCTGCATTATTACATTTATATCTTATGTCAAAGTGACTGGCTTTGTTGTGATGCAGATTATTGTCGTCTAAGATTACTTCTTTCTCAGAGTTATTCTTGTTGTTTAGCCAGAATCAACACGCAAGGGAGTTAATTAGCGCTCGAGAGACGTCACACAAACACAACAACAAACACTGAGTCGCCTACGGTAACTCTCACCTGGCATATATGTAAATACAAGGTACGTAAACTCAACGTACGTACATCCGCTGTGGTTGTTTAGCCGTTACGGATGTGTGGCTTGTGAGTCCAGGCGCACATCCGAGGTCTTTCGGCTGCAGTGATCCTGTCATTATTCTGACTAAACAATTTTACTCTCTTTGTGTTTGTCGTCACGACAGTGTTATACATGTGTGCTCTTTCTCCCTCCCTCCCTCACCTTCTGTCGGTCTGTATCACACACACACACACACACACACACACACACACACACACACACACACACACACACACACACACACACACACACACACACACATTCACTCACACACACATTCACTCACACACACACACACACACACACACACACACACACACACACACACACACACACACACACACACACACACACACAGCGCGCTCTTCAAATATCACCTTGCTGTGAACAGATATAAAATAAGACATTGACTGATTGATTCGCACGCACGTGTGCACACACGCACGCGCGCATACACTCGCTCTTCTTACTACGACTCATTGCTGACTTGAACAACTTTGCCATGCGTTACAGTTTAGGGAAATGTGACTTGCTAGCGGAGAAGGTGCGATAAAAAGATTGTTTTGTTGTTGTTGCTGCCAGTGTGTTGATTTAGGTTCTTTCTTGGAATGACTGACAGATGTTATATCGCTTTGTTATTCCCACCCACTCATCATGTAACATCCGTCATGTGATAGAAACTGAATGGCTTAAATAGCAGATATTTATTAGGCTACATTGTTTATTGTTTGTAGTGTAGACTCTTCTGTCAATCGATTGTGGTTTGTGTTCATGTGTAGTAACCTTCCCCCACCCCCCATCCCCCCTTCACCCCACCCCCTCATCCCTACCTCCAGCTTTTGACAAGTTTGTGGCCTATGCAAAAAGATTGCCTTTCTGCGTCGTTCTCTTCTTTTTGACCCACACAAAACTTACTCTTTTCTCTCTCTCTCTTCTTTTGTTTTTTGTTTGTTTTTGAAACACCAGAGTCTGTGTCTGGGCGTGACAAAATTTTCAGTGTTGCAATTTCCTTTAACACTGAATATTATGAACATGATAACTGAAAACGTGTTGCAATATGGTCGTGTTTACTGAGCATTAGCTTATCCGGTCATACCCTTTCCAATGACCTTGGCCCTATACGAAGGTCACAGCTGCATCCTACGGTTAAAACTGAAGAAAAAAAAAAAAAGTATTCTCGTTAAGTTGAAACTTTGTACAATGGTTCAAATACATGGACTAAGCTGCAAGCTGGGTACTGTTTTTGAGGGCGTATTTCCAAGAGAGATATTTGACGCGTTCCCCGGCGTGACAGAATGTTTAATGTTTATTTATTTCAATGACTTGAGGGAGAGAGACAACAAAAACAAGTGTGACTGCCTTCTTTATTGAGATTGTTCAAGGGAGACATTAACCCATCTATGCCCACCGCCCATGTTTAGGACGCGTTGTTTTGTCAGTCTGTCTCAGCTGTACGTCATTTTGGCTTCCTGCTGACAAGAACCTCCTTTTTCTTGACCTTCTGCTGACCTGAACCTCGTCATTTTGGCTTCCTACTGACAAGAACCTCCTTTTTCTTGACCTTCTGCTGACCTGAACCTCGTCATTTTGGCTTCCTACTGACAAGAACCTCCTTTTTCTTGACCTTCTGCTGACCTGAACCTCGTCATTTTGGCTTCCTGCTGACAAGAACCTCCTTTTTCTTGACCTTCTGCTGACCTGAACCTCGTCATTTTGGCTTCCTGCTGACAAGAACCTCCTTTTTCTTGACCTTCTGCTGACCTGAACCTCGTCATTTTGGCTTCCTGCTGACAAGAACCTCCTTTTTCTTGACCTTCTGCTGACCTGAACCTCGTCATTTTGGCTTCCTGCTGACAAGAACCTCCTTTTTCTTGACCTTCTGCTGACCTGAACCTCGTCATTTTGGCTTCCTGCTGACAAGAACCTCCTTTTTCTTGACCTTCTGCTGACCTGAACCTCGTCATTTTGGCTTCCTGCTGACAAGAACCTCCTTTTTCTTGACCTTCTGCTGACCTGAACCTCGTCATTTTGGCTTCCTGCTGACAAGAACCTATCAAAAGGGACGTCCTTTGCAAAGAAACTGTTGTTGCTGTTTTTTCTCGGTTGTTGTTTGGAGAAGACCGCCATTTGCAAGAACTGGAAGGCCTTTTATGTCGGTATTTCAGTGTCAAGAAAAAGAGAGGGAAAAAAAGAAGGGGGGGGGGGGGGTGCATTAATGATTTATGGTTCGGTTTACTCGTTTTGAATGGGGTGTGAGAGTTGCCTTTTCTTCTTTCTTTACTCCGTCTCTCTGTCTCTGTCTCTGTCTGTCTCTGTCTGTCTGTCTGTCTGTCTGTCTGTCTCTCTCTCTCTCTCTCTCTCTCTCTCTCTCTCTCTCTCTCTCTCTCTCTCTCTCTCTCTCTCTCTCTCTCTCTCTCTCTCTCTCTCTCTCTGTACGCTATATAGTGTGTCTGTTTTCGTAGTCTGAAATAAGTGGGATATTTCTTCTTCTTCTTTTTCTTTATGGCCACAACGCAGGCAGTTTTGGTTTCGTAACTGAATTTGATCAAATAAAACTGTTTCATGACTTAATTGCTGGTTGTCTTCCTTTTTGAAAGTAGTGTTTAGGTGTTTGTGGGGTTGTTTTTTGTTTTGTTTTGTTTTTGTTGTTGTTTGGTATGGCTGTGTTTGTGTGCGGGGGTGTGGGTGTTGCAGTCTACGTAATTATGTTCTCGCCATCCTCAGTCAAAGACTGAGTTGACCAAAACTTTGCAAGGCAGAAACGTTCTTGCTTGTTCTAGCAGATAATTCAAATGTTTCAGTTCATGGAGAAAGTTCCCCCAAAAACGAACGTTTTCAAAAAACAATGGGTATTCCCTTCGTTTTGTATACAGCCTACTCTATATACTCTCAGTGTATGCGAGAATTTGACAGTAGAGCATGATACGTTCATCGTTCTGTTGTAGCATAAAATAAATAAGAAAGAACGAAAGTTACCATTTGAAGGGTGGGACAAAAATGCCCACAAAGTGCTAAGGGAGATAACTGTGCCAAAAGGCACAAACCAGAAACCGGCTAGGAAAAGTGTTATTTCCCACTTCACCGCAGTGCAAGAATGTTCGCGCCTTTTCAGCTCAGTGCCTAAGCCCCACACTCCGAGCATCGCTTTCCGGCAGCTTCCTCCAAACTCTGCCAGGACGATTGGTTAGGCCACTGAAGGGGCACTCTGTATCTCCACTCAGCTGTCCACCGACGCTGTCAGCGCCCTCCGAAAGGTTCGGGTACTAATAAGACCGTGGCTTTGGAAGCAACATAGCCGCGTCAGAGCATGCACGTAAACATGGGGCGCGTCCGCCACGGGCATAAAACGAGTTCCGTCTCGATTCAAACAATTTTGGTTTTATCTGTGCTGGCGCAAGCAACGTGGGCGGTTATAAATGAAACGCCTGATACATAATTCGAGTTGTCTGTTACACCTAACCTTACTGCCATTTGAACACCGGCGAAAAACTGTCCGGTAGCTAACAGTCAAGTTTTGGAAACCTGCGGCGTAATCAGTTCTGGCTGTGGCTGGAGGAAGGATGTCGTGAACTGATGCTGGGAGTTTGCTTTCAGCTCCTTTTTCTCGTATAGCCTGGTGTTTTCAATGATACTGGAAGACCGCAAACATGAAGTCTAGATTGTTATAATGTGTCGAGCAGTTAACGATTCTAGGTTCCTGCTGGGCAAAATTACCAGCAAATACATTTAACACGCAAATAGATCATTTTAAATCAACGCCGATTTAACAGACATAACTTGCTCAACGATGCCTCTATTTAATTAACACATTACACACACACACACACACACACACACACACACACACACACGTACGCACGCACACCCACACACACACACACAAACACACACACACACACACACACACACACACACACACACACACACACACACACACACACACACACACACCACTGACCAACGTAATCAAAACATAAAACTGCTCAAACGGCGCCGATTTAACAAACGACACGATGCCGAAACACAGTCATTTATTCAACAGATCCGATTTAACACACGACACGATGCCAAAAGTGAGTTATTCAACAGATCCGACTTAACGCACGACACGATGCCAAACGTGAATGAGTTAATCAACGGATCCGACTTAACACACGACACGGTCCCGGAAGTGAGTTATGACAAATCCGACTTAACACACGACACGGTCCCGGAAGTGAGTTAATCAACGGATCCGACTTAACACACGACACGGTACCAGAAATGAGTTATGACAGATCCGATTTAACACACGACTGACACGGTCCCGGAAGTGAGTTAATCAACGGATCCGACTTAACACACGACACGGTACCGGAAGTGAGTTATGACAGATCCGACTTAACACACGACACGGTCCCGGAAGTGAGTTATGACAGATCCGACTTACACGACACGGTCCCGGAAGTGAGTTAATCAACGGATCCGACTTAACACACGACACGGTCCCGGAAGTGAGTTAATCAACGGATCCGACATAACACACGACACGAAACCAAAAGTGAGTGATTTATTGAACAGATCCGACTTCACTCACGACACGATGCCAAAAGTGAGTGAGTTATTGAACAGATCCAACTTCACACACGAAGTTTCTGCGCACCTCGCATTCTGCGTCGATCCAGGCCAAGCCCCGGGCGCTGTCCATGGCGGCGCAGTGACGGCCTGACCCCCCGGAAGGCTGCCCCGGGGCCCAGCGGGTGAACTCGATCTCCTCCAGATCCGGCAGTCGCGCCCACTCGCCTTCCACCTGCAGGTCGGTGGCCCCGAGCCAGAAGACCCCGGTCGGTACGGGTCTGCATGACCAACAACAGCAAAGAGTTCCGGCGTTCAGTTCGTTCCGTCAACGTAAACATGGCGTTTAACGTCCAGAGAAACCGCGAGGCTTATTAGGGACGGGGAGAAGGGGAGGGAAGGGGGTATGGAAGTGGGGGGAGGGGGAGATTATATACCTATCGCTACACTGTCACCTCCAGAATGATTCCTGCATTAAGATGGGCAGCGATGACAGCCATTTTAATGTTTCAGTAGGAAGTGATGGACAAAGTCACAAGACAGTGTCCACAAACCACAACCTTTTTGAAGAGCAAGGAGAGCCGAAGCGGTATCGAACCGAGGTCCTTCCGCTTACCAGCCTATCGTCTTAACCGCTAGGCCAAACCGGCTCACAATTCCATCAGCTGCAAAGGGTCACATCGGCCGGGACCAGTCACACACGCTCACGTTTACATGGGGTGAAAATACCGTACATCTGTGCTCTAGACAGGAGGAGGCAGGAATGGGGGGGTGTGTGTGGGGGGGGGGGGGGTGTAAGTTGGGGGACTGAGGGGCAGAGACAGAGAGGGGGACCTGAATTTTAGTGTTTAGCGGTACGGTAATCATCCGCACGAAGAACGAA
>OY757542.1:14098818-14144782 GCA_963584105.1 Alviniconcha strummeri
ATCGAGCCAAAACTACTCTTTCTCTCTCACGGCAATTGACACAAGTGGACAGCATCCACACAGGGTTATCCAATTATATCGGCGCCAATGCTGGAACACAAAGAACGGTGTCAGGTAACGTACGGAACCAAAATCTAAACACACAAAAGGTTAACCCATTTATACCCACCGTCCCATATTCAGGACACACAACTGGTTTTGTTAGTCTGTTTTAATTGAGTGTAGTTTTGGCATCCTATTGTCATGAACCTCTGAAGAGGGACTTCCTTTATTCAAAGAAGAGGTGTTTGAGTATTTCTTCCTGTCGTTGTTTGTGGGAGACAACCGTTTGCAAGGACGGGAAGGCCTGTTGCTTCAAGGTATTTGGTGTTAAATAATCTCTGGGCATGTATGGGTTAAAAAGAACGTTGTTTATTAGGACAAAACACACCATGTGAATTTTCGGGGTAAGACCCCTTTTCAAGCTACAAAACAACACTTGTCCCGCGAGGACATTGAAGACCCAAGAACGAAAGCAAAACTTAAACGGTGAAAAATGAATGAGATGTAGGATAAGTAAGTAAACATGGTGCTTAACGTCCACAAAAACCACAAGGCTTATTAGGGACGGTATGGTTGTAGGATACTTGAGCTGCTTTGTTATGTTGTTTCGGTGTCCAGTCAAAACCTAACCATGATTATGTCGAACCAAAACTTTTCTGGGCCGAGTGTTTTTGACAGGATGGTACGTGGGAGAGGGGAGTGGGAAGGGGCAGCTAGAATGTGAGACAGTTCGAAAGATTCACGTCTCTGCGCCCTGTCAATTGTTCCTCAGTTCGCAGTCCTCGTCATTGCAATGAGCAGGATGACTTAAAACAGAGGCACTTACACACTTTCGCAGATGGAGTTGTTCCTCAGTTCGCAGTCCTCGTGGACGATGATGATGATGATGATGATATCCACTTTTTAAGCGCATTATTCCATTAACTTGAATGCTCATTGGGCTCCGTGAGCAGGCTGACTTAAAACAGAGACGTTTACACACCGCTTCGCAGATGACTGAAGTTGCTTCTCAGTTCGCAGTCTTCGTCATTCCAGAGCAGGTTGACTTAAAACAGAGGCACTTGCCTCGTCATTCCAGACTAAGCTGACTTAAAACAGAGGCACTTACACACTTTCGCAGATGAAGTTGTTCCTCTGTCCGCAGTCCTCGTCATTTCAGAGCAGGTTCACTTAAAACAGAGGCACTTACCTCGTCATTCCAGTTCACTTAAAACAGAGGCACTTACACACTTTCGCAGATGAAGTTGTTCCTCAGTTTGCAACCCCCGGAGTCATTTCAAAGCAGGTTCACTTACAACAGAGGCATTTACCTCGTCATTCCAGTTCACTTAAAACAGAGGCACTTACACACTTTCGCAGATGAAGTTGTTCCTCTGTCCGCAGTCCTCGTCATTCCACATCAGGTTGGTGGCGAAGTCGAGGGCCAGGCAGTGCTCGGCGTTGTTTGTGTTGCTAGGCTGGCCGGGAGCCCAGTGCGAGAAGGTGGTCATCACGCCCACGTTGTCCGAGGCCCACACCCAGTCCCCTTCACTCAGCAGATCCGTGGCGTCCAGCCAGAAGCGACCAGGGTTGTAGGCAGCTGGTGACCGACCAGCGCGCGCCACGCACAGTTACATCCAAACACACAAAACATTGTCTCGGTTTGCCGGAATGCTCTTTATTAGGACAAAACAAAACATGCGATTGTTCGGGGTCATCCCCTTTTTCAAGCTACAAAACGACACTTAAACAACATGATTTCCCTTTTTCAAGCTACAAAACGACACTTAAACAACATTATTTCCCTTTTTCAAGCTACAAAACAACAACTTACACAATAATTTTTTCCTTTTTCAAGCTACGAAACGACACTTACACAACATTATTTCCCCTTTCCAAGCAACAAAACGACACTTAAACAACATTGTTCCCCTTTTTCAAGCTACAAAACGACACTGAAACAAAATTATTTCCCCTTTTCAAGCTACAAAAACGACACTTAAACAACATTGTTCCCCTTTTTCAAGCTACAAAACGACACTTAAACAACATTATTTCCCTTTTTCAAGCTACAAAACGACACTGAAACAAAATTATTTCCCCTTTTCAAGCTACAAAACGACACTGAAACAAAATTATTGCGCCTTTTCAAGCTACAAAACGACACTTAAGCAACATTATTTCCCTTTTTCAAGCTACAAAACGACACTGAAACAAAATTATTTCCCCTTTTCAAGCTACAAAACGACACTGAAACAAAATTATTTCCCCTTTTCAAGCTACAAAACGACACTTAAACAACATTACTGGGACAATAAATAGCATTCTTTTTAACCTTTCATGTGTTTGGATCTTGTTTCAGAACGCTAGCATTCTCGCTTTTTTTCTTGCTTTTTTTCTTCTTCTTGATTTGGTTAAACTTAAAGCCGTGTAGTCTCCGACAAGGCAGCCTACATGAGGCAGGGACCGAGATCCCAGTGGGTGGGGGAAAAGGGAGACTATACCTAATGCTACACTGTCTCAACCGCCAAAATCGCTCATGCATTAAGATGGGCAGAGATGAGAGCCATTTTAGCGTTTCGTTAATTGTTGGGGGGAGGGGAGGTGGGGGGGGGGGGGCAGTCACAATTAAAACACTGTCTACAGACCACGACTTTTGAAGAGAGAGGAGAACCGAAGCGGAATCAAGCCGAGGTCCTTCTGCTTACCAACCTAACGCCTTACCGCTAGGCCATGCCGGCTTCCAGAAGACTTCATATCATTTATATATGTATGTATAACAGGCATGGCTGCATCAAAATACAAAAACAGTTATTAAAACTGTAGATGGTAGTCTGCAATTGTGTGCAGCTCCTTTTGGTCTGCTTTGCATTTGGGTTGGTTTGTATCTGGGGGTTTTAAAAAAAAAAAAAAAATCGAACAATTTGAGGTTTTGCGCAGTGTGTTGAAACAGCTGTTTGGATGTGCTTATCTTCTTCTTCTTCTTCTTCTTTTATTGATACACTTAGAAGTTGATTGTGGTTCATTTGTTTTAACGTGTCCTGGCTGTCAAAGAATGAGGGTAGTAGGTGTGGTAGGTTGAGAACCTATGATGGGGTTGGAATTTATTTTGGATTAAATTAATAATGGGAACTGTACGTGACCATCAACAACAGCAACAAAACACGAAGGGATTCTTTTTCCTTTACACAAGTCAAGGTGCACCAAATGTGCTCATCAGTCATAGCGACAGCGATATCAAATATAACAGCAATGACATTTCTCAAACACTGGACACAAAATCAAGGCAAAATGGTTTCTAAGGAAAAACATTTTCTAAAAGGGTGGACATTTTGAAGTCTTGAAATACTGATCGCTTTTTCCGTTTTTAGAAATCTACTGCAAATCCCCATTGTCTGTGTATCCGTTTGTATCATACCAGTGGTCCTACGTTGTTGTTGAAACACCCCCTACAGCGGCTCTAGACATATTAAAAAAACATGGTGCTTAACGTCCACAGAAACCACAAGGCTTATTAGGGACGGGGAGAAGGGGGGAAGGGGGTATGGAGGTGGGGGAAGAGAGAGATTATATACCTATCGCTACACTGCCACCACCAGAATGATTCCTGCATTAAGATGGGCAGCGATGAGAGCCATTTTATTGTTTCAGTAGGAAGTGATAGACAAAGTCATAAGACAGAGTCCACAAACCACAACCTTTTTGAAGAGAAAGGAGAGCCGAAGCGGATTCGAACCGAGGTCCTTCCGCTTACCAGCCTGACGCCTTACCGCTAGGGCAAACCGGCTCACCCAGACATATGATTGTTATGAATCCACATAATCACCTGGACCGTCGCGTCCAATGAGGCCAGCCAGAAAGGAGTTCTCTCGGTCAGACTGAATGGACACTAGTGCTGCACCGAACACCGAACAGTAACCCTGAAATACACAACAAACAGACTGAGTGGACACTAGTGCTGCACAGAACACCGAACAGTAACCCTGAAATACACAACAAACAGACTGAGTGGACACTAGTGCTGCACCGAACACCGAACAGTAACCCTGAAATACACAACAAACAGGCTGAGTGGACACTAGTGCTGCACAGAACACCGAACAGTAACCCTGAAATACACAACAAACAGGCTGAGTGGACACTAGTGCTGCACAGAACACCGAACAGTAACCCTGAAATACACAACAAACAGGCTGAGTGGACACTAGTGCTGCACAGAACACCGAACAGTAACCCTGAAATACACAACAAACAGGCTGAGTGGACATTAGTGCTGCACCGAACAGTAACCTTGAAATACACAACAAACAGACTGAATGGACTCTAGTGCTGCACCGAACACCGAACAGTAACCCTGAAATACACAACAAACAGACTGAATGGACACTAGTGCTGCACCGAACAGTAACCCTGAAATACACAACAAACAGACTGAATGGACACTAGTGCTGCACAGAACACCGAACAGTAACCCTGAAATACACAACAAACAGACTGAATGGACTCTAGTGCTGCACCGAACACCGAACAGTAACCCTGAAATACACAACAAACTGTCCGTGGAAACTATAGTGCTGCACCGAACACCGAACAGTAACCCTGAAATACACAACATGAATCAATAATTGTGAAACTAGCGCTGCACCGAACACCTCATGGTAACCATAAATTACACAACATTAACCATTCGTGGAAACTATAGTGTTGCACCAAACACCTGAGAATAACCCTGAAATACACGCCACGGACTATTATTTCGTGGAAACTATAGTGCTGCGCAGAACACCCTACAGTACCTCTGAAATACACAACACAAACATTTGTGGAAACTATAGTGCTGCACCGAACACTTCATCGAGTCATACAGACTTTCACGTCACAAAGTAAAAGAGAGAGGGGTGGAGAGGGAGAGAGAGGGGGGCAGAGAGGGGGCACAGAGAGAGAGAGAGAGAGATTGTAGTAGCGTCACCTTGGCCTCGGACCAAGATCCTCTGATGTGGAACACCTTGTAGCAGGAATCGTCGTGCTGAACGAACCCGTTTGGACACGACACAGCAACTGCACATCGAGCAAGCATGCACATCTTTACTCATCCAGTGTCTGTAGCTACCACCGTGACTGGATAATGAGGAGGAGGACAATAACTACGATGACGTCTACGATGATGACCACCGTAGTAGCACCCTACACTCCATTATCCTCACTAAAATCAACACAACAGCTGTACACCAAGCATGCACATCTTTACTCATTGAATCCGTGTATCAATATCTACGATCACGATTCGATAATGACGGTGGCAACAGCGACCATTATGAGGAGGAGGAGGACAATAACTACCACGACGTCGACAGTGATGATTACCGCATCAGTAGCAGAGTAGTAGCAACCTCACCGCCATTATTCTCACTTAAATCAGCACAGCAGCTGCACACCAAGCACGCACACCCTTTATTCATTGCATCCATGTATCAACAGCTACGATCGTGATTCGATAATGATGACGGCAACGACGACCATTATCACAAGGAGGACAATAACTGCCACGACGTCGACAATGATGATCACCATCAGCAGCAGCCATAGTAGTAGTTTCTTAAACTCCACTATCCTCGCTGAAATTAACACAGCAGCTGTACACCAAGCACGCACGTCTTTACTCATCGTATCCATGTATCAACAGCTACCATCGTGATTCGATAATGATGACAGCAACGACGACCATGAGGAGGAGGACCGTGCAATAACTACGATGGACGGCGTCGACAATGATAATCACAATCAGCAGCAGCAACTTACAGCAGTAGTTTCTTAAACTCCATTATCCTCGCTGAAATTAACACAGCAGCTGGATACCAAGCACGCACATCTTTACTCATTGTATCCATGTATCAACGCCTACGATCGTGATTTGGTAATGGTGGTGGCAACAGCGACCATTATGAGGAGGAGGACAATAACTACGATGGACGACGTCGACAATGATGATCACCATCAGCAGCAGCAATAGCAGTAGTTTCTTAAACGCCATTATCCTCACTAAAATCAACACAGCAGCTGTACACAAACACGCACATCTTTACTCACTGCATCCATAGCTACGATCGTGATTTGACAATGGTGGTGGCAACATCGACCATTATGAGGAGGAGGACAATAACTACAACGACGTCGACAATGATGATTACTGTCATCAGTAGCTAAGTAGTAGAATCCTAACCTCCCTTATCCTCACTGAAATCAACACAGCAGCTGGATATCAAGCACGTACATCTATACTCATTGCATCCATGTATCTATAGCTTCCATCGTGATTTGATAATGGTGGTGACAACGGTGACCATTATGAGGAGGAGGAAGAGGACAATGACTACAACGACGGTGATGATGATGACCACCATCATCAGTATTAAATTAATAGTAACAGCATCCTGAAGTCCATAATCCTCACTGAAATCAACGCTCTGTGACACACAGCTGCTGAATACCAAGCACGCACGTCTTTGCTCTTCCACTTATCTAGCTACGATTGTTGTTGGTTAATGATGACGGCAACGACAACCATCGCGCGCGCGCTTGTGTGTGTGCGTGTGTGTGTCGCTGGTCAAACGGCATCATCAATCACGAAAATACAGAGCTGACTCATAGATATATAATTACGTCCGTCCGTTCCAAAACGAAACCTGAAGGGTTAACGCCACAGCATGTTTCTCAATACTGTAGATTACCTTGCACGAGCATGACCGAAACAATGGTGAATTGAGTCCACATCGTGGCCGATATTTCTGCAAGAACCTCCTCTTTCTTCTCCGGTGATGATTTTATCTGGGCACAGTTCAGTTTCTCACAACGGGTCGATGTTTGTCCGACATAGCTTATCGGGAAGACTGCGGGGAAAGACAAAACGCTGGAATACACGACTCGATTTAACCAGGTCAAGGCTGTACTGAGTGAGTGTCCATCTCCGCATTTAATACAGCTAGGTTGTAGTCCTGTGTTGTAATTATACTGTGAGAAGCAGTTCAAGCTATAAGCTGCTGGTATGAAAACTTCAGTAACAGAAATGAAACAACAAATCAAATTTCATTTAGAAACGGCTACAGATTAATCACCCGAAAACCTTTATTCCGCCCCCTCCCGTTTGTCTGGTAAGAATGTATGAATAACGTATCCAAAAAAAAAGAGAAAAAAAAAGAACGAAAGACAGATATGCAGAAAGAAGCAAAAACAATAGAAATCGAAAGAAAAAAGAAAGAAGAGAGAGAAAGAAGAAAAAATATCGAAAGCAGCAGCAACACCGCTGTCAGTACTAACAACGACGACAGGATAAAGAAACCAACGAAAACGTAAAGATTCTCAGTGAGTCAGAGAGCGAGAGAGAGAGAGAGAGAGAGAGAGAGAGAGAGAGAGAGAGAGAGAGAGAGAGAGAGAGAGAGAGAGAGAGAGAGAGAGAGAGAGAGAGAGAGAGAGAGAGAGAGAGAGAGAGAGAGAGAGAGAGAGAGAGAGAGAGAGAGAGAGAGAGAGAGAGAGAGAGAGAGAGAGAGAGAGAGAGAGAGAGGAGAAACAAAATCACCAGCAACAAAGAACACGCACGCGCACACAGAGACAAATGGACGCGCGCGCTCGCGCGCACACACACACACCGGGAGAACAAAAAGACCAACAAGCACACACACACACACACACACACACACACACACACACACACACACACACACACACACACACACACACACACACACACACATATGCACACACACACCCTCGTGCTCGCGCGCGCGTATTTGATAGTGAATATGCAATCGTTTGTTGGATGTGTGTGTCATCGGATGAATGATACACTACATAAAATAATGCATGATTTAAGATAAAGCACACCTCCATTCAATATTACTTCTAATTAAAAATAATAATTAATAAGCCAGTATGAGTTAATATTGGTTAGATGGAGACTATACCTATCGCTACACTGTCACCACCAGCATGAGTCCTGCACTGAGATGGCAGGGTGAAAGCGATTTCAGTGTTTCATTCAGTCACTGTGAGGGGCAAAGTCACAAGACAGTGTCCCAAAACCACGTTTTGAGAGCCTGGGAGGCGAACCGAAGCGGAATCGAGCCGAGGCCCTTCTCTTTACCAGCCAAACGCCTTACCGCTAGGCCCACACCGGCTCAGCATGGGCATTTTGTGCCCTCAATATGTATGTCTGTGTCCACAGACCACAAGATTTTGACAGCATGAGAGGAGAGAGGAGAACCGAAGCGGAATCGAACCGAGGTCCCTCTGCTTACCACCCCACTGCCCAGGCTAACTGCCTTACCCCTAGCCGGCTCACGAAGGTCTGACCAGTTTTCGTGGAGCTCAACGTCTGAGAAACCTCGTACGGTTTTATTAAAAGCTCGATAAAACCTTGAAACCTACAGAGGGTATCTGACCAGTTCAAGTTCAACGTTGCCGCACGTCCACAGAAACCATAAGGACTATTAGGGACGGGGAGCCCAGGACGACCACCTCGACTTTCATACACCTCCTGAGTTCTGAGATACGCCTGTCCTTGCTGCTTCTGAAGAACACGCCAGTGAGAGTGCATGAAGAAAGAGTGGCGTGCTCTCCTCAGTTCAGTACTGCTTTACGTCTACAGACCATATTATTATGGACGGGGAGTCCTGGACGCCACCTCGACTTTCACACAGCTCCTGAGCTCTGCGCTCACCGGTAAACCAGAAGGCTTATTGGGGACGGGAGAAAGGGTGGAAGGGGGTATGGAGGTGCGGGGAAAGGGAGATTATATACCTATCGCTACACTGTCGCCACCATTGAATGACTCCTGCATTAACTGAGATGGACAGCGATGAGAGCCATTTTAATGTTTCATAATTGTGAGGGACAAAGTCACAGGACAGTGTCCACAGACCACAACTTTTGAAGAGAAAGGAGAGCTCAATAAGCAGATTCGAACCAAGGTCCCTCTGCTTCACCTCCCAGCCTAACGCGTCACCACTAGGCCAAACCGGCTCACAACTGATCAATGGTTCGTGCTCTGCTTATGCCTGGTCCCTCCGGCACTGCATGTGTAAAGATTGTAAGGTTTTTGCCTGAAACTGCGAGAGCTGGTTTGGCCTAGCGTTAAGGCGGTAGGCTGGTAAGCGGAAGGATCTCGGTTCGACACCGCTTCGGCTCTCCCTTCTCTTCAAAAGTTGTGGTCTGTGGACACGATCTTGTGACTTTGTCACTCACATTTATGAAGCATTAAACTGGCTCTCATCGCTGCCCATCTTAATGCAGGTCATAGTGGTGACAGTGTAGCGATAGGTATATACTCTCCCCCTTCCCCCCATCCCTAATATGCCTTGTGGTTTCTGTGGACGTTAAGCACCATGTTTACTTTAGTTACTGAAACTGCCACAACTGTTCAGTGGACTATATACTCTCTAGGGCCTAGAAGTTTCGTTGCCAACGGACGGGACCTTTAAGCTGACGTCCAAGCCCAGGACAGAAGTGGCGTTCCAATGGGCTAGCTATCACTCAAATGAGGTCTGGTTTTGCTCATCTGTTGAAAAGACAGACCCAGCTAACTGCGAAGATTATACTATTTTCTACGACTGAAGCAAAAATCGTTCTCCAATCACAGCAAGCGGCGGTCACAAATCGTGACGTCACAACTGTTTCCAAACACGGCAGCACCTCCCACCAACTGTTAGTGACGCACGCAATCCAGTTTAAATTTCGACATGGACACGGTCACGATCACGGAGACAGGGAAAAACTACTGTTTTTGTTGTTGTTGATGGTGGTGGTGTTGCTTGTTTGTTTTTCTTCCTTCTTTTTTCCTTCACAATAATCTCTTCAAATACGCTTATGACTTCATACAAACAGCAAATGGTTGTGTATACTGGACAACGAGCGAGCGACAGAGAGATCGGCTGCCACTCATGAAGGTTTTGTTTGCGGACCTGCAAGGGATACACACACACACACACACACACACACACACACACACACACACACACACACACACACACACACACACACACAGCGGCCTATCGTGTACAGATGTGGAACATCAGTCAAATCTGAAACCTGCTGAAGTGAAGGAGTAAAAATACTGACGGGGAGATAACAACAAAATAACAACACACACAAAGTATATTCATTTGGGTCTGATCTGGCCTGATTCAGTAGTCATATCAACCATGTATGATGTACTGAAGGAAAAGAAAAACGAGAAAACAAAAGTAAAAAGGAAGAGAAAATTCTAGCTTAAACATCAGAAACACACACACACACACATTTAGGCAAATATTACACAAAATGGTCTATAATTTGTTTATTATTCAATGCAAAAAAAAGAGAGAAAAAAAGTGACAAACTGTTAGGCATAAATGAATAATCATCCTTACTCTGTGCAGAAAGGCAAGTTTGCCTGTTCAGCAGGGTCTGGCAGTGGGGGGTTTGGGGGACAACGCAGATGAAAGCCACTACGAAACATACCGCATGTGTTAGAAGGGCAAGGAGCATCAGCTTTTATTAAACCCAACACCAGAAAGGTAATGTGGCAGACCTTAAGCTGCAAAAAAGTGGATCAAACAAAGGGATATAATAAATTAGGTGTAATTTGGTTTGATTTACCATGCAGAATCACTGGAGTAGACACATGCACCCAGTAAAGCTAAAACCATCATTTGATTCAGTAAGGTATTATAAAACAAATTATTTTATTTTTTTAAAACACACATGCTTCTGTGCATAAAATACTCATTTCACTTCAGTTTAACTGTACAGCCCTATAGCAAGCCCTAAGTCGCACTTACATCGACATATTGTTCCGATCATTGCAAGACAAACTGTATGCAAAGCAGACCTGTCTTGCTGAACCCAAAATTCCATCTGAAGCTTCTATAGTCACTAGACCAAACACTATGACTTATGTCATCTCTCACAATCCTTGGCAATGGGCAGGATTGGTCCTGCGACTAATGGCAAAATAGTTAGTTCTTGGATTTTAGAATCCCAACAACCACACAGGGTCATGTCAGGACGATAGCAAACTGGAAAATGGGATGCAAAGAAACCTGGTAAAAAATAGGGAAGCCCCTTTACTTTACACACGGGCTGTTATTTCAATTTCCCTCCAAAAACAGACAAGAGACCATTCAAAGAAGATTTCAAACAGAGTGAGATCAAAGGCAACAGATTTGACTAAAAGCAACCAAAACTTTACAAATACGGACAAGAATATTCATTTTTACAAAGATAACAACAACAATGATTTACGATTCCTGTAAAATATTTAGGCATCAAAACTGGTCCTTGCATATTATTAATCAAGAACAAATCACCAGGCATTGTAAAATGTTTTAAACGTATTTTGGATTGACCCTTGTGACTCCTGTTCATATTTTATGCATTTATTGAGGAAATGGATTTCATGCTGCAGGCAGTACATAACTGTTGCTCTTGGGGGATATTCAGATAATTATCTACCCTTCTCATTCATTATATTATGCATGCTTATTCTTACTTGACATGATGCTATTCTGTGTTCAAGTGCTGATGAAACAAGATCAGGCTGCCAAACATGTGATGCTGATATAGTACTAAACTGCTATAGAACAGCACGTTATATTTATTAATTTATGTCTCTATTTTAAGTTGCAAAACTGAGCAAATCTTACATATGAAATTGGCTTTCAAATGAAATTTCAATGTATCTTTTTTCATTGACTGGTGATTCAATCCCTGATTAAAATGTTGGCTGCACAAAACATTCTATACAAATTCCACTGTATTTGATTTCAATGTTGTACATTTTCTGCTGGTCCACAAAGGAACTATGTCGACTACCAGATGTGCTTTTGATTGATTTATTCACCAGACTTTTGAATACAAAAATATGATCTGTAAATCTTTATGAAATCTGCAAGTCAATATATGGTTTATCTTGCAGGTAGACTTAATTCAGATTATTTTGCTCAGTGTAGTTTCCTCAGTATTTAACAACAAAGATAAATGCTTGTAAGGCCAACCTACAGCTGTTGGGATCTGTTTGCCAACTTTATATTCTGGTTGTGATTCCTTCCTTCCAGAGATCACAACAGGTTCATGAACAGAGAGAATTTATTTTTTAAAGTTAAAAATGCTGCATAGATGAAGATCAACACACATTTGGTAATACATGTGCAATGGGTTGTGGTTTTGTTTTTAATAATCCTTTAAAACAAGCTTCTGAAAATGAAAACACAAGACGTGAGAAGCCTGCTCTGTGTGGGGGGGTGTGTGTGTGTATGTGCATGAGAAAGCAAAATGAGAGTATAATTCAAACAATGATCACAGGAAACAAATTCATAATAATGTGCATAAAGCGATTTAGATTTTGTAGACAACAATAGACATATAAAATACACATCTATATTCACTCAAAAACATCTGCTTCTTTGTTACTATAATCTTTGTGTGTGCACTGTGTAACTGCTCATAGCATACAAGAAATACACAAGATACATATTTAATTCATACGTTATCACATTTAAATGTGCTCAAAGATTCATGGTATGGACTTTCTATTGTGGTCGCCTTTTAGTAAATGGCCGAAGTCATTGCACAAGAACTGGCAGTGTCTGGCAGTTTCGGGGGGGGGGGGGGGGGGGGGTAAAAGAAGGAAAGAAGAAAAAAGTGGGGGGGGGGGGGGGGGGTGAAGAAACAAAAAAACACAGACACGTGAACTGACAACTGTTGCTAGAAGGATTTACTATTATTGTTTGGTGTTTTGAATGTGTGTGTGTGAGTTGTTGTTTTTTGGTCCATTCCATTTGCCAGTTTAAGAGGTATATAATAAAAACAAATAGCAAAAGAAGAAATGAAAACAAAATGATGCACGATTCATCTCATTCTAGGTTTTCCTCCTTGTCAGTTTTTTTCCTTTTTCACTGATTCCAGATTCTGCAAGGCTGTAAGTTTTGGAAGCTGCAGCCAAGGGGCATGTTCTCATGGACAAATTCCCACCATGCTACAGGTAGCTATGGTTGTAACTACTGTATGGAAATACATGCATTTTCCCCTTGGTCGGTAGTTGCAGATCTATACAACTGTGATACTGAATGACTATTTAAGGGGAAGGAAGCACCTGTAAGGAAGAAAGAAAACAAAACCCACACTGAACAACCAGTCCAGTTAGTTAATAAAAATAATATTTTACAATAATAACCAGGTCTTAGAGCACCCTTTCTCAAGCCCTAGGCATGCACATTACGTGATTAAGTTAGTGATTGAATTTGACTGTCCTGTGAACCACACAGGGTCACCTCACGATGGTTAAACTCTGTCATAAGCACATGCACAGTTCAAAACTCTTCCCATATAGTATGTAAACCCTATTCAAACCCTGTCATAAGCACATGCACAGTTCAAAACTCTTCCCATATAGTACGTAAACCCTATTCAAACTCTATCACAAGCACAGTTCAAGACTCTTCCCATAAGATATGTAAACCCTATTCAAACTTGGCCACAAGCACATACACAGCTCAGCTCTTCCCATATAGTATGTAAACCCTATTCAAACACTATCATAAGCACATGCACAGTTCAACTCTTCCCATGTAGTATGTAAACCCTATCACAAGCACATGCACAGTTCAAAACTCTTCCCATAGAATATGTAAACCCTATTCAAAATCTATCAGAAGCACATGCACAGCTCAACTCTTTCCATATAGTATGTAAACCCTATTCAAACTCTATCACATGCACATACACAGTTCAAAACACTTCCCATAGAATATGTAAACCCTACTGAAACTCTGTCATAAGCACATGCACAGTTCAACTCTTCCCATATAGTATGTAAACCCTATTCAAACTCTGTCAAAAGCACATGCACAGTTCAACTCTTCCCATATAGTATGTAAACCCTATTCAAACTCTGTCATAAGCACATGCACAGTTCAAAACTCTTCCTATATATGTAAACCCTATTCAAACTCTGTCATAAGCACATGCACAGTTCAAAACTCTTCCCACATAATCTGTAAACTCTATTCAAACTCTGTCATAAGCACATGTACAGTTCAAAACTCTTCCTGTATAATACGTAACCCCTTTCTCACATGAGACCTCCCAAATCTAGTCCTGACATTGGTACTGCAATGTACCACAGGTGAAAGATCCACCACCCGTGACAGGAGTCAACAACTTTGGCAATAAATAAGCGCCACTGAACACACAGACCATGCTGGCTCTAATCAGCTGAGCTGCTTGCTCATCACTGCTGTGTGACTAACAAGAGTCTCAACGCACAAAAGCAGCATTTAAAGTCATGCATCCTTCAGTCTCAGAAAAGATGACAGACTATGCAACATCTGCTTGCATCACATGGATGTGTGTATGATGGATAGCCTGCTGGCCTGATGAAAGGGATGTAGACATAGTACAGCCCCAGAAAATTGGCTGGAAAAGATGAAAACAGGATTTTGTTCAAGCCAACCAGGAACGCCTCGACAAAGCCCTCCGATGGGTAAAAATCTGGAATAAAAGTTTTAAAACCAGGACATGCTTGGACTGTTATATATTCTCTATATAATGGTCTATAAATGTATTTATTGACTGCAAGTGTTGGTAAACAACCATGGGCAAAGGCAGCTCTTCAGTATCAAACCAGCCCTGAAAACAGCTTATAGCTAGATGCCTGACAGGTGAGGACGTCTGCAAGCGCAGGTGTCATATATGCAAGTAAGTAACTTGGTGTTTTATGCCCAGTCATCCAGTACGGTTGTATCTGGGCAAGTCCATCTTTATATATATATATATATGCAGGAAAACAGTTGCATCAAAAACATCTTGCCCAACCTGGGTGAACTTTTGAGTCAAAATGGGCGCAAAAACAACATCAGCAAAAATGTCAAAAGGCCTTCCCAGATACAGTCACAAAACTGGGAGAGACTTCACTGAGTGCATAAATGGGTTTTTTCTTTCTTTCTTGGTGCACAAAATAATGCAAACCAACATGACTAGTAATTTAGGCAGGCTACATTTGGTTTAAAGCAAAAACATAATAAATAGTTTAAAAGCTGCTATAAATAGACTGAACATGAAGATTAAATGTTATTTTGCTGATGGATTTATGAAGTACAACTACCACGGGGGGAAAACAATTAAGAGACAGCTAACTTGGTGTTTTACACCCAGTCAACCATTACGGTTATATCACGGTGATATAATTAAAAAACACCCAAAAAAACAACAACACATAAACAGGTGGTACATTTCTCTTCACAGCAAGAATCCAAATGCAACCAAATCAAAGGTGACTAAAAAAGCATTAAAAAAAATGTTGGTGGAAAAAATCATCTGCAGAAAATTATGTTAAAGCAACATTTTGACGGTGCAGTTTACACTGTTGAATATCTAGAGCAATACTTTCTGTGTCATTAAATGGACTGAACAGTACCAGCATGGGGTGTTTGCAGGAGATGGGGGAAGAGGGGGAGGTGGCAGACTCTGCCATACCAGTATGGGAATGGGTGTGGGTGACAGGGGAAGAGGGTGAGGTGGTAGACTCTGCCATACCAGTATGGGAATGGGTGTGTGAGACAGGGGAAGAGGGTGAGGTGGTAGACTCTGCCATACCCGTATGGGAATGGGTGTGGGAGACAGGAGAAGAGGGTGAGGTGGTAGACTCTGCCATACCCATATATGAATGGGTGTGGGAGACAGGGGAAGAGGGTGAGGTGGTAGACTCTGCCATACCAGTACGGGAATGGGTGTGGGAGACAGGGGAAGAAGGTGAGGTGGTAGACTCAGCCATACCGGTATGGAAATGGGTGCAGGAGGTGGCAGCCTCTGCCATACCAGTATGGGGATGGGGACGGGAGATGGGGGAAGAGGGGCAAGTGATAGACTCTGCCATACCGGTATGGGAATGGATGCAGGAGGGAAGAAGGGGAAGTGACAGACTCAGCCGTACTGTTATAGGAATGGGTGCAGGAAATGGGGTAAGAGGGTGAGGTTGTAGCCTCTGCCATACCAGTATGGGAGTGGGTGTGGGAGGTGGTAGACTATCATAGGGGTACAGGAATGGGTGCAGCAGATGGGGGAAGAGGGGAAGGTGGCAGATTCAGCAATACCGGGATGGGAGTGTGTGCAGGAAATGGGGTAAGAGGGTGAAGCGATAGACTCAGCCATACCAGTATAGGAATGGGTGCAGGAAATGGGGTAAGAGGGTGAAATGACACACTCAGCCATACCGGTATAGGAGGGGGTGTGGGAGATTGGGGAAAAGGGACAGGTGGTACACTGTCAGCCATACCAGTATGGGGTGAGGGAGTGCTGATGAAGAAAAAGGGGCATGGTGGGGTGTTCAGGATGAAAGCAGAAGGGAAGGGTGGTACTGTCAACTAGAGGATGAGGTGTGCACAGGAGCTGAGGGTAGAGGGACCGGACAGGAAGGTGTTGTCACTGGAATAAGCGCAGAGCATGTGCTGGAGCTGAGAGAGACAGACAGGATGGTGTCAACGGAATGAGTGTGGAGCATGGGCTGGAGCTGAAAGAAGAGGGTGTGGATGGAAGGAATGAAAGCAGATGAATGTCCTTTGTGGCATATTATGGCAAGGTGCTATTCAAATGGCCTGCAGTAATGCAAAACAGCTGACGGCTAAATGCTGCTCAGAGTGACACTGAAGACTTGCTATGTCACGATAAGGAAAAGTCTCGTGAAATGTTGACTTTCAATCCCACCAAAGATGACAGCAAGATTGTCACATTCAAGTGCGCGTTTTCAAATACCACACTCTCACTTGCACAGCAAAATTTACAAACACCCAGTAGTTTCAAAATGTGCTGATATCAATTCCCAGCACACATTCCTAAGTATAAGACACAGCCAGTATATAAAGAGGGTTACACAACAGGTAATATAAGGTAAAAAAAATACCTGTAACAGTAACTATCTCAGTACAAGGCTACCTCAAAGATATACTTTCTTTTTTTTCCTGCCAAATTTTGAGGTATTTTGTTACATGATCAGCAGACACAAATTCTTCAAATGGACGGATTATATGATTGCTTGCTGCAAGATTAAGGCAATTTCTTTCTATAACCTGTTGGAAAAAAACACCAAGTGATTCATCACACTTATTTCACTTTTAGACTTGAGATTGGATACACAACAAGAGCCAAGATGCTCCGAAAGGATTTGCTTGGAACGGCCATACAAGTACAGATTACAGTGTTATCCATGCTACACAACAAGAGCCAAGATGCTCAGAAAGGATTTGCTTGGAGTGACAAGCAAGTACAGAGTACCATGTTATCCATGCAAATCAGGCTAATAAATATATAGCTTGCAACAGCCTACAGGTGAAAGATTTCCACAGACAACTAAGCAGAAATGGCAAGATGGAGAAAGATCTGTGCAGACACACAGTTTTCAAAAGCATTTTGAAATCCTGCGCAATTACAAGCATATCAACATTTTTATAGTTTAGCTATGCTGGGAAGAAAAAAAGCACCTTTCAAATTAATACTGATAGATGTGACAGCAAGTACCAAACATCAAGTGCGATAACGCAAAATATGCTTCTGTTATTTCAAAGCTGATGACTATTCACATTTCAGTTTTAATTAAGTAATACATAATCAATTGAAAATGCTTAATCCATTAACATTCAAACCTCTGTCCAGTTGTTGCTGGTTTTATATATTCATTAACAGTTCCATGTAAATTACTCAATCACTGACCTGTAAACTATGAACTTTTTGAGACAAGAGACCTTCAGAAACAACAGCAACACATCTTTCAGTTTTACATTTCTAATGCCACCATGTCCTTCAGGTAAGATCAAAGCAACTAAAACTGGTAGAGCTCAATAGATGTTATACCAAGTTTGACATATCGCACTTACAGTTAAAGAGATTCTGTAAAAAGGAACACATAAAAGTTGTTTTTTCCCAGGCACGGGAATTGCCAGTTACCTCCCTTGGATACAGGGGACTGTTACAAATAGTATTGTAAGTATGTGTGATCCCATGTATGGAGTAAAAAGTAGCAGAATGTTTCAACTGAGCTGCACTGGGTTATATATAAAAATAAAATAAAAAAGTATTCACAATTGTGACCACAGTTAACATTTTCAACGCTGCTGTGACCTTGAAATATACTGTGACTTTGAAATAGTCAATGTCTTCAAGGTGAGTATTGATTGACAAGTTGATGAATTGCTTTGGGGCCTTTCTATAGCACCTTACTGGCAGAGCTCAAGAGAAGTTAAATCATGCAAAGTTTGCAGACCATGGAGAAACACAAATGATTAAAATATAAATTTGCATGGCCATGTTGAGATATTATAGTACTAGCGGGGCCAGACTTTGAAATAAAACTTCATGGGTTAGCCAGTGATAACATTTCCTTTTTTCCTCATTTTTGTTTAAGGTCTAGGGCTAGCAGAGAAAAAGAAATGTGAAAAGACATATCAAGTTAATCTACTGCTTCACTATCGCTAACCTGTAATAAACCGCTGGAATATTCTTTGGCATTCTTCTTAAAGCACACACTCAAAGGGAAAAAGGTCTGCCTGTGATTAGCACAACTATTTTTTAGTAATTCAGTAAGTAACACTAGTACTAACCCACTATGTAGTAATATTAAATCCAAATCTGGTCATTAATAACAGCAGTAAGTTTGCGGCACAGCAACATAAGACAACACACACATACAGTGTAAATAACAATCAAAGAATTTACACTGTGCAATTAAAGCGAATGAAATCGTTTCTCTTTTAAAACATTCTCAACAACAAAGTCACACACAAAAAATGTATAAATTGTAAATTGATGTAAATGTTTTGTGGTCCCTGTTCAAAGAACAAATCAACTGCATTAAAGATCAATTTTTACTCTGTTTAAAACCCAAAAAAAGCAAACAAACAAGAGGTACACAGTCTATCCACAGTGTAAATTTTGAGCAAGAGCTAAGAAAGCAGGTAAAATGCTGTTATCACAATCAACCAGTATCACTGATGGTCCCTCGCACCACAACGGCAAGTAACTATGCCAACACTACAGCAGCTGCAGCAAAGCTCCAATCATTCCTTTCGGTCCTCCAGCGTCTTCAGGATGGTGGCGCAGCCTTCTTGGGCGTTCTTCAGCGCTTCCTCAACTTCCGTCTTCACCTGGACCAAGGAAAGATGCATCTTCTTGAGCCAGTCAGGTTAATTAAGTTGTTGAAGACCAACTTTTATAACAGTTTTTATTAGTAGTCATTTTTAAGAGGCAGACCTCGTAAAGAGGCTACTTTTATGGGATATGCACAGCCAAAGGTCAGCTGGATTTCTCGTGTATTTATTTATGAATGAATTTTTAACCTGGAGCTGTTGTAATTTAAAGTTTTATGATTGGTGTGAATGTATGATGAGTGTACTTGGCACCACAAAACATTCCTTGTGCAACTGTACTGAGGAGCACTGCAACTGTATTTACACTTGGTGATAAAGCTGTATTGTACTAGGTGTTGTTGATTTGTTAGCATTCCTCAGCTGAAACCCTGAGGTTCAGCCAATGTCAGGTGAGATGACATGTCAGGTGAGATGACAGCATGCCTGACCTCCCTTGGGGGGGGCACACAACATGCAAGTTCGGTTAGTTCAGGTGTCCTGGCTTTTACATTTAGCAAATGAAGCAAACTCCTAACCATTAATCTCATTTAGGTGTTTCTTGCTCTCTGGCCTTGACAATTACCCAGAATAACCACCACAATGTCTTCTGGTAAAGAGGGGGTGGGGGGGCAGACAGATGGAGACACACAGACAGACACAGAGAAAAAGAAAGACAGAGAGAAAGAGATGGACAGAAAGTGAGAGACAGACAGGCAGACACAGAGAGAAAGACAGAGAGAGACAGAGACAGAGAGCAACAGAGTCAGACAAAAGCAGAGATGAAGAGACAGAGACAGACAGGCAGGAAGAGGTACAGGTGCAGTGAGAGAGAGTACTAACCTCTGACTTAAAGTTTTCATCTTTAATGTCTTTGAGGTTGGTCATAACATTGTAGTAGGCACCCCAGACCCCTGTTTCCAGCACTCGAACAGCCACCTGTAAAACAGCAGACAACACCAACAACACCATCACTCTGACAAGAACAGACACCTATGTAGTAACAAAGCCAACATCACAATCATGCTGACAAGAACAGACACCTATGTAGTAATAATGCCAACATCTCAATCATGCTGACAAGACCAGCAACAGGCTGGCAGCAAGACCACAGTTATAACTGCAGTTTGAAAGCAATGCCTCAGTGCCAGACAGAAGTGCTCTGGCACAATGGTGGCAACATTTGTGGCATTGAAACTGTGTGCACTGTCATCAATCAGTGGTCCTTGTTTGACTGTTTTCATTGGAAAAGACAATTCTTTAAATATGCTGGAAATTGCGCACACGTGGAAAAGCTGTGAAATAACTATCAAGGTGTGCACACACCTAAGAATGACCATGCTTTACAGCTATCTATATTAGAGTCTTTCTATATAAAACCTGCATTTCTCAAGTCAGATACACACGTCCCCTTCCTCTCAAACAGAAACCCCCCTTGGGCTCCTTTCAATCAAACCTCAAGACATTTCTTTTTCCAAAATAATACACCTGCCGTGTTTTCCACTCCGCGCTGTTGTCTTCATCCACATTATGTCTCTGTTTGTTGTCTGTTCAAATTGTGTGCAAATTAAGTTTTGTATGATCAGTATATTCATGTGTGCTTGTGCCTCTGTGTGTGTGTGTGCTTGAACAGTCTCTAAAGACAAGATTTTGCACTTTTCAAATACTTTATCATTATGATCATACTATACCTATATACTATACAATAAAAATCAAGACCCCAGACAGTACCTGCAAATCTGACTTGCAGTTGATGTTGCCCACAGCAGACAGCTCCTTCAGCGTGGGCCACAGGGAACTGGCAACCCGGGCCACACACAGCGGTACTTGGACTGCTGTCAATAGCCCGCTCTCCATGGCTGCCTCCCGTCTACAAACAGAAACACAAATCGTTTACAGAAGAGTGCTGACACACTGACTGAGCTATGGGCCATGCACAGGTACTTGGACTGCTGTGAACATCCTGCTCTCCATGGCTGTTTCCCATCTAAAAACAGAAACACAGAATGTTTACAGAAGAATGCTGACACACTGACTGAGCTATGGGCCATGCACAGTGTACCTGGACTGCTGTCAACATCCCGTTCTCCATGGCTGCTTCCCATCTACAAACAGAAACACAAAACGTTTACAGAAGAGTGCTGACACACTGACTGAGCTATGGGCAATGCAGTGTATCTGGACTGCTGTCAACATCCCGCTCTCCATTACTGCCTCCCATCTACAAATAGAAACACGAAATATCAACAGAAGAGTGCTGACACACTGAGCCACAGGCCAAGCAGTGGTGACAACAAACAGCCCATTCTCCACTGCCGCCTCCAGTCTACAAACAGAAACGCAGAAAGTTAACAAAACTGTGCTGACAACACTGAGCCACGCAGAGTGGTACCCGGACTGCTGTCAACATCCCGCTCTCCATTGCCGCCTCCCGTCTACAACCAGAAACACAAAACATCAACAGAAAAGTGCTGACAAACTGAGTCATGGGCTCGCACAGCAGTACTTGCACTGCTCTCCACTGTCATCTCCCATCTACAAACAGAAACACAAAACATTAACAGAACTGAGCCATGCACATTGGTACCTTGACTGCTGTCAACAGTCCATTCTCCATTGTTATCTCCCGTCTACAAACAGAAACACAAAACATTTAGAGAAGAGTGCTGACAAACTGAGCCACGAACTCTACTGCTTGAACTGCCCTCAACAATGTTGCCCGCCACCATCTCAAATGTACAGAAAATAATACAGATGCAACGTCCTGCAAAAGAAGTTTAGCAATGCATGCCCAACAGTGGTCTGTGAATCTGAGCTGCAGATCAGCTATGCGTCACAACTCGTCCATACAATACTATACAATGTTATTGCCACGTAAGGATCATGGTTACTGCACAAGGGATGTGGCATGATGTCATGTACACTCACTCACACATTCATACCAATCACAAAACAGCAGTTATACTGCAACAATAACAACAAAAACAAAGAACAAGTCTCCTCATGAGCACAAGTTCATACAGCTGAACTCATCTCCATTTTTGTTCATGTTTGCTTGCTTTTCTTCGCCAGTTCATGAGAATTGTAATGTATGTTATGTGCAAATTCAAAAATGCATCACAGGATATATATATATAAAAAGTGATTTAGGATCATTTAACGCCAGAACTCACATTTTGGTCTCTTCTTCTGTGTCATGTGGCAGCTTGCATGCCAGCTGAAAAACAACACAAGGGACAGAATGATGCTCAGTATCTGGAACCTTGAAGTACTTAATCACACATGTTCTACTTTAACTGACCACATAAAAGATTTTCTGCTTGACTGTTAGCTCTCTCTCCAAACATGCATTGCAGTGATGCACTCACAGTACACATGACTTACAAATCAAACAAGGCAAATACTGAGAGTCAAATATGGCTGCAGATGGCGGAAAACGTACAGAATGTGATTAACTTCACTTTCAGGAGATGAACTTCACTTTCTAGACAACTGTGTTAAGTTTGCTAACTGATGGTCAGTGCTGATGCATGATGTACAGCGAGTTAGTTACTAAGCACATTTTAACGTCCTGTCAACAGCCCAGATGACCAAACTGTTATAAGCAAATGCACGTTTCAAAACTCTTTCCATACGGAGTCTGTTCTCAAGTCAAATTTACAAAACTCAGTCCAAACACAAACATAAAACAAAACATACATTCACAAACTGCCAAAGAGCTAGTGACTTAGTTCCTTTAATATCCACCTTGTTTTAAAAAAATCAAACGTACAAGGCTAGGACATGCTGGTATCATTAACCATTTTGTCTGATTTATCAGTACATTCATAAGAGGGGTTATGTCCTCCCTTGCTCTATATAATACATGGATTCAGTGATTCACCATGTCCTCAGTGAAACCAGTGAAAGGCACCAGCATCTGCATCGACAAAAGGAATCAAGTCTTTCGTGGATTTGTACAATACTCACAAGTCTACCATAGAGCTCTTTGTACAATACTCACAACGCCTGCACCCACTGACTCACCATGTACTCACTGAAGGCAGCAGCCCCTACACCCACAGAAGGAATCAAGTCTACCATAGAGCTCTTTGTACAATACTCACAACGCCTGCACCCACTGACTCACCATGTACTCACTGAAGGCAGCAGCCCCTACACCCACAGAAGGAATCAAGTCTACCACAGAGCTCTTTGTACAATACTCACAACGCCTGCACCCACTGACTCACCATGTACTCACTGAAGGCAGCAGCGTCGGCATCAACAAAAGGAATCAAGTCTTTCATGGCTTTGTACAGGGGTGGGATCAAGCCTCTCATCTTGGTGTCCAAGTCATAGAACTTACGGTTGCCATACGTCATAAAACCAACCATGGAACCCAAGGCTGCACCCTGCAAAAAAATACAGCAACCACACACACACATACATGCACACACACACACACACATGCATACACACACACAACCTCTTCAGGCACATGTCACAATCAAAACCTTTACATTAGTTTTGAGCCCTGTTCTCTACTCACACCTCCTGTTTCGAGTTGTGATATACTCACCTATTGCCTCACCCTGTCCCTTCAAAATATTTTTTGGGGTGTTACTGCAGTGGAAATCACAGGAAGTTTATTTGGAATCTTTGCATGATCACCACAATGCCTATTTATACAAAAAAACATACAATTTTACAGTTACCCTTCAAGTTCAACACTCACTAGGCTCTGCAGCTGCATCACTTTAGTGATATGGAGAGAGAAGGGGCACAACTCACAAACCATTTCACTTGCACCTCTGAATAAAACAGTCAGCTGCCAAAAAATTGTGAAACATTCTAACAGCATTTGGCAGGAAACAAAACTTCTTCTTTTTTTTTAAACACAAAAGCAAGCAGGGAAAAACACTACTATTACCCCCCCCCCCCCCCCAATAAACTGATGAATAATAAACGTAATGAGCACTGACAGACCAGCATCATCATAGAGGGTTTCACACTGATCTGAGCACTGTTTTACGCCCAAACAACCAGTACAGTTATATCAGGGTGACACCAAGCACCAAACTCATCATAAATGCATAGAAAGCAGCAACAGAATCCTCCCCCCCCCCCCAAGGGGAGGGGAGGGGGAAACGACAGCACCATGAACGCTGACAAGCACCAAACTCACTACAGATGCAGAGAGCAGCAACAGTGCCAACCCCCACCCCCCACGGGATGGGAGAATGACTGCATTATGAACACTGACAAGCACCAAACTCACCATACAGAGCAGCAACAGACCCCCCACTCCCACCCCTGGAAATGGGGAAACGACAGCACCATGAACACCGACAAGCACCAAACTCACCATAGATGCACAGAGAGCAGCAACAGAGCCACCCCCAGGGGACGGGGAGCGAGAACCAACAGTGAGGACAAAGTCTTTGACATCCATGGTTGCCAGTGGTCCCTCATGCTCCGTCTGGATCATGTACCTGTCAACAGTAAAGCACAATAAGCAGCCTGCAGAGTACCATAATTTTGTACATCAATCAACTTGAAACAGGGTTTTTTAAAGTGTCTCCCTCTGTACTTAAGTGTACCAAGTTAAGACCAGTAACAACATACTCACTGACACTGTGATACAGAGCAGCTTTGTTTCCATGCTGTTCAGAGAGAGAATGAAAATTCTCCTCTCTTATTCTCCTCTCCACTATTAAGACTTTTTTTCCCTGTTACCTGTACATTTATATGATGAGTGTGTGTGTGTATGTATGTGTGCGCACGCATGTCACTGTGTGTGTGTGTATGTGCATGCGTGTCTGCATTTTATGAGACAAAAAACTTACTCTATAATTCTCTCCTTTGGACTGAAGGCTCCAAGTGAATTCAGTCCTAGTCTGTTGATCACCTAAAATCAAACATGAAACAAAGTCATGGACAAATAAATCTTTCCACTGTCTGTCTGGCACTCATGACAGTCTAAACATCCCAGTTTAGTTTTCTGAACTAGTAACACTTCAAATATGAATGACTGACTATAGAAAATCACTTAATGAAAGGGCAAAGGAAAGCTGATCCAGAAAAGACTGTACGGAAATAAAACAATGACTAAATCCCCACTTGTTTAAATAGGCATTTCCTCAGTTTCTGGTGTCAAAATCATCAGCTGCACAAGGGTCACAAAAATACAATTCTGCTTTCGGCTGAAACATCCACAGCGACGCTTTCTTCTACTACAGCCAAGCGTCATCAACAACTGATAACACATTTGATAACACAAACGATTTCCTGGTCACAAATACTTGTTTTGTTTGTGTATCGCCTTTATATAGCACTATTCTCTGCTCTCCGGCAGACTCACTGCACTCGCATGTGATTCTACATGAGCAAATAGCTTTTTAATACATTGGATCATCTGACAAAAAAAATGGCATGATCAACGCTTAGATCACTCCTCTGACAGAATGTCATACCACAGGATGCTTTCCTCTTCCTTGAAGTTAAACCACTGCTGACTGGAGCAACCTGCCAGAGGAGACTGTGACCATGACATGACCCCCCCCCCCCCCCCCCCCCAGCTCTCCAGAGTTTTCCTCCTGACTCTCCTCCAACTCACAATTTTCATTTTGTTACTATTACAGCCTCTCAGTCAGTTGTACGCTCAACCCTCTCAAGAGCAACAGTCTTCCCAATAATGAAGCCAGCTGCAGCAACAAAGTAACAGACCAACTTTTGCAACAAGATCCCTCAGTCAATGCCATTTCTCTCACCAGCCGCAGTTTCTGGTCCTCCTCCAGGATGAAGAGGTTGTCCTTCTTCATGTAATACTCTGCTGCATCCATCAGCGCCTTCAGTGGCACTATTCCCACAATCTGAGAGCCCACCACAGCCAGATTCAGCTCCTGGGAGGGCACATTAGGCAAGAAGCAGACATTGAAAACAAGAAAACAATCCTGAAATGAAAACTAAGATGGTTGACAAAAACAGCAGGAAAAAATCCCCAACAACCGCCAAACCGGAAAACATATTATATGTTCTTATGAAATACACTGGTTGAAAATATTTGTTTGTTTTAATGTACTGTGTTGAATTGATTTTTGTTACTAGAACATTTTTCATGTATATGAACCTGCATGTTTTTGTGAGTGCATAACTATTGTTGAAAACTACACAAACACACACACACACACCCAGGTATACATGCTATGCACTATGGTAGGGAGGTAAATGTGAGTCACATATATGTAAGTGTTGGCAGTATGATCTGAACTTGACAATTAGTCAGTTACATGAACTTAGCACTGGTGTGTGTAAAAGTGTGTGTGTGCGTGCATGTGTATATGTGTGTGTGCATGCATATGTGTACATATGCGTATACATGTGTGTGTGTGAGTGCAGCATGCAACACTTGCAAACTGTTGTTCATTACCATGAACTGAAGGCACTTATATTTTACGACATTATTATTGAACAGATCTCATATGCAAGCACATTTTTGCATTGATACCCTCAGACTCTTTTGAGCTGAAACAAGAGGTCTGGTTTCCACAAAACGCTTGTTAATGCAAGTTGTTTATGACGCTAAACCTAAGGACTCAACGTGTACATCACCCTGACCTCAGCTTTCTGGTAGCAAGCATTGTAGGCTGTGTGCATGCCAGTGACTTCAAAGTCTGTCAAGTTCATGGACACCTGAGCCATATTGGCTTCCTCCAGGTACCACCCCATCCCTTGAACCTTGGGCAGGCGAGTTGGCTGAAACACAAGTCATCATAATCACACCATTGTATAAAATGCAAGAGCAAAAGTAATACTTTCTTTCATAGTGCTTTACGTCCACAGAAACCATAAGACTTATTATGGACGGGCGATGGAGGGAGGTTATAATTATACCTGTCACCACATTGTCACCACCAGAATGACTCCTGCATTAAGATGGGCAGTGATGAGAGCCATGTTAATGTTTCACTAACTGTGAGCGACAAAGTCACAAGACTACCCACAAACACATCTTACAACCTTTTTGAAAAGAGGGGAGAGCCGAAGAGGAATCGCACTGACACCCTTCTGCTTACCAGCCTAATGCAATACGACCAGGCCAAACTGGCTCCATTAAAATACTTCCCCAAAAGTAAATATGTACCCCTGTCCCCCTTGCAACTTCATTATGGGGGGGGGCGGGGGGGGGGGGTCACTTTGGCAACGTTCTTTCATTGTACACCATTACTAAGGTCCAACAATTTGGAATGACTCCATCATATCATCAGACATGCCTCCCATAACAGTTCTTAAAAACCAAGACTTTTTGTCCACAAGGAAACTGTCACCAAAGGCAGACAGGAGGTGAGACTGTCAATGCACACTTACTGCTCTTTTACTCTTGTCTTCTTGCCATTTTCCCCCCCACACGGATTTTGTGAATAGTGGTGTACTTCTCTCTTCCTGTATATATAATATGAAGTTCTGGATGTCAACCAGTAGTGATTCCCTTTGTTCTCTGTTTGTAAATTGCTATTAGGTGCTTATGTATGACTCATTCCAAGAGGTGAGATCCACGGTAGGTCATCATTGTTCATTATTATTATGATGTTATTATCATTAACAATCTGCATCAGACCCTAAGGTGAAAGCACAGTAAACTGGAAGTGCTATGGTGGTCATGGGTCACTGGGATTTAATCATGAAGCAATGCTCAGATACAAAGACTAATTAAAATCAACAGCTAAGGAACTCCACAACAGTAACAGGTCACTGTGACTTCCACAAGCCATTCAGAAATATGCAAAGCCAGTCAAAATCAACAACCAAATGGGTTGCTGTGACTTCGTGCAAAAGATCCTGGTCATTCTGCCAAAAGTGCAGGTGGCAGGTTACAGCTTAACACACACGCACCTACCTCATAAATAACTTGGTATTTTAAACCCAGTCAACCAATATGGTTATATCAGGGCGAGCACCCTACCTATGTGACTTTGAATGAAGTGACACTGTAAACTGTTGCATGGTTGTATAGTGTACACAGAACGTGCACCAAGATGGCAGCAGTTTACATTGCACCAGCCATGCAACAACCAAATAGCACTGTCTGTACACCACTTCAGCGGATATTTTAAAAAACATGCAACGTGAGAGCAGTGAGTCTGTTTGAGAACGGAGAATAGCGCTATACAAAAGCAATCAATAACAATAACACACAAAACTGACAGTGACAACTAAAAGCGGCAGCCCTGAGCTCTGACACACCTTGGGAGGGCCCTGCTCACGGATGCTGAGAGCAATGTGGTGCGCCTGCTCCTTGGTGCCCAGCACGTTGATGTTATAGGCAATGAGAAATTTACGCGCCCCAACAGCTGTGGCACCCCATGATGGAATGAACTCTGCCGGGCCAAAGTCTGGCTTCCACTCTGGATCCTGAAGCTGCAACACATCCTGGGTGGTTACTTACAGTGAAACAGCCTGACAGAGAGACCACAGTAATGGTGTCAGATACGTCTGACCGAGAGACCACAATAATACTGTCAGAAACATCTGACTGAAAGAACACAATAATAGCATCAGGTACCACAATAATGGTGTTGGAGACATCTGACAGAGATCACAATAATGGTGCTGGATACATCTGACAGAGAGACCATTATAATGGTGTCAGATACATCTGACAGAGAGACTACAATAATGGTGTTGAATACATCTGACAGAGAGACCATTATAATGGTGTCAGATACATCTGACAGAGAGACCATTATAATGGTGTTGAATACATCTGACAGAGAGACCATTATAATGGTGTCAGATACATGACAGAGAGACCATTATAATAGTGACAGATATGTCTGACCGAAAGAACATAAGAATTTTTAGGTTTCACAGAGATTTGAACTTGAGACCTTTGGCTTGAGTGTCGAGAGTGCTAACCATTAGACCTTGAAGGCAAACCATTAGACCATGAAGGCATGAAGCTACCTGGAAAATGGGTTGCAGTTATGATTATATCACTCTCCCTTCACTTCTTGTTTGCTTCAGTAACCTTTAGTGTTACTACGTTCATTAGAGAAAGAGGTTTTGGATGCTATGGGTACAGTCGCAAGGAATCTTCACACCTATTTCCATCTCAGTAGGTAAAGTGGATAAGTGGATCTTCACACCTAGTTTCATCTCAATGGTTAAAGTGGATCGAATGGATCTTCACACCTAGTTTCATCTCAACAGGTAAAGTAGACTGGGTGGATCTTCACAGCTAGTTTCATCTCAACAGGTAAAGTAGATTGAGTGGATCTTCACACCTAGTTTCACCTCAGTGGTTAAAGTGGATTGAGTGGATTTCCATGCCTAGTTTCATGTCAAGTGGACTGAGTGGATCTTTACACCTAGTTTCATCTCAATAGGTAAAGTGGATAGAGTACCAAACCATTTATGGAACTAACACAGAGAGGTAGACAAAGACTCTTCTTTATTTATTAGATAGTACATGAATACAAATGCACACTATGGAGCATGGGGGGGCCCTAAGAAACATGAGTGCCAGGTTCTTATTTTTTACAACTTAGGTGCACCACCATAAACAGATAGCCTTGTCTTGTTCAACAGACTGTTACCTTCTCTGGAAGGCCTTCAAACTCTCCTGCTCTGATGCTAGGCAATGCCTTTCTCTTTTCATCAACTGCAGCTTCCCCATACAGGTAAACTGAAAAAGAAACAACTGAAATGTTTAAGCCATGTCAAAGAAAAACAAACCCATGAGTTCCCCCCTGCCCCCCCCCCCCCCCCCCACAGATACCCATGTACACACACACCCCCGCACCCCCCCCCCCAACACACACACACACACACAGATACCCATGTACACACACACACACATATATAAGTGTACAGAAGTACTACTTTTATCATATATCATAAACAGGTCCAACACTGTTTGAGTCTGCGCTGGTGCATCTCTCACATTATACTGCATTCTCAGCAGAAAATTACAAACGTTTAGCATCACATTATCCTAGTATCATAAATAATGGACACATCTTTCAATCACACAAGCGTTCTCTACCACTGTACCAGGTACCCTCAATTCTCATCTTTCTATCACACAAGTTACACCCAAGTGTTCTTTACCTGGTACACCCAATTCAATGGCAAGACGCTCAGCAAATTCTTTGGCTACCTCCACGCAGTCCTCCATGGTTGCATCCTGAACAGGAATAAATGGACACACATCCATTGAACCCATCCTCGGATGCTCACCTGTTGACAGCATTTTAAACGTGAAAATGTTGAAAATGAAGCTGAATCACAGATATCATGTATGAATTCACACACAAAGCCACCAAGACACTCCAGTCTCCATCCTGAAAAGGCTACTCTACAGATTAAAAGTACAAAGTGCATGAGCTTAAAAGTTTCAAAGCAGAACTAACACTGACAGAACTTTACATTCACAAATATATATATACATGTGACTGAGAGAGACAGATAGACAGGTGTCAACCTGCATTCACATTACACAATCTTAAAAACTGAGCGCAAAATCAGGACAGACATCAATCAAACCACACTATATTTTATATAGATATATATATTATGAATTGATACATTAACCTGCATTAATCACACTTATTCCAAGGGGAAATGGAGTGAGGATTATGAAAATAATGAAGCTGATGGGCTCAGAGAGTTAAAAAAAAATGGAAGGACATTTCTGGTAGTAGCTGAAGCATGCCTGCTTATATATATATATATATTCTGATCTAATTCTGGATTCCCTGTGGAGGTGACCTTCTTCTTTTTTCTCTCTTTTTTTTTGGCCGATCATCTATGCCGACCTCCCATGCTGCTTGTCCCAGCATCCCCACCTCTGGCAATTCCCAGGGCTCATTCTGCCAGCCCCGCCCCCAAAACCACACAGATGTCAGATCATGGGTGGGCTGCCATCCAAAGGAGACACTGTACTGCTGCTGAGTCACTTCAGTGGTGTTCAGTGATGCCTGTTCTGATTGAACATAGGCAGATCACCATCTGCTATGCCCCCTACTGATAACAGTGTTACACACACACAACTACTGATCATTCTAGAAACGTTGACATACCCTGGTGTGTTTTCATGTCAATCAGCTGGTAAGCAGCACGTGCAGCAGACATGGCACCCTCAATAACTGCCTCCGGCGAGCCAACAAACGTATACACGGTGCGATTGGTTGACAATCCAGGGTCCACATCCAGTAGACTGCACCCATCTGTATGGGCGATAGCATTGGCAATGGATTCGATCACCTGAAAGAAATGAGAGTGGCCAAAGGAGAGTGAGGTTTTGTTTGTAAAACAGCAGATTTATTAATTTTTATTAACACTAGTAAGTAACAGTGGTAACACAGAAGCAAGGTTATTACATATAAATGATATATATATATTCAATCAGCTCTTTATACTATAGTCTTAATTTATTGCCAGATACAGAAGCATGATTTCACTACTCTGTTGTTTAACGCTTGTAGGAGCATGTAGGATGGGTGCAGGGGTGGGGAGTAAGCTAGTGGACATATATAAACATATAAATTTGGGGGGGGGGGGGGGAGTAAGCTAGTGGACATATATATTATATATATATGTAGGGGAGTGGGGGTGGGGAGTTGAGGGAAGCAAGCTGGAAGCATGGATGCAGAGCCACAAGTCAGAGGTTACTATAACATAACTTTTATTTGTACACCAACCAACCAGGAAACAGTGTAGGCTCTCCCTTGTGATGAACACATAACACTGGCCGCAAAAGCGAACAAACAACCTGCCTCTGCAGGGACACTGGGGGAAAAGGGACACTGCAGATGATGATGAGTTGATGCTTAATGTCCTCAGATGTCATTTGACATATTAGGGACAAGTTGTGACCAATGCCGAAGCACGGTTCAATAATTCTTTACGTCCACGGAAGCCAGAAAGCTCGTTAGGACGGACAGCCCAGGACGGCCACCTTGACTCACACAGCTCCTGAACTGGGAATGTAAAGCAATGAACGTTGAACTTTGTAGCCGCCTACACTGACAGGGACGCTGCAGGCCCAGCACACTGGTTTTAACACCTTAGATAACTGGGGCCATAAAACCCCCACCCAATCAAAAAGGATAAAGGACAGGAAAGAAAAGAGTAAAGGGTCATTGCCCGGAACATGTATACAATACACTCGGTTACATATGTTATAAATTTGTGTGTGTGTGTGTGTGTGCATGAGAGAGAGAGAGAGAGAGACAGAGAGTAAGACAGAAAGAGACAGACAGAGCCAATGGGGTCAGTTGTTCAGAAAAACAGTGTTGCTGTTTGCATGTCATTATACTTATAGATTGCTAGTTGTAGCTATTGAAAACTAGGGCATGCAGAGAGGTCAGTTTAAGCACAGCAAAGCATAGGCACTGCTGTGACTGTAGTCCTTTTTAGATTTATTCTTCTCAGTGGCTTGTCTGGCCCTTCAATTTTTGTGGGGGTAAAATACCCATCAAACATGCTAACGCAGGATAGTTGGGAAGATTATGATTGTGTCTGACTACTGGATTTGCAGTTAGTTTAGAAGTTTGGTGGTGATGGTTGGGGAAGGTATGACCAAGTATGTATAACACACGCATGTGCTAGTCTGTGTGTGTGCGTTCATGTTGTATGCATTGAATTTTGATAATATGTATTTGTAAAGAATGTGTTAGTGCTTAGGGCCTGTGCAAGTTATTCACTCTAAGTATTCATTATTATTATTACGAATTACTTTTTTTCTTATTAACGGATTTGCACTTTGTTAGAACTCCAGTTACACTTACAGACCTGTGTCTCAAGATTCTCTTTTCGCATTGCTGTCAGCAGATCAGTCAGTATGTCATTTTGGTGTGTGATGTCAGACTATTCCAGTCCTAGACCATACAGCTATAGATCAGTGTATAAGAAAGAAACAAGCAGGTAACTGACTGTCCAGGAAATGTTGGTCTTGAAGGAGTAGAACAGAGTGAGATTAGTAGGAAAAATCCTGACTCCTTTCTTATAACTAATATAAGTTACATTTACTATGAGGAACCTACTGGGTGCACTAGTTCCTCCCAAAGCAAAATCAGAGACAGAGCCAAACAGCGCACAGATGGGTTGTAAAAAAGCTGATCCTGGTGATTATTTCAATCCTTGTGATTTTGAACATGATAACTATACTCTCTATCTGAGTCTCGCTCAGTCTCAACCTCATGCACTATCTGATACTGTTGTCGACTGATATAAACAACTTCTTCATCTTCCATTAAATAGCCTGATAGGCTGATTAGGAGTAGCTACAATGATCATTTTGATTATTTGGCTGATTACCTGACTGCTGCTATATTATGCATTATCTCAGCATCCTTGAGGTTCCATACCACTGAGTGACTGACTTTTTTAATCTAAAGATAATGCTGATAAGTGATATTGATAACTGCTTTTAATAATTTTATATAATAATATAGCCATAACAGTGCTTCTCTGTTCTCGAGCAGACTCATTCAGTCATTGTGCTTTTGTCATATATGTGATTCTGAATGTAAAATAGGTAGGTAGTGTTGCTTAATGTCCTCAGATGTCAGTTGACATATCAGGGACAAGCTGAGACCAATGCCAAAGCATGGTTCAATATAATTTTACGTCCACGTAAACCAGAAGGCTCGTTAGGATGGACAGCCCAGGACAGCCACCTCGACTCTCACACAGCTCCTGAACTATGAATGTAAAATAAGTGACTGTAGCTTTTTATACTCTGCCGCCCCAGCCTCCCCCACCCGCCTCAGAGAACTTGTTCGGGGTGATTTCATGCAATCTTGTGGGTCTATATTGTAACAAATAAAGCAACAGAATTTGCACAAACTGGGGACAACCGACTGCATTTTCTGGCGCTAATTAAACTGTGGTTACTCCTGGTGCACTGGTATTAGTTTATTAGCCTTCTGGAGAAGTTTTAACACTAACAGTATGGTTCCGCCTTGACCCAGTAATTATGTGTAGTGACTTAGTTGCGAGCATTTAGTGACTTACAAGCAGATAGTGACTTAACTGCGAGCAGATGTGTACTACACACAAGAGATAACACCGATGAACGGGGCTAAGACATAAGGCCTAGATGCATGCAAAAACCTCTGGTGGGTCTGATAAGGCAGGTTCCCAGCGAGTGCTAGATCTAGTTTAGACCGGAAAGTCGGCAGCATAGACCCCCCCGTACAGATTCACATTTTCCCACAAAAACATCACTGACCTTTACAATGCATTTGACAAAATCAGATTTCACTCACCTCCTTATTTCTTCCCTCTGAGAAGTTTGGAACGCACTCGATTAAGCGCGGCATTTTTGAGAAAAGACTTCGAACGACGTAAGCAAGCACACGGGAATTTTCGCAGCCGCACACCAGAGTAAAACGTCATCACGCTTTGCGCACCTCCCTTGGCGATTTTGATGACGCACCAATTTGTGTGTAGAACGTACCACGATTCCATCCATGATGCTTGTTTTCATGTGAGGATCTCTACCCAAGTCGGCATTTTCGCATCCGCCTTGATTTATTCCATTTCATGCGAAACGGTCGCGGTCACAACTACACCAGGCTGGAGGTAGTTCATTTGTATGATGTTCTTGATGATGCATGTATCTGCTGACATTTGCTGTGAAGGGTAATGCCAAGCTGCGACTGGCGTGTTGGTGGTAGGCTGGTGGTGGTGACGGGGTGACATCCGAAGATCGGACAGTTGATGACTTGATCTAACAATGACACCGCAATACCAGAATGAATTATCTAGAGTCCTTACTTAAGTCACGACTCTGTCCTGTTGTTACTGATCGTGTTTGTGGTACTTGTTAGCAGCCAGTAAGCTGTCAATTAGCTTAACTTCAACACAGCTCGTCTGCAATTCGTACCTAGACAAAACCCCACTTCTGCTCAAAATTAGGCTAACCCTAAGTGCTGGCATTTGGCAGGCAAAACGTGCATGCCTGTGCTCATTTTCATTTCTGGTGGTTTATTTAGATCTTTGTCTATTAATATGCCTGAGTGTCTAACTGAAACGCATTTTGAAAGTTAGGACGGTTTCATGTTAAATTTACGCACTGTGACTGTGACTTGTGAGTGTGACAACTTAGGTTATAACGGTCGGTGACATGGAAACGCAAACATTTGTCACTAATGTCAGTTTCTAACGCATTTACTGATTTAGAGTATTTTAGCAGAGTAACCAAAATGTTGATCATGGTTGTGCCTAGTGGGAGAAGAAGACAGACTTTGGCTTTTGTGAAGCTAGAACTGTATAACAGTTAACACTGCAGAAAAAGAATCTGAGATTTATGAAAGTTTATCAGTATCACTGATAGTGGTAGCACTTGATACCCTTCTGTCTGCTTGTTCATACTTCAACTTTCATGTCCACCAGTACTCGATGGAATGACACTCACAGATGACTTCACAGGCTGACATCTGACTCAGAGAGACAGACTGAATGAGAGATTGCTGAAACTTTGAAAACCTTTATCTAAAACACATCCTGTCATACATTATAAAACAAATTATATCTGGATTTTTGTGTGTGTGTTTGTGAACAATGATCTCCAAGCTGCGACTGCTTGTGTAAACACACTGGTTGTGAACATTTGCATGAGAGTTGAGACTGAGACTGTGTGAGAGTGGTTTATTTAGCATTAAAAATGTAGTATTTCTGCATATTTGTGATCCCTGGTATTAGATTGTGGGTGTACTAAGTTGTAGAACTTAGGCTTGTTGTCAGTGTACTATTAACACTTTTCAAAACACATCAGACAGAAGTAACACTTGAATTTTTATTTTATTTTTTTACTGCAGTGAGCAGGCTTTGTACAGAACTTTACCAACACCACAGTAGACTTACACATTCAGCAATTCAAATCCCAGGCCAACAGGATCATTTCATAGCACTTGCTGAGAAGAGATCATCAGACCTGAGTCATGCACAAGGCTTTAGTGTGGGAACTTTCAAAGTGAATTTTGCTTCATGCAGTGTGTCTTGTCATTTATTTCCTTCTTGGCATTTTGAAACTGACTTTAAACATGATGACGGACATAATGAAACGTGTGTTTTAAAAATGATTTCATTTCCTCATTGTTTTATATCTGTTAAAGTGTAATGATGTCTAAATATGTTTTTGTTATGTGTTGTTTGTTTTGTTGGAGACTGACACTGTGGCAGAGTTTTGTGACACATACATTCACTTGTAAGGTCACACATATAGTAATTACTATATTATTATTACTGATGCACAGTCATAATCATAATGTGGCTATTGCTGCTGCTTCAAAGCTGTGCACTGTAACTTAGTGTAAGTGTAACTAGTGTAAACTGTAGTGTAACCTTGACCTAAACCCTAAGGCATAACCCTCAGCCAGCAAGTGGGACACATTCTGTATTATAGTCACATAATTACATGAGCTAACCCCAAGTTTCATAACATCACATCAGTATAAGTAATCTTTAATTACTTCATCATATTTAATCCCATCACAGTTTCACACTTAGAGCCTTTGAGATCTAACGGAACTTTTGCAAACTCCAGGATTACATGTCACACATGACTTTGTATGTTAAGTGATCAACTGGTATAGACTGAGGTGTGTATTGTTTTGATAAGCCTGTGGGTTTTAATTTTTATAGAAGACCCAAAGTGCATTGGCCTGAAAACGGAGAAAATGTGCAGATATTCATTTTCATCATTCAAGCTTCATAATCATATAACTGTTTTACCATTGGAATGTAAACAGTGTATACCCAGTACTGACCATAGGAAGGCCCACTGAGTGAGTCATATTGACCAGGCCAAAATGGCAATACTTATACATTCATGAATAAATTATTATGTTACAGATTTACAAAAATTACATTTACAATTACAGTCTTGTTGTCATGACTTTATTTTCAGATGCCAGTTTTCTGCAAAATAGATCATAATTTATGATAAAATGACTGAAAACTTGCTATTACAGTTTGTGGGTGTGTGTACTTTTAATTAGTAAAAATTACTTAATAAGTTAATAGGACCATTGCCATTGATGCTTCTTTACTTTGGGTCTTCTTCAGTCATTATACTAGATCTGTTGGATTAGGGTTAGGTTTACAGAATTACACCGATAGTTACAAAAACTTACATGGTTATGGCTGGTGTGCTGCTGTCTATGTTACTACAATACTAGTACTACTAGTAAAATTGTTTGTTGGGGCTGAGGGTTGTTTTCTTGCTTGTGATTTTGGGTTTCAAACTTTCTTGTTCTAGTTGTGGTAAAAACAATACTCCATGTCCTGGAAAAAATACAGGAGATCATGTGACAGATCTACAAACATAGTCTGAAAAGGACTGGAATTGGAAATTATGCATTATATTCATGGAACATTTTTTTTTTTAATGTAATCATAATAATATATATAGTGTTGTTATTTTTTTTAATACATTAATATAGTTTCTGGGAAACTGCACACATTTGGTGAAGTCTATTAAAACAAATTACCTTGACCTTATTTCATAGTCCCACATGGTGCTTTTGTCTTAGATTAGACTGCAGATCCATTATTAAAAAAACAAAAATAACAAGTTATAATGTGTAATGTAACGTTCTGTGTAACAAAAACAAACAGACAAACAAAAACAGATAAATACACTACCAATCCACAATAATATTACCAGTGGTATCATATTCATAGTATTCAGTAACTGGTAGTGGTAGGTCATTTTGCAAAACACTTCTTTGTGGCAGTGTGGAAGCATCACCAGAAAAATAACACCCCAATCTTCACACACTTGACTTAGGCCAGAGAGGAGTAAAATTATGGAAAATGTTGAAGATGATTCAGTGGCTTGCCAAACTGGTTAAAAACATCACAAAATTCCACACAGATGACTTCCCCAGATCTCAGTTCTCAGACTGCCTTCCAAAACAGGCTGCTGAGTAAACTATCATCAAAAGATGTCTCTGGTGGAAGACTGCCTTGCTGTCTGACTTTGATGGCTGGCAGTGACACTGTGACAGGGGAAAAGATCTGCCAACCTGTAGACATGTGCTTATTCTACTATGGGACAGTGAGCTTGTTCAGTTCACCCTGGAAAATCCAGCTGCCTTCTCACATTCAAATTAACAGCTGAACAAAGACACTCCTCAATTTTACACAAAGATGGTCCTGTTCACACTCATGACCACCCATGGGTCCTCCAGGGTTGGACTTGGAGGATGAGTTTCAAGTTGGAGATTAGTGGTAGCACTTTGGGGCTACAGTCTTGGAAGAGCCTTCTGGCAATGGCGGAGTGGCATTGGATGGTTTCATTCATACTGGAGTGGTTTGATGTTCAACGTGATGTTGCTGAAGATAATGGAGGCATCCTCGAGGGCAGGATGGACAAACTTCTTGAGTCGTGAGTCTGAATATGTACCAGTTGGGGACAACTGTGATACTTGAGACAGTTGAGGTTCCAGTATACAAATCTAGGCACTAGTCATGCCTAGGCTCTGGAATGCCCTCTTTCAGACTCAGTTGAGGTTCCAGTATACAAATCTAGGCACTAGTCGTGCCTAGGCTCTGGAATGCCCTCTTTCAGACTCTGAGAGAATCTTAGTCTTGCTCCACATTTTGCAAACAACGTGAGGCACATGTTTTCAAATCAGTAATTGTGTCATCATCCAACTCGCTTTTCTTCTTCTTTTTTCTTTGTGTGTGGGTCATCTAACTTTTAAGGTGGCTGCAGATTCCATCAGAATGAGATGCTGTAGAATTAATTTAACAGAAAGGTTCAGATTCTTCTGAAGAACTCAACATTGATGACCTGAGTTTACAGCCTTTTTCGCGGCTTGGGCTGAAATCTGGAGCAGGTGATGATGGCTTTAGTAGTTTAGACTGCTCAGTATTTTAGATGCGTACATGTACAAGTCATGCTCACGGCACGTTATTTTGTCTGAAAGCAAACTCAAAGAGACACGGAAAAAGCTTGAAAAAGAAAAGCAGGCTTAACAGAAGATAAAAATGAAAACAGCATGTTCTTTATCATATGTTTGCTTTGTTGTAAAAAGTGTTTGGGTCACTCTATCACTGTATCAGTGTCAGTGCACGAGCCACCACAAGTTCTCTCAGTGTTCTTCTGGTATGCTCTCTTTTTGCCCTCCCAGTCCTTTCACCTTTTAATACCTACTGGCACTACAGTGGTAGTTTAAAAGTTAGAATGTATTATAAAGTTGTATAAACTGAAAGGGGGAAAAGCCTGTATTTTCATTTGGTGGAAAAAGTAATTTTCAGTGAGATTTTTTTTTTTTTTTTAGTCTGATCAACTTTGTGGGATTTTTTGTGTTATACTGGTACAATGGTCAGCATAGAAAGCAGATCCAGTACAGAAAATCTTTATTTTAGTGACCTTGACAGTTCCAAAGTCACATGGTGAGTTACGTTTTTGTTTTAACCAGATTTGAACTAATTGAAGACCTTCATGAAGTATCAGTACCAGTTTCAAGGAAATCACTCAAGAGTCAATCAAACTCAAAGAATGATGCTTAGTTAGTGTAGGTACAGTTGTTTTCCTTTTTTGTTTACTTTTTCTGAAGATCTGAAACAAAAATGACTGCTGCTGTGCTAGCATTCTAAAACAAGCTCCAAACACATTTAAAAGAAATTATGTTTGGATCTTGCTCTTTCTGATTTATTGACTTGGTGGGTGTTGACAGTTTGAACATTTTTTTTTTAGTTTTTAGTTTCTTTTATAGCTTTTTGATGAGTCACTTGATTGACGTTTTGTCCTGTATCCTTTCCTCCTGAACAGGAAACACTTCCATAAAAGCTAGCAAACTAAAACTGTATTTCCATTCCACTTCATTCAAATTGATACTGACACCTCCAGGAATTTCAGTCCCCACTGGTAGTAGTACTTTATAGACACAGCTTGGAACAATCAAACACAGCAGTACCGACAGTACACATACCATTCAGTATTAAACATTATATTACAACTTGCAGACATGGTGCGGCCAGTGAAGCGCCGACAGGCAACAGTTTCCTTAACCAGACAACTTCTGGAAGCAGTTGGCTACATTCGTCAGCAGAAGCAGATCCCAAATCTGGAACGTATCTCCAAGTACATGCAGAGGGAGTATGGCATGGGGTTTGCAGAGTGCCGCCGTCAACTCAACAGCGTGGTGGAAGATGGGTTTATCATGGAGTATACAGCTGTAGGCTTCAAGGGGTCCAGGACGGGACTGGAGCAGGAAGGCTACAAGATCCCCACTGCGGATGAGGTGGACGTCGTGAGTCTTTCTACTTTTCTTACTTCACACACTTCAACTTCGTGCAAGTTCAACTATGCTGCTGTACTCAAAACCCTTCAACTAGTTCAAGGAATGCATTTTGGTTTCTGCCTTATTCTTGGATGACTCTACTGACTACAAGTTTACAAATTTCAAAACTTGTGTGTGGAAAGTCCATTCTGATGCAGTTCAGTTACCATTTAGTTATTTAATAACAGTTGAAATTTCCTTTATGTTTAACTCTTCATAACTTAAAAAATATATATATAATTAATAATAAGAAAAACATGGTACATGATTTACAGTCTGTGATGTTTATCATGCAGTGAGTTGAGACGGAAAGGTCTATTGCTATGAAGTACGATTGTTAACCTGATTAAATCACATAACCTAAAGAACACATTTGCAATAATATCAACCTCTCATGGTCTCAGTCTTTTCCAAACAAATCATTTGAAAAACAAGATTGAAGTCAAGAGACTGGAGAGAATACCCAGGAATGAACATTACACAAGTTTAAAATAAGGCCTTTTACTCACCACATTAATTGATCTTCTGCTGGACCATGAGTGTACAGCCTGTTTTTTTATTATTTTAAATGAACCCTGTTGATTAAGGACAGAGTCTGTCACCTTGTTGTAAAGTAATCCTTTTTTTACAAATCTGTTATCATAAAATTATGATCCCTAATAGAATTAGACTATTTAGTATGACACCATTGTGGACTGTTTCTGGTGATGTCCATTGTTCAAAGTTTGGTGGAGTTTGAGAGAAGCTGTGAATTTTCAAAGCTGCAAGATGGATACACACACACACACACACACACACACACACACACACACACACACACACAAAGCATAACTGTTAGCAGTGGCGTCAGAACTTTATCCTGGAAGATTCAAAGGGCAAATCTTGCTAAGTCGGTTATACTGTGGGCACCCTTACAAACTTAAGGAGCTTCATCCTTGGTGATTTGAACTGTAGATTTTGCTAAGTCAGTTACCCTGTGGACACCCTAACAAAACCTGACATTCAGATCAGGACATGTCTTATTTTAGATTCTTTTGGTACACTGTTATTTAAGTGAAGAACAAAACAAACAAAAAACAACAACAAAAACTGTTGGATATATAAAAATTATAATAAAGACACAATGTTTACAAATTTGCAAACAGGGGAAGGTACACTGAAACTTATTTGGTGTTTGTTATTGATTTTTAAAGTTGTACACCAGGCTCATTGGACACAGTTACTTCCCTTCACACGGGATTTCATTGAGAAATGGTGGCAGCTGGTCTGGGGCCATGTGGGTTAAACATGTGATCTGTAGACATGGTCACATGCTGGGTGCACTAGGTTTACACATGATTTTCAGTCTGAATTTTGCAAGAAGCACACTTTTAGGTGGCACCTGATATATGATAAATCAATGGTTTGGAGAACTTTGCAAAGTTTGTCCATAATTTATTTATAATACCCAACAGTATAGCTCAGTACTAAAGCATACGTGAACAGACCAGGGTAAAGTATATGGATAACTAAACCTGAAAACTTTTTATCTGGACAGTATTGGTTTACCATCAGTTGTGGTGGGTTTGTGAAATAAGAAGGGGAAAAACAGCGACAACAATAGAAACTTATAAGGGAAAAACTAAAGACGTCATTTTGTGTTTTTACAGTATAAATGGTACAGTGTGTAGTACAGACAATCATTTCAGATGAAGGACGGCCACGACTGGTACTGCTTCACTTGCCATAGCCCAGGGGACCTACTTCTGTGCAGTGAATGTTTCCGGGCTTACCACACCAGCTGTACCGAGGAGGACTATTCTGGCTCCAAATTTACCTGCTCTGTATGCAAAGTAAGTAGTACTGTAGTATCCCTGGGACCTGGAGTCAGAATTGTTTTGCTTTTTTTTATCTCATTTTTGTTCCAGAATGTATTTGCCCAGTCTACATTGTAATTTTTATACCCTGGCAAGCTCACCAGACATTTCATCCTGGTCTGCTTGTAGATCCCCAGTCGCTGAATTAGACTGTACCACAAGGCTGTCCCAAATACAAGACATTCATTACCAATAGCATTACTAGTATTATTAGGTAGAAAGTTGGCATCATCGCTGATGACCATTTAAACTAAACAAATATTGATGCACACTTGCAAAACAAAAGGAGTATAAATGATAGCCGAAAGTGAAGTTACTGAAACAAGAACTTTTCATTGATCAGAATATGGTACAATAGTGCCAATGCGGTTCATGGCAGGATGCATAGTTTTTGAGACATTGTGGTGGAAGTGGACACAATGAATCTATAACAGCACTAATCTATAAATGATATGAAAATGCAACAGAGTTATGCCATCCAATGTAATTAATCCATTACCTTGGTAGAATTTAATAATATATAATAATGGTAGTAATAGTTAACATGTAATAAAGGTTGTTTTCACTCAGGCGCACAGAAACTTTCTCCCGTTGCAAAACTGCAGAAATTCAGCGCTCCTACACTTAGCGCTGGATTTCTGTAGTTTTGCCATTCCAGCAAATTTATATTATTACTGTGACACCGTTAATGTGCACATGCATGCCTGTAAAACTTAAGAGCTCGGAGTTTTGTCACATCCAAAGCACTTGATAATGATAGACAAAGGAATTGAACCTACTGGCTGGATAGACAAAAGAATTGAACCTACTGGCAGCATAGACAAAGGAATTGAGCCTATTGGTTGAGATAAGAGGTGGTGGGAGGGTGGTTTAGGGAAGAATGCTCTGCCTGTACTGGGATTTGATAGCCACAGTCTCTCCGTTGTGAGTCCAGTGCTCTAACCACTTGGCCATGCTGCTTGCCTGCTCACTGACACTGTAAGCTGAACAGCTGGTGGGCTTGCTGTCAATTGTCATGTCCAGCCATGGAAAAAATATTTATATTGATTTTAGATGTACATCTTATTCAGACTCGGAGCTCAACTTTTTTTTCTAACACTAATGATCACCATGCAGGATATTTAAAACTTTACTGTCAGTGGAAACTTCATGTAGTTTTTCATGCTCACCTTACTGTATTATTCACCTTGGCAGAATTCCAAGGTCACTGACACCAAAAGGCAAAAATTAGAAGTACCCTGCCCCCACCTCTTAGGAAAGAAAAAGAAAGAGCTTTTATCTCCCCAGTATGTTTTACTTTTAGAAGCTAGTAGAATGAGGCATGTCAGGGAAATTCAGCGGAGGTATTATTGTTATACTAATGAAATGAAATCAAAGTCCTAAGGACAACAAATATTATTTGTAGGTTTGCATCCCCTTGTTTTCTGAGACTTTCGCTTTAAAACAAGCTAACAGTTCCAGCACCATTGCCAGCAAGGCTGGACTCTCTGCATGGAATGTGCAAATGAATACTTTTTCTGTAAATGTTATCAAACTTTCCCTGTTGGTTTTTAATGCATTTTGCCACTATGTCAGCGTTAGGATACAGAACCTGAACATTGTACAAGTTTCTGTCAGTATTTAAAGCTGCTGTTATATATATTATATATCCTTGTGAAAAATTCTGTTCAGCTAAAAAACAAAACAAAAAAACTGACGCAACACATTGCTTTATTTCCCTTTTACAGGAGATTGAGGTGGGTTGGTTACTTACGCACAGTGAGAACTTTGCTTGCTGTTTTCCCATTTGGCTTGGCACTAGGCTGCCGTTCTGTTTTAGTTTTTGTTGGTCATTTGTTCCTCTACTGCATGCCACCTTGTCTGCTGTCTGCTCTCTAGCATATGGTCTCTTGCACTGGTGTGAGTTTGTCTGCTCCTTTCAGTGCCTTGTGAACGTACTCATTTACCGTTTCAGTTGCATCCAACTTTGGGATCTATACTTGGCATTTTGGTGCCTGCTGTATTTACACACTATATACGTATATATTTATTTATTTATGATGCATTATGTATATTTTGGTGCTGTGTGTCCCTCAACCCCGAGTTGCTTAAATTGTATAAAATCGTACAGCACTAGTCTAGATGCGTGACTTTGGGTTAGGTTCGTATTTTGCACACTGTGGAAGAAAAATACCATGGGGAAAATGCCTTGACTTACGTTGCCTGGGTTTTGGTCACTGACCAGGTGCCACTGCATGCTGGTACCTCTCTGTTGGTTGATGGCAAACTCCAAGCACTGGCTTACAGCATCCTTCTTCCAACCACTGCCAGAACTGATCATGCCTTAGGTCTCGAAAAACTCTCAGCTAATGGAAAGTTTTGCCTTGGTGCTCAGATGGCAGTAAATTTGTAACAGACAACTCAGACTGTATCAGCCATTTCTTGTATAACTGCCCTTGTTGCTTACACCAGCACAAACAAAAACAAAATTGGGGCAGGTGAAAAACATGTTTACGTGCGTGCTTGAACGCTGTTTTGCTTCAGCAGTCTTATTAGTACCCAGACTTTTCGGAGGGTGCCAACCATGGCAGTGGACAGCTGTGCGGAGATAAAGAGTGCTTCTTCAGTGACGTAATCCATTCTGGCAAAGTTTGGAGGAAGGTGCCAGAAAGTGATGCTCAGAGTGTGGGCTGGAGGTTTACCATGATTATGATACCAAGAGACAGCACTGTTTGAACAGCATCTTGGAACTGTTTGCAGCATTTGTAATTTATCATACATTTAGTGACTTATACTACAGCAGGGTGGTGGTTGTTTTTTGTAGTTAAGCAGCGCTTTGACAGTTGAAGTTGAAAACTCTTGGCATTTGTCAATAAATATTTTTTGAAAAAGCATAAACAGTGAAATAAAATGGGAAACTGAATGCAGGATGAGCGTATTGATTTTTTCTTTGCCTTTTTTTCATTTCTTATTTTTAATTCTTTTGTTATTGTGTTTTTTGTTTTTGTTTTGGAGTAAATGAAATTCTTGTTTCTCTCTTTCTCTCTCTTTCTCTTTCTCTTAATTGCTTGTCTTTAACAGAATTACATTTATTCTTATGCTGTGGGTGCATCAGTTGTTATGCTTAGTAGGCAAAGGAACAGGGTTTTATACCTGTATGTGCACATTTGGAGCATTATAATGTATTCACTGTACATCTTGTTTGTGGTATATATATATATAATCTGAATCCCTGTGGTGTGCTGGTGTATTAGTTCTTAGCTGACAGTGCATTACTTTGTCCCTGGTTGGCTCTGTCTTGTCTGCAGTCTCACTCCACAGTCCACATGGCTCGAGTAGCATCTCTTTTTGGTGGGTTGCCTTATAAATCCGTTATTAGCTGGTCAGCCTTCGTCATTCGTTGCTCTGCCACAGACTGCTGTAGCAAAGGATTATGATCCTGTTCTGATTGAGTCTCAGGGTATTATGTTTTAAATTTTGTTGTTTTTTGTTTGTTTTTGTATTTTTACTCAGTAGTACTGCTACTGCTTTTCATATGTATGTAAAAACAAACAAAACTTGAATGCTTAGGAACTGTGACATTTGGTAGATTGGGCAGGACTTGAAGTTAAACACTCAGCCTGTGTTTTGTTTTGTTTTTCAATTGAGTATCATTGAAGTTACTGAATCTTTTAGATTCATG
>OY757542.1:14144982-14165345 GCA_963584105.1 Alviniconcha strummeri
TTTGTTTTGTTTTTCAATTGAGTATCATTGAAGTTACTGAATCTTTTAGATTCATGGCTTTACTCACTCTCTCTCCTTCCCCCCCCCCCCCCCCCCCCCCCCCCCCCGCCCCCCCCTCCCCCCCCTCCCCCACCCCACCCCATTTGGTTAATTGTAAATCATAAGAAAGCAATGTTGTGAGAAATGATGCTAGTAACTGTGTGAGTGTATTGTACAAGTTAAAGTATGCATCATGCATGTTTGTTTTTGTTATCACGTGCATGTTCCCTTATGCTGTGTGATTAAGATTTAGACTCACTAAGACTGTAAGAGCATGAATGTTTTATGCAGTGGGTTGATGTGTCAGCTTCCATTCATGAATGGTATTTGGAAATGTGTGTCTGTTGTGCACTTTCTTGCAATACAGATGGTAAAGTTATGTGTGTATCACTTGATTTCAAAAGAAAGAAATATGCTATAAAGAGAAAAGGGGAAAAAGTACCATTTTAAGTATAACTATAAGTACTATAAACTAAGTATAACAAGTTTTATTCTTGAAACGGTAAATAAACTTTAGCTTTTTTCTTTGTTTATAAATGCATGTTGATAAAGTGATAACATTCAGATCTTTTGATGCTCAAGTTTACAAACCCTTATTACAAAATATCAGCTCTTTATATAATATATAGAATATGTGAAGACTTGCTCAGTTTTGGTCAGTAATTTCCCATTCTTTATATGAGGTTTAAGTTCACTTTAGCCATGGGGTGTTGATACATATAAAAGATACGCATAACTTCAAGTTACCCCAGTTACTTCTGGTTGATGTTAAGAGATGAAAACTTTTGATATAATGATATTATTACATATGTTTATTTTGTGAATATGTGTGGTTGATTTCAGTAGTCTAGTAGAAATACCCTGAACTATAGACCATCTGGTGGCCTCTTACCTTTCTGCTTGGGAAAAAAGAAGCCCAAACTCTGGACATTTAATTGTTATTCATCAAAGGATGAATTGGTGACAAAAATAAACTTGAAGATGTGCTTGGGCATGTATGATTATAATGTGTAAGACTAAGAGTGTATAGAATGCGTAATATATATATTTAATATATTTCTGTTGCCAAAAAAAAGGTATATGATAATTTATTTGATTCCTTTTTTTCAGGCAGGAAAGAAAAAAAACAAGATGAAGAAGAAAATGCTCAACACCCTCCTAAGTTACACAATTTTAAGGTTACGAGAAAAGGTGAGTACATTCCCCCCCATTTTTGTTGTTTGTTATTTGAGCTGTCAGTTCAACATGTAGTCTCTATTCTTTACCTATTGACAGATGATTCAGAATTACTAAAGGTATCATATATATGAGCCTGTGACAAAAGGTCGTGATCTAAAGTGGGACACACTGCCTCAAAATCAAACTCCCAGTAAGCTATTTTCAGTCTTACCATTAGAAAGTGGTATGTTTCAAGTAACTATTTCCATCATCAAAAAATGGTTTTGATCCAAGTGTGTGCTGTATGGCATCAAAACTGGGGTCAGGTCAGGTGTGGACGTTTGTAACAATGGACACAGTGAATGTCATAATAATACAGAGAAAAACCATTTGTATGCAATTTTAATGCTTCTGGTGCATTTAAGTAGCTGCTAGTAATAAAATCAGAGCAGGCAGGACAAACAAATTCTGCTTTAAATGTAAGTATTATGTAATCACTGTGTCCAAATTTTGCGCTCAAGTATCTAGTTCTACAAATAATCATTTCAAACACAGAACAACTTCAGTAAAGTTTTCAAACAAGGAACACTTTATTTCATAGTATACACTGTAATGATAAATGCAAAAAAAATGCAAGGCAGGAGGCATATTCACACATTCCAACTTGTTTAAGTGGACAAACATAACACTATGGCAGTGGAAACAGTCTATGAAAACCAAGATACTATTTCACCCAGACTGAACAAACAGCACACAACTGTAGTGAATCTAGGCACAGTAACAGTATGATATGACAGGTTAAAGGAGCGACTTTCTGAACATGCAGATCACATTAAAACTTTAGGACAATTTATATTTTAAAAAAACACACACACACACACAAAACGACATCCTTTCAAACTAAACCTGTCAATCACTGTCAGTGAAAAACTGCTGCCTCACTTTGCACTCAGTGTCAGGGAAACTTTTTTTCTGTTTGCAGTCAAGAAATCCCAATAAGATAAGTCTGGTGGTGAGAGCCTGAAGAACATGCTTCCTTTTTGTGTGTGAAGAACTGGATCCATACATGATTTTCTGCTTGGCACACTTCCAGAACCTGCCACAGTTATCAAAAGTAACAGAATTTAATACAGACTTGAATACCAGGGACAGACAGACGTCATCTAATGTATGCGTACTAAAACTAAAAGAAAAACAACAACACATTAAAAATGCGATCAGGTCACAAAGTATGGCATCTTTAAGTCAGATACCTGTATTAAATTTTTCAGTATGTAAAAAAGGAAAACAGAAAAATGATACATGTACTTTGGACTGTAACAATCCTAAAGTGCCCTTACATACCAAAGGTCTTTATTTATACAAGAGCAGTGAAAATGTTTATATAATAAATTGTAAGACAATCTTAAATGTTTGCGATGCCAATAAAATTTGCAAAAGGTCGTTCGTAACAATTGGACAAAGTTTCAGATTTTTTACGTCTGGGTAAAAAAAAATGAAACACGGAAATGCCCCCAGTTAAAACATCGACTGCTTTCGGTGCGCGATTGATATGCAAATAAGAGAAGCGAAGGTCCGCAGTGAATGCAATGGCGGACGGTAGCAGACGATCTTTAAACTTACGGGAAATTTGGACATAGTCCGTTATGAATGGCCAGTGTATTTTCAGTTTGGTTTTTTTTGGTTATGAAACATCACGCATGGCTTGCAATTCGACTGGATACTAAATTTAGTTTATTCAGTAGTCAAATGGTGTACAAGTTGTGAAGAATAGTTCAGCTGGTTAGTTGCGGTTTTGAGCTGAAGTCAAACAACTCACGTTGTCCCACTTTCCGGAAGCCGCTTTTCGTCGATTTTTGTCAAGTATTTTTGTTTTTAATCCTCCGCTTGGTGACCAAAGCTGCCAATTTTTACTTTAACTACTTATCAATGCATACTGAATAAAAGCAACCACAGTTTCGTGTAACTGTAGTAAGACGAAAATAAATAGGAGTATACAAACATACCCGGGTTAAGCGGGAGCACCTTTTGTCACAGGCTCATATATATTCTTTACCTATTGGCAGATGATTCAGAGTTACTGAGGGTATCATAATTATGTTCTTTACCTATTGACAGCTGATTCAGAATTACTGAGGGTATTTATTAATGTATATATCTGTATCACAAGCCTAGGATGAATTTATTTGCAACCCTTGAAGAAATTACTTCATACTTGAATAAACTTTATAAAAAAATTTAAATACACTTTTTACAGTTAGTACCGAGGAACCCTCATAAAGTGATTTTAGTTGCGATGAGGTTCTGCTTAAGATAGAGCAGTTCTGGTATTGTACCTCCTGTCACTGCTTTGGTTGTTCTGCAACAAGGTCCGTTAGACTGAGGTAATTGTTAATGGCGCTGCTGCTAGTGACTTCTTCACCCAGGCATTCCACTAGCGCTGTGAATTGTTACGCTGCTTTTTCTCAGTCCACACGTGCTTTGGGATTTGCGTGTGTTTCTCTAAAACGGTGGTAGATGAACATGGGACCTTGTTGACTTTCAGACAAAAGAGCTGCACAAGATTGGCACCAAGGCGGAGGAGGAGGACTTTGCCAGGTTTGTGTACCAGCGCATGGACCTGAATGCCATGGAGATGAAGGTGCAGGCCTCCCGCTACCGGTGTCTGGAGGAGTTCTACGCAGACGCACAGACCATTCACCACAACTGTGTCCTGGTTTATGGAAGTGAGATCACATTTCTTGGTCATTGCATGCATGTGGTGCACGCTGAACTGAAGTACAGTTGAAATCCACCCAATCTCCTGGCCAGCCCTTAATTACTGCCATTTTGTCTCAGTGCCAAATTTTATTCCTTCAGTTTTATGCTTGTGTTAGTTGTAGTACAAACACACACAAAGAACTAAAATGGGCAATCGTATTATGGTCAGCTTGGCTTATTAGCACCTGTTTTCCAGCCCCGAACTGTCTTTTTGTCAGGTTTGCAACCACAGTGGGGGTTTTCTCGCTGTGTGATTGTTAAGTTGGCATTTGTATGTTTTGTCACCCAATTTAGCACCATGATTACCAATTTGATTACTTCTCCTCTGTCAAATCTTTGGACAGAGAGTGTACTGGTTTTGTCTGACTCACATACAGTATGAAACCTTGAAGTTAACCATGTATAGCAGTGCACAAGCAAAGAAAGATGTAAAGTCTCTGCCTAGATATAACCGTACTGGTTGACTGGGCTTAAAGAACCAAGTTACTTACCAATTCTGGGTTTGACCCCACAGAGTGACACAAGGTCAGGGAACCAACCTATGATGCAGCCACTTTCTGCCCAGTCCCATAGCTGGTCACATAAACAGGTTTTGACTGTTAGCCACATGCAGTGGAACTGGCAGTGAGTGACAGTAACAGTCCTTCAGGGGTCCTTGGACCCAGTGTCCTTTGACCCATAAAGGTCTTGGCTGTCCCTTCCCCTTTCCAAGAAGCAGTTTCCTTTCTTGTACATGATCAGAACAGTGATTTAAAAAAAAAATGGTTTAGGGGTCTGTGTTAATGCAAGACTTTGGGGGGGGGGGGGGGGTGCTTACGTTACTGATGATTGATTTTGGACATTTTCATCACTGTCTTTGCAGATACAGCAGGGGGCATGACTGAACTTGCCAGTGTCATGTTGAGAGACTGTAAATATGATGTAAGTCAACAAAGCGTGTATATATGCATAATTATGCATGAGTGTGTGTGATCGCCTGAAGTGATATTGTTTGAATGCATGTGTCCCTGCATCAGATCCAGGTCGTGCAAGATGTATTTTTCTCAAATGTGTGGTCTCTGTGGTTTCAGAAGCACAGCATCCAATTTTCACACCTGTGGGCTTAATAAGACAGTAGAAGAACAGCTTTCTGTTTATTTATCTATCTATATATTTGTTATGTGGTACTAGTCTCCGCTTTGTGTGTGTGTGTTTGAATATGTATCATTTTATAAAAATGTTTCTGTGTAGCAAATCCAAGGTGCTGAATTTTGCTTCATAAAATAACAGCTGGCAGGACTTTTTGCGATGCTGGTTTGTGGTGAATCCCGCCATGAAGGCAGGCAAAGTGACAGAGAGACTTCTTTACCAGGGTTCGCGTTAACCAGTCGTTTCTGGTCAAAATCAGCATATACTAGGGGGAAATCAGCAGTCAGTCAGATGTACCAGCTGTTTTTTTGTTTGACCAGTTCTCCATTTTTGTATATATGATAATGCAGCATAGTGAGAGAGGGTGCATGTGTGTGTGTGTGTGTGTGTGTGTGTGTGTGTGTGTGTGTGTGTGCGTGTGTGCTAGACAGGGAAGGGAACAAGGTGGTTGCTAGTAGAGCTTTAGCAATAGTCTGGACAGCCATGTATCTGACCTGTGACAGTGATTATTTGTCTGATTTCCATGAACTACTTTCGCCACCGTACAGATGTCAACCAGTTTGAAACTGTCTAGCGCAGTCACCCTTGACCCTTTCCCAGCCCTTAGGACAATGTTTGGCTTCCTGGAAAGAGTTCTTCCCCTTTGATACTTTGATGTCACAGGACATCCTGACATTTTGAGATTTCTTACGTGGAGCAAATATCTCCAAATGAGCATTTCTGGCATGCTGAACTTCCGCATTTCTGGCGTGCTGAGAGAGTTCTGTAAAAGCACCAGAACCTGCGGTGCAATGCATGCTCTTTGGCCAGAATAGGGGTTGACCTACCAGTCCCTGTTTGAAGTTGATGGTTAGTGTTTTGTCAGTGCAGGGGTCTTGGTTTCAGTGCTGGTTTGTGCTGGGCTCAACATGAGAATGTATTGTCTTGTAGTCTGGTGGTGAAAGCAGGCTGGGTCTCTGGCCCCTCAGACTGAAGCCAAGGCATGTTGAGCCTGCATGCTACTGGTTGTGCATGGGTTAGACCCCTAGGCAGTTAGAAATCAAAAAGAATGAGAGAGTTTTTCTTTGGCTGCTGTTGCGTAAGGGCAGTTAAAAATCAAAAAGAATGCGGAGTTTTTCTCTGGCTGCTGTTGCGTAATTGCTGTATGTTTTCCATACAGCATCACAGCAGGTAACAGCTGAAAAAGTGTCATGCTTTGATAGGATTTGGTAGCACTGGTCTGGCTGCATCCTCCTCAAGGTAAACCAGTGTGGCATCAAAACATGTGAGAATACTTTCTGAGTGTACTTTATGTTCATCGCCTCATTGATTTTACCCGTGTAAACTGGTACAGTGGTTTGTGTGTGTGTTTTCTGTTTGTTTTTAGCTTGACGAGGTTGAACTTTGCCCCAACTGTTACTACATGTCCAACGCCAAGCCAGAGCAGTGGTTCTGCCAACCCTGTGTGAGTACACTTAGCTTCAGTCTCATGTTCTGCTTCTTGGACTTCTCCAGGACAGGCGCTGGTCTTTGAACATTGGATTGTGACTGTATATGCAGACTCTCCGTATTTGAGAATTAAATACACACTCTTTATTTTGACCTATTACCTCCTCCCTGTTGAGGTACCACAGACAGGCAGACAGACACATCCATGCATATACTGTACACACGTGCTGCACACACACACACTTTTTTACCAGCTGGTTGCGGGGGGAGGGGGGGGGCTGTATCTCCCAGATATGTATTTTTCTTTTCTTGGAGACAAAGAGACTATGGGAAGTGTGCATATTTCCAAATTTGTGCCGTGAGAAAAAGCAGTAAATCTGTCTGGTTTGAAGAATATAATGCTGATCAGCCTGGTGATGCATACTGCAGAGGTTTAGTACGTCTATGTCAAATCGTGTGCGTGGCTGATGCGTGGGGTTGGAAGTTTAGTTCCTCAGGCCCCAGCCAGCTGAGTGCACCAGATAGGCGTGTTTGTGTGAAGTGAACAACACAGGGGTGTGGGCTGTGCTTGCAGAATCCTCCTCACGACCTGGTGTATGCAAAGCTGAAAGGTTTCGGGTACTGGCCTGCCAAAGTCATCAATGAAGTGGAGGGCAAGATGGACGTCCGTTTCTTTGGTGGCTGGCATCAGAGGTAGGTCCTTTGAAATTCCTGTCATTTGTTGCGGATAATTACTTCCAGTCAGGTTTTACCCGTTCCTGCTGTGGGGTGGCTTTGACCTTATTTGAAGGTCACGTTGGCTCTAGGAAGGCCTGATCAAATGGAGTTCAAATTGTATACTGTTACATGCATGGAAAAACTTCAGCACTGCATACCATTTTGAGACTTCAATATGTATTTAAGGGGGGTAGTTGCTGTATGTTCGGGCAGACACTTTCGATGTTGATTGGTGTGGCCGGGTTTTTGTGTGTGTGGCTGGGTTTGTGTTTTTGGAGGGTGACAGGGGTGCTGTTTAAGTGATATCTTTGATTTTTGGCACAATGATGACTGCCAGTGAGTTTTATACATTTATACTGGTTTCCAGCCCTCATCCCAGTCTGAAGGTTGCAGGAGAGTGAAAATATAAGAAAACTATAATAATAATAAAAATCAGATTTGAATGTGAGTTGAGAGCCACTCTCCTTATGCTGCTGATTATTACTAATGTGTTCTTATTTCATCTAGGGAAATTTGAGCCGGACCCAAGAGCCTAGAATGGGGATGGAAAATTGAACAGCGGCATTCACCGGTTGCAAGACACAGACGGCGCTCAAAATTTTGCTAATCGTGTCGTGTGTTTACAGGGCAGTCATACCTGCAGAGTACATCAGACCAGTGACCACTAGTCTTAACACACTGACAGTCAAGCGAACAGCCGGTGAGTCCTTTTCCCCCACAACTGATTCTCTCATCGTGTTGGTTGTTGCTGCAGTGTTGCCGTTGCTGTTCAGTCCTGCGTGCATGCATGTTGATGGAGGCTTGTACGTGCACGAATTGTTACATGCTGTTCTGATAGCTGCCTCTGGACTTAGGGATTTCAGTGAAAGGATTGTGAGTCTTGGAGATCACTTTGGCTGAAAACATTTCTGACTTGGCAGTCGTAACACGACTTTAGCCTCAGCATTCTAGCTAGAGTCAGTAAAATTCCAGTGATGACGGCAGCCATAACCTCTGATCGGGGCGCCATGGGATCATTAAAGAAATATTTTGTAGCTCTCTGCTGCAGGCAGAAGTGTACTGTCCAGTGCCCATGTCTTTGTCATTCTCAGCATCCTGCGTGGAGGTGTGTTGAAACAGGTTCAAATTCAAAAGTTTTTTTTACCACAATAGAAAGTTACAGAACACAAAAATGACACGCCTTAGTGGGGTTAGCATGGCTGGCCACTCTTTTTCCTCTTTGCCAGCATTGACTCTAACTTCTAGTTCTACTGGGGAAACATATTTATGAATAAATATATGTTATATGCTAACTTACCAGGCAGTAACATGTTGATATGTTATACGCTAACTTACCAGGCAGTAACATGTTGATATGTTATCCGCTAACTTACCAGGCAGTAACATGTTGATATGTTACACGCTAACTTACCAGGCAGTAACATGTTGATATGTTATACACTAACTTACCAGGCAGTAAGATGCGTTTCATCCCAAAACCTAATCCAGAGAGTTGTGAAATGTTTGCGGGGAAGCCTTTGACCGACAGCGGTTTTGGTGTGTGGTGGAAGTTTGACCCTGACGTTTTGGTCCCCCAGGCTTCACGAAGGCGTGCAAAGAGCTGAAGGTGCACCAGCAGTTGCTGGAAGAGAGGGAGCGGGAGCTGCAGGACCAGGACATGGACCCGAAGGAGACCTTTGAGGAGGAGGAGGAGGACAAGAACGAGGAGAGCACACAGTGGGAGGAGGAGGAGGTGGACACCCGACAGGTCACCTCCACCAGCGTTGACACCAAGCGCAAACGCAAGTCATCATCCGTCAAGGTAAGTCGGGCGCCAGGCATCTTCCGCAGCTGCACGCGCGTGCATCGTGCATAAGGGGGGGGGGTGACGTGGATTTTGTCACTTATTCCACAGTTCTAGGTGCCAGATAGATCACTGTTATTTTTGTTAGCGCACCATGCACCAGGGCACAGACTCCCCTGAACAGAGACAAACTTTGTGGGTTAGTGTTCCGCAACCGGAATGTTAAGGTTGGGGTGGTAAGGCAGCATGCGTATACAGTCATACACACAAGTTCAGGGTTTTGCCCACCACTCCAGCAGTCACCCTTCACTCACTCCATGCCTGGGGATTTCAATAACAAGAGTTTTTCATGTTATGGCACTTACCATAGCTGAAAGTAACCTGACAAAGGGCTCTATACACAGCAAACATTTTGATTCACTAACCTGGCATCAGACAATAAGTTGCTGATAACAGCCTCCAATCAGGGATTGGGTGTGAGAAATCTGAGTTGAGCAAGTGTTTATGTTGCACAGTTTTGGCTTTTTTGAGGTTCCTCTACTTTGATTGTAATTGTTTATTTTTCTTATATGTATTTTGTTCTCTCTTCTGTTTTTGGCGCCAAAGGCTACTCCTCCTGATGAATCATTTGTTGTGACCTCAAGTGAAGACAAGGTGACACAGCCCAAGACACCAGCCACCAAGATGACGGTCAAGTCCGCAGTGACAGTGTCAACACACACACAGACTGTCAGGATGGTGAGCATGGCCATTTTCTGCCTGCATGTTTTCTTTGTTCCTGTTTGTTTGTGCTCTCTCTCTCTCTCTCTCTGGTTTGGACTCTCTGTGATATAGACTCTCTCTCTCTCTCTCTCTCTCTCTCTCTCTCTCTCTCTCTCTCTCTCTCTCTCTCTCCTGTGACAATATTGTATTTGTTTTGATAAGGGGAGAGTGTCATCCACACCGCACAAAAGAGAGTAAAATGCAGAATTACCTTTTCTGGAAATGGGCAGCAGATTTCCAATGTTCCTAGTGTCCATCATCAAATGTCAGCTTGGTTCGACTCATAATCAAATGAATGTGAATGCATGCTTATTCCAGAAAACCCACGTGATAGCAACGCAGACAGTTAAGTCTGATACGCAGGATGACAAGGATGATGACGAAGAAGACGAGGAACCTATGAGTAAGATGCCCCGATTGTCTCCCCCACCTCACACAACCAGCGATGCAGAGTGGCAGGCCCGCTTGGACAAGACAGCTGCTGAGATCAGTGAACGCTTGAAGAAGCAGCATGAGGATGACAAAGCCAAGGCGCTGAAAGAGTTAACAGATAGGGTGAGTCGGTCACAGCTCCGTGGCTAGCCTGCATTGGGTTATGTAGTATTCTGGGTAAGGTGCCAGTGGCATGATGGTAGCAACTAGCATGTCGGACTAGCATGCCAGACTAGCTCAGCTAGCATGCCAGACTAGCATTAGCGCATGAAACAGGAACCATCAGTGCAGACCTAGTTCAGCTAGTATGCCAGACTAGCATTAGCTCACAGAACATGGGTGTAGACCTAGTTCAGCTAGCATGCCAGACTAGCATTAGCACACAGAACATGGGTGCATACCTAGTTCAGCTAGCATGCCAGACTAGCATTAGCACACGGAACATGGGTGCAGACCTAGTTCAGCTAGCATGCCAGATTAGCATTAGCACACAGAACATGGGTGTATACCTAGTTCAGCTAGCATGCCAGACTAGCATTAGCACACGGAACATGGGTGTAGACCTAGTTCAGCTAGCATGCCAGACTAGCATTAGCACACGGAACATGGGTGCAGACCTAGTTCAGCTAGCATGCCAGACTAGCATTAGCACACGGAACATGGGTGTATACCTAGTTCAGCTAGCATGCCAGACTAGCCTTAGCACACAAAACAATAAACGTCAGTGCAGACCTAGGTCATTGTATCTTCTTTTTTTTAAACCTAGGTCACTGAATCTCCACATGCACACGTACACACACACATTACACACGTCACACACACAGAGAAAATAAATGTCTATCAGTGTTTCAAAAATTCACCTAGCTTTTGGCATGCCTGCCGACTTCTGTTCCATGTAAAAATCAGAGTGACCCCTCCTGCAGTCTGTGTGTGCATGGAAACTGGACAGTTGAGTAGCTGGTAACTAATGGGCTTATAGGTGGCATCATGTGATGTGGCCAAAGCAGCAGGAGAGAGATGAATACTTTCACAAAAAAGCGTGGCTTACTTGAGTTTTCAGGGGTCAATCACAGTGTGAATGTTGATCAGTAGCCACTGTGCCTGTATACTCAGAACCGGTGTTACATCTTCCATGCAGCCAATGCTTTGCACTGCTGTAAGGTTCTTCATCTGGAAATTGTTGATTGCCATTGTGGGGGTTCTCTCTCTCTCTCTCTCCCTCCCTCCCCCTCTCTCTCTCTCCCTCCCTCCCTCTCTCTCTCTCTCTCTCTCTCTCTCACTCCCTCCCTCCCACTCTCTCTTTCTGCATCTCCCCCCTGCCTCTCTCTCTCTCTGTGCCCCTCTCTCTCTCCCTCTCTCTCTCCCTCTCTCTATCTGTCATGTACCAGCACAGAAAACAAAGGGCTGTGCCTGACAATGCACAGCCTAGCACAAGGCGATTGCTAGCACATGTGTCACAGCTGCCCTCTTGTGTCCACACAGCTGAAGAAGGACTTTGAAGAGGACAAGCAGGCGGCAGTGGCCCGAGCCATGACCAACGTGCAGCGGGAAATTGAGAAGGCGCGGAAGGCGGCGGAGGAGAAGTGCAAGGAGCAGTACATGGAGGAGATGAAGAAGCTGGCCACCAAGCACAAAGAGGCCATCTCCCTCACCAAAAAGAAGCAGTGGGTACGTGCCGTTAGTGTCACGCTCTGGTCCACACCCCCAGCCGTTGTCCATTTCACCTTGTCTCCAGCCTCGTCAACTTTCACCCCAACCTGTCCCAGAGACTGGAGTTACATGCACCTGTGGAGAGTGTTGTTGTTTGTTGGTTTGTTAGCATTCCTCGGATAAAGCTGTTAGTGTTCCTTGGGTAAAGCCCCATTGTTCACCCAACGTTGGGGGAGAAGGTCGTGTGTGCAGCCACTTCCCCACACATGTCCATACTGTCTTACATACAAGTGCAATGCTACCTGCCGCGCTGCAGCAGCAGACTAACAGGTCACTGTGTGCTGTGTTTCAGTGCTTCAACTGTGAGGAGGAGGCCATGTACCACTGCTGCTGGAACACGTCTTACTGCAGCGTGCGGTGTCAGCAGGAACACTGGCACAAAGAGCACAAGCGCGTTTGTCGTCGCAAACGCTGATCTGCCTCCACCCTGCCCCCCGCCCCCTGTACATTTTGAAATCAGCGTTATCCCAGCCACAGGATATCGCACCATGATCCATTGGACAGAATGAGGTGACCTGCTTGGTAAAGGAGAGCCTTTTTTTATCAGTAAATCATATCTTAGGAGTCAGATTGGTCGTCGCACCGTGTCTTCAGTGCTCATCGGAAGTCTTCTGTCTCACAGTTTTGTGCCGGGTGAGAGTCGAGACTTTCTTTTTTTTTTTTAAACAACACCCTGGTCTGGTTAGGCTTTCCTGCTGTCTGTGCTTATGCATATTGTGGGGCAGCCTCAGCCCTGGAACAGTCCGCCACAGATGGGATCCGCCAGACCTCACCCATCTGACGCAACAGCAGGTGCCATGCTGCTGCTTGCCTGCTTAGCTGCAGAGTTTGACAAGTGGGTCATTTTAGTTAGCGTTCCTGCTGACTGGGCAAAAATCCGCATCAGTTCTTTTAGAGTTATGGGGAACTCATGCAAAGAAGCATTTGGGGGGGGGCTTTTCATAGGAACAGAATCAAACCTATGCTCACAACAGTTGGTTTTTTTCCGTCAATTTAACTTCTAGTTTGTCAGAAGTTAACATTTGAAAATTGCAAAAAACGCGAGCATTAGTGCTGCCATTTTTTTGTCTTGTGGTCTGTGTCTGTGACATCGTAAACAAGGCAGACGTGTGCATTACATTGTGAGCCAGCATTTTCGTGTTCTTCGTCATTCAAGATGGAGCCAGCGTAGCTGCACCCCAAGGAGCACTTCACTTGCTGACTGTTTGTGGTGCGTCCGTATGAAGCCTGCAGGTGGATTTTTTTTTTTTTTTAGAGTTTCAAGCCACTTTGCATCTTCGCTTGGTGTCCCCTTTAAAATGTGGTCCCTTGTGGCAGGCTACGCTTCAGATGCAAGGCCACAGCAGGCAGTTCCTTCCTTTGCTCCCATCCCATCCTCGTGTGTTGGGGTGAACTGACGATGCCTCTGCTATCTTACTCTTCACCGTGCACTCAGGTTCCATGCTGACTCATGTCATTAAGGACTGGTGGTGAGCATCCCCAGGTCTCTCATTCATACATAGGATCAATATTACTGCCATCTGACAGGCCTTTTAAAGGGCAGACTGTAGGGGTCCGTCACTTTGTGTCCGCATAGGTCGGAAAATGTCAGGCAGGAGTGTAGGCTTTCAGACAGACAGAGTGGTGTGAGGTGTCACCCGTTGCACAGTCAGTGGTGCATGTGTGGGTGAGGGCAGTCATCCTGCATGAACAGGTGAAGCTGTTTTGTGTTACAGGTTGTCTTATGCTGCCTGAAGTAAAATGATAAAGATTGAGAGAGAGAGAGAGAGATTTATATATATATATGCATTCCTGTACATTTCGTGCAAACTATGTTTTTTGTGATGAGTTAACTACTGCTTTCAAATGCACTTCCCTGCTCATGGAGTACATTGCCGATTGTGGAGAATTGGCAACACTTGTTTCCCCTACTGTTGCAGTGTCATCTGCGTCTCTCTTTTGTATGCCTTGATGCTTCTGTATTTTGTCTCTGTCTGTCTGCCCTCTCCCTTCTGCTCTGCGTCCCCTGCCCCCATCACCCCCAACACCCCCAAAGGATTTTTTGGCGAATCTGTTCCTGCGTTTCGTTCAATATATTGGGAAAGGGTGCTAGTGTTTTGTTTGTACTTACGTAACTGGCTGTGTTAATTGTGGTCATTGTGATCTGTGTGTTGCCGGCCCTTTTTGGAGAGGACAGATGGAGAGTGCTGTGTTTGTGAATAGTTTACCGATCTAGAAGCACTGGTTGTATACAGTGACATAAAACTGTTTCCTCAGCCAGCAGCCAGTCAGGTTGCTGGGTGATCACTTGTTACCTGTGGGCATGCTTTCCTTGCTTGACAGCACTCCCCTTCAGCTGAAGAGGGCTCCTGAAACTCCTGCGCTCTAGTAAAGCTGCAGATGGTGCCGGCAGTCTTCAGACGGCTTTGTCCATCCTCAGGTTCAAGTGCTGATTTCACAGTCAGCGTACCAGACTTTACCCCTGCTTGTTGTGTGCGGATGGTGCCAGCAGTCTTGAGACAGCTTTGTCCGTCCTCAGACAGGTTCACATGCTGATTTCACGGTCGGCTTACCAGACTTTATCCCTGCTAGTTGTGTGCGGATGGTGCCAGCAGTCTTGAGACAGCTTTGTCCGTCCTCAGACAGGTTCACATGCTGATTTCACGGTCGGCTTACCAGACTTTATCCCTGCTAGTTGTGTGCGGATGGTGCCAGCAGTCTTGAGACAGCTTTGTCCGTCCTCAGACAGGTTCACATGCTGATTTCATGGTCGGCTTACCAGACTTTATCCCTGCTTGTTGTGTGCGGATGGTGCCAGCAGTCTTGAGACAGCTTTGTCCGTCCTCAGACAGGTTCATGTGCTGATTTCATGGTCGGCTTACCAGACTTTATCCCTGCTTGTTGTGTGCCTCTTTTTTTGGCTGTTTGAGATCCCTTGGGAGTCAGAGCAGTTGAAACTTGTTTCAGTTTTGTGCTTAACTTTGATCAAGTTTGTAACTTTGTTCTGGTTCTGAAGCCTTGTCTGCTGGATTGCCAGTACTCTTTTATTAGATTTGACACACATTCTGATGCCTGACAACTTCGTCACTAGTAGTAGCAGTAGGGGTTTGCCTGTCTCTGATAAACAGAGTTCAGCACTGAGCTCTAACACCCATCTCCGTTAGTTACAGTCTCACAAGCTTTCAAGCTGATCCCCATGTTGTTCTGTGTTGACTGGTGGAATGCACGATGGTTTGAACATGATTTCAGACCCAGTAATTTTGCCCAAAACTCAGTTGTTGAAGTGCCATTACTGGCCCAGAGGGTTTTCTTGCTCAGTCCACTAGCATATTGCTCTGTTGCTGTGCTTAACTTGCAGGCCAGACATTGCAGCCTTTCTTTGAGTTTCTCAAGTCTGATTTTGTGGGTGTGTATTTGTGACAGACTGGCTGAAGTTGCTGGGGCGACTGGCTGATGTTGCTGGGATGACTGGCTGAAGTTGCTGGGGTGACTGGCAGCCTGGTTTGCTGGGGTGATTGGCAGCCTGGCTGAAGTTGCTGGGGTGACTGGCTGATGTTGCTGGGGTGACTGGCAGCCTGGTTTGCTGGGGTGATTGGCAGCCTGGCTGAAGTTGCTGGGGTGACTGGCTGATGTTGCTGGGGTGACTGCCAGCCTGGCTGAAGTTGCTGGGGTGACTGGCAGCCTGGCTGAAGTTGCTGGGGTGACTGGCAGACTGGCTGAAGTTGCTGGGATGATTGGCAGACTGGCTGAAGTTGCTGGGGTGACTGGCAGCCTGGCTGATGTTGCTGGGGTGACTGGCAGCCTGGCTGAAGTTGCTGGGGTGACTGGCAGCCTGGCTGAAGTTGCTGGGATGATTGGCAGACTGGCTGAAGTTGCTGGGGTGACTGGCAGCCTGGCTGATGTTGCTGGGGTGACTGGCAGCCTGGCTGAAGTTGCTGGGATGACTGGCAGACTGGCTGATGTTGCTAGGATGATTGGCAGCCTGGCTGAAGTTGCTGGGGTGACTGGCTGAAGTTGCTGGGATGACTGGCAGCCTGGCTGAAGTTGCTGGGGTGACTGGCAGCCTGGCTGAAGTTGCTGGGGTGACTGGCAGCCTGGCTGAAGTTGCTGGGATAATTGGCAGCCTGGCTGATGTTGCTGGGGTGACTGGCAGCCTGTAACTGTTCTTTGCCAAAAGTGATGATCTGTGGTTGGGTGCAGGGGCTATGCACACTGTAGTCAGGTGCCTGTCTTTGGCAGCTCTCCAGTGTTGTTACACAGTCTCTCCAGCGCTGCGCAATCACTTTTCAGTTAGTAGAGACAGGAACACATCCCCAGTTTGCCCCACTGTGCCCGTGTGTGAGTGTTGACAAGACACATGGGCAGCAAGTTTGTAGTTTAGTTGAACTTCGTACTTTTGAATTAGTATGAGGTATGTGAATGGACGGTGGTGAAATCTACTGTAGTAGTATCTCTGCATGCACTGATTTACCCTAGCAGACCTTTGGGATAAGGAGATAAAAACTGTAGATTTAAGCATCAAGGTGTAATAAATTGCAACCTTGTTTGGTTCTGGCTAAACCTAGCTAACACTTCTTTTTTTATTTTTTTATTTAAAGGAACCAGCCATCTCAGAACATGCTTTGGCCAACAAGTAGGAAAAAAAGGAAAAAAAAAAGTATTGGATTTTGCTTTAAATAGTAAACATGGTACTTAATGTCCACAAAAACTATAAAGCTTATTGGGGATGGGGAGAAGGGGGGTATGGAGGTGGGGGGAGAAGGAGATTTTGCCTTAAAATGTTTTATTTTTTTCACATAGTTCAGGAGCTGTGTGAGAGTCGAGGTGGCCATCCTGGGCTGTCTGTCCTAATGAGCCTTCTGGTTTCCGTGGACGTAAAGCTATATTGAACCATGCTTCGGCATTAGTCTCAGCTTGTCCCTAATATGTCAGCCAACATCCAAGGACATTAAGTAACACAACCTACCTATTTTTTCAGTGTCAGCTGGGTTTTGTCTGTGAGGGTTGGTGGGACACTGTATAATACGGTGTCAAATGTCCCTTCTCCCCAGCTGTGCACACTGCTTCTGATGTTTGGCCTGAAAGTTGCATGCTTGCATCACCCGATGGAAGAAGATCAGAGACGCTGTGACACTGATGGCGCTTTTTGCAGCCATTCCTAGTAATTGTTAGTGTAAAAAATGTGACCCTCTCCCACAAAATCATTTTGGGTCTTTTGAGATGTGTATCATTTTGAAAACTGCAGACAACCCTGATATAACTGTAATGGTTGACTGGGCATAAAACACCAACTTACTTACTTGAAAACTGCTGCCCCTACTGATTGTTTTTGGTACTTAAATGAAGACTCACATCAAATTATTATTGAAGTTGTGGCTGTTTGATGTTGCTAAGTGTTATGGTGGCCATTTTGAGAAAAAGGCCCTGGAAGACAGGGGTTTAGAGTTAGCCAGACTTCCAGAATTGTTTCATGGTAGTAAATCGGGCAAAGGTGTACAGCATGCTTGGGTTCTGCAGGGGTACAAATACATTTTATTGGGCCAAGCATTGGTATTTTGCATAACATTAGCATCCTTTGCTCCAAGATAGCATTTAAATCCAAGTTTTAACAGAATCAACACACAAGGGAGTTAATTAGCACTCAAAATATGTGACACAAGTACAACAACAAAGACCAAGTTTTAACAATTTCATACCATAACCATTTTTAAAGGAAAATGTCATAACTACTTAATAATTTGAGGATGAAAGAACATAATTCTGAAAAAAAACAGAAAGGGAACCCCACCCAGATCGACCTCCAGCGCCTGTTTCTGTCCCTAGGCCTAATGGACAGCTGCGACTTAAGACTGGATTCGTGGGAGTAGGTCACAAGTGTGATTCTAAATTGGAAAGAAAATCAGTGTGACATTTTTAAACAAACATGATGTTACAGTTTTTTTATTTTGATCTCCTGTACCTGTTGGGGAAAAGCCTGGCCTGAGACGGAACCTGTTTTGTGAGGAATGGTTCCCTTTGAATCACATGAAAAATGTACATTGGTTTGCAAAAAAACAACATAAACAAAGCATGCCTTACTGTATCAAAGCTGATGCACACCTTAATGCGTAGTCTCAGTGAAGACATTGAAATCTGATCCAAACACAGAAAGGTTCAAACAAACACTTATTTGTTGAAATCTTTCTTTTTTTACAAAGAGAACTGACATTTACAACCATGGTGATGAAATGTGGCATACAATCATATCTATAGTGATCCCATGTGCTGTTTGTTCAGATTACCATTTGGTTCATTTTCATGTCAACATTCCACCAGATTGACACCCAGCAGAGAAATACATGGTGTCCCTATTAACATATGTACTGTGTAGTGTGCCCGAGTGTCTCTTTCAGTTGTGAGGTTACTAGGATTCAGGTTTTTAGCTGGAACATGACACAGATTTTTAAAAAATCTATATATTGGAATTGTGAAGAATATAATATCCATGACTGTCTGAAGCATGTAATGGCAGTGGCTTGTGCAAAAAGCAGTCCAGTTCCTGTTTAACAACAATAATGTAATGATGGATTAGTTCTGGTGCCCCACCTCGTAAGAGCCCAGAGCACTTACAAAGACATAAGGATATGCCTATTTTAGTATGCATATACACATGCACACACACACACACACACACACGCACACGCACATACACACTACAAATGCATGCACTACTGGTGACAGGTTAGTTGAATGAGAAGAAAGAAAAAGACACATAGGTATGCAGACTAGAAGAGGTGGCTTTTCAATAGCTGCAGTGCAATGTTTTAAGTAGGCTGCGGGCATAGGCAGGGACAGTCAACACAATGCTGTGCTGACGACACCTGGCCACTGACTGTGGGGGGGGGGTCCAAACAGCACACACTCGGTGCAAGCCTTTCAGTTTTATTTGGTGCACTGTGGTGGGTGTTTTATTCAGTTCATGGAAGGTGCTGGTGTCAAGATGTTCTGAACACAGAGGCAGAGCAGAGAGGTGGGTGTTTTCCCTTAGGAAGTATTTTGCTTTCTGAATGAAAATGATAGTTGTACCCCCCCTACACACACACACACACCTCCTCCCCAGCCCCCCCCCCCCCCCCCCCCCCCCCCAGCCCACACCAGACACAGAAGTTTTTCTTTGGAGAAGTTGGGAGTGGCCATGAATCTTTCATTCTTTGTTTGGTTCCTGGCTTGCAGCTTTCCCTTCTGTCTGTTACTATGGTAAGCGAGATCCAGTCCCATGTAGATATCATCATTGGTTCTTTGTGCCTTCAGTTTGGAGTAAGACCCACTCCCCACCTTCCTCCTTCCCCTTTTCATTTTTAGAAGTATTTTGCTTTATGTAAGCAAACCTCTTTACTAATTGGGTAGAAATTCTGATGGCAACATTTATCCAGCATATGTATGTGTGTGTGCACTCATGCATGTGCAGGTGATTTAATACCTTCCTGATGCCAGTTTTCACAGGACTGGAAAATCAGGTCTGCCATGGTCAAGGCCATCGTCAAAATCAGCAAGGCTATGACTTGATGGAGCTGAAGTTTCAGAATTCATCTGCAGAAGTTTTGTGTTGAGGTCAGCTCCCATGGCACGGTGTGCTGCTGTCTGTCATGGTGGAATATGCGCTTAGTCTCAGTCACCAAGTCCCACAGAGTCTGGTCAGTTGAATGTCTGATTGGATGCGCCTAGTCAACATTGTGTGGTTTCATTGGGAAAATGGTTTTCAGACAAGCTAGCATGGTGCAGCACTGTAGTCCCCTGAAAACTATGTGCCATGATATACAGCATTCAATCAGTACGAAGGCTGAAATGAATCGCTGGCTAGCTTGTCCAGAAGTAGCCTGTAATGTTCTCTCTTCATACTATCCAGATGTATAATTCAGCAAGCTTGTTTTACATCATGGTAATCAGATTAAACACAAACAGTAGTTAATTCTCATTCATGTATGCTGTATATGACTGGGTCTTTTATAGATACATATATATTCACCTGGTGTCGGTATGTGGACAGTTATTATGAAGCAGAAACCTATGATTTTTAGAGTTTGTTTTGTATGATTGAATTCAGCATATTTTGGTTTCTTTCCACCATTATATCTCTGTGTGCATGTTTGATGTAACACAAAAATTGATAAGATTGGCAGAAGAAGAAAAAGTGTACAATTCTGATTTTGCAACTATTTTAGTGTTACATAGACAAGTAAAGTCTAGCCATGAATCTTGTTGCAAATATTTTGTTGATTAATGACTGTCATTGCTTGAACATATTATATTTGTAGCAAGACATCTGCTTGTGTTATTCTTTTGTATCTTATTTATTGATTGTGTTCTGGACATCAGCATGGTTTTGATGGGACAGCATGGGCATCTGTGCAGCGGTCAGGGTCTTGTGACACTGACCAGGTCATCAGGACAATCATGATAAGCCCTGGCCTGTATTCTTTAGGGTTTT
>OY757542.1:14165545-14190472 GCA_963584105.1 Alviniconcha strummeri
AGTATGTAATGGTCTTCTGGCTGTCCATTGCAGTAGCTTTAACAGCAGTTTTTGTTCCGCAAGCAATGCAAGATGTGTGAAACCATGTGTGGTAATAGCCTCTATTAAACTGTGTCCATCTCAAAATGTTTTTTGTCACCTACACGTTTTATAAGCATCACAGCAAGCAGATCTTTGACTTTGAACTTTGCATGATTGGACAAAGTCAAGCATGTCATACTTCTATTGAACAGGGGTGGAGACAAAGGCTATTTAAGATATCTCTGTCACACTTTGTATAATGATAATCTCCAAACTGTGTTTTTACCCACTCATGCGTGTGCTAGTTTTTGTGACCGTGGGCCTTGTCTGGTGTCAGAAAGATGAAACTGACAGTTGTGTTTTCATGTCCAAAAAAAAAAGGGGGGGGAGGGGGGGGATCTAGAGTTGACAGTCATTGTTCTACAAAATGGGACAATACACAGAACAATACAAATATTGTGGCAAGACCCCAGCAAGAAGCAGGCAGTTATTCTACAAACAAGCAATACAGGAAAATAAATCACTTAGCTTTCAGCTGACAAGTTTCACCCAGATCAGAAGTGAGATCAGACTTTGTATTGATATATATATATATACAGACAAAATCACACAGAACTCCCAGTGGCCAGTGCGAATGATTGATGTGTTTCCTGCATTGACATGATCATTAACATCGGAGTTTTCTTTGATTTTGGGTAAGTAAGCTCTTTGACCTCTGTGAATGAAATCAAGTTTCTTTTGATTGTTAATTTTTTTTTTTTTAATTGGCAACCTTAGAGACAGCGCATTTTCAAGGTCACAGAAAAAAGTTAATGTGAGCTGATGAAGGATTTGCTTTGCTGCTTTCTTTTTCTTGATGTTTTTGTGTCTTATAGTTGACTTAATGTTGACTGTTAGTGATACTATTAAATTGAGATCATAGTGATCAGTGCTGTTTGAACTGAGATTATAATGAATGTTGGACTTTGTGATGTAGATTTAAAAATAAGGTTGTGCAGATTTTTTGCACATTATTTTTGTAGAATGACCAGACAATGTGATCAGTTGACCACAGCAAGGAAGTTTGTGTCTGCCTGTGTTTTGTTTTTTAACTTTCTGACAAGATGATATGAATGCTGAAGGATTTTTAAAGGTAATTAGAGAATTCTTTTCTTCTGATTGTTGTTGTGCCTCATCTCATCCTAGATTGTTCCAGACGTGTGTGTTCAACCCTGAGCAAAGTGTTACCCAGATTCTGGTTATTACCTTGAATAAGTAAGTGGCATAGTTTGTTGTTGTGTGGTTGTGTATTTGAAGCTCAAAAAAATGAAAATGCAATAGTGCACTGTGCTACATTTTACTCTCTCTCTTTTTTCTCTCTCTCGCTCTTCTTTTTTTTTTTGTGAGGGATGAAAACTGGCTGTTTTTATTTTACATGTCTTTGCTGACAGCATAAACGCTGCCCAGGGATGCTATGCATGAACTGGTGCTTCTGTAACCCAGAACAAACCCTAAAGTCTGAGGATGTGGAAGTTGGAGACAGGCTTATTGCTAATTAGAACTGGATGGAGCTGGCCTGGAACTGAAGCAAGCTGGTACTTCCATAACCCAGAACAAACCCTGAAATGTGAAAAGGCAGAAGTTGAAGAAAGGCTCATTTCTAGTCAGAGCCAGATGGGGCTGGCCTGGAACTGAAGCAAGCTCATACTTCTGTAACCCAGAACAAACCCTGAAATGTGGAAAGGCAGAAGTTGAAGACAGGCTTGTTTCTAGTCTGAGCCAGATGGGGCTGGCCTAGTTGATAGAAAAGAGGTTAGTATAAGGCTAGAATAGAAAACCCAAGCTCAACTTCAGTTGATTGAAAAACAAGAGGTTAGTATAAGGCTAGGATAGAAAACCCAAGCTCAGCTTCAGTTGATTGAAAAACAAGAGGTTAGTATAAGGCTAGGAGAGAAAACCCAAGCTCAACTTCAGTTGATTGAAAAACAAGAGGTTAGTGTAAGGCTAGGAGAGAAAACCCAAGCTCAACTTCAGTTGATTAAAAAACAAGAGGTCAGTGTTTCTTTGCCAACAGCGTGGAAGTTGCCCAGGGATACTATGCATGAAATGGTGTTTCTGTAACCCAGAACAAACCCCAAAGACTGAGAAGGTGGAAGTTTAAGATGGGCTAATGCTAGTTAGAGCTGGCTGGTACGAAGGTTAGGATAGGAAATTAGCTAAGATTAGCATCAGCTGAATCTAGGACTTTGGGATCGAGTGTGTGTGGGCTTGTTGGTGTTTTCATGTCTCTTCTGGGGCAGACGGTGACTTTTTTGGTGACCAGTGATATCGGTGATACAAGTGACCGAATCTGCTGTTTGCTCAATACAACGGTTTCAGTGATGTGCAGTTGTCAGATTTGTAGAATGTTGCTTGGAAGCAGGAATCCAGTACAGTGGAACACCCTCCCAAAAAAGTGGCTTTAAAAGGATAGAAAGGTTTTCAAAAACGTGGTCTTATACATGAACAATTTAGAGGAAAGATTGTTGTTTTAAATGTGGTTTTGCACATGGAAATTTGAATGCAAAAGATTTTTAAATGTGTTTTAACGAGAGGTGGTCTGTCATTAGGGTGATCTTTCATTGAGGGTTTCACAGTATTGTCTTTGATGCATTTTTATTATTTTTATTTTTATTAGAAAAGTGTTGTTGAGTGTACATGTTCAGAGTAGTTTAATGAGGGCAACAGCAGCATCCAACTGAGCAGGAGAGAAAATTCTGTTTTCTAAGAAAATTCTTGTCATTGGGCCTGATTCAGTTTCATGATAATGGTGGCATTGGAATGATAAAACTGAAAAGTGTGGTGGTTTCTTGACAAATTCTTAAATAATAAAATTCAGATTTTATATGTATTGCAAACTTTGTATGGTTTGTTGCATATATCATGGATATGACTGTGAACATAATACTTCAACATGAATTGAGGGAAATAGCTGTCATGTTTCCTGCCAGGTACAGGCCTTATTGTGGGCATTATTTCAGATACTGTGTGTGCAAGATGTTTGAAGCTTACATGATGAGAGCCAGTACTGAGCTTTATCGGTACCAGTTTCAGTAACCCTGACCTATTTTCTAGGTCACAGGAGTTTGAAAAGAAATGAGTTGTCCTGTTTTGAATGTAGGTAGATGTGAGTATTTGCTGTTCTTGTTTGCAAGTTGCTGTAGGTTTGTAAGTATGTTCATAGAGGCTGTGGTCCAGTGGAGTAGATTTAATGCAGAGTATGTTTATAAAGGCTGAGGTCAAGTGGAGTAGATTTAGTACAGACACTGATACTGGTAATGGGTAACTTGGGTTTTATGGCCACCACAGATGTATTGCCTTGTCACTCTGTATTTGTCATATATGGGATCAATTTTATGTTAGCAGATGCACTGCCGGTAATTTCTTGGAACTGATTTTTGTCTCTCAAGAATCCAAAATGTTTTATGTTTTTTGATTTTGAAATACCTGAAACAAAGTTGAGGCAATCTGTTATTTAACTAAACCAAAAATAACTGGTTACCTTCATTTTTATTCTTTATACATTAGTGTTTTGTCATCTCTTTTTCATGCAGGTCATTTATGTTGTGTGTTGCTTACCCCTTTTCACTTTCAGTTTTGCTTGTTAGCTCTGTATTGCTTTTGTGCACAATGTGTATGTGGATCGTTTGCAAACTGCATGGTTTGTTGATGTTTTGTTTTGTTTCAGCAACGTTGAACCTGATGTATGTCTTCTTGTGTTCACAAGGAACTTTGCTATTTTTCATTCCCACAGCTTTTGAGTTTGACAGCGCTTTATTTATAGTGCTCATGTGTAACCGATTGTTGGCAAGACCGTCTGCTTGCTTGCTCTCTTAGTGGCTTGCGTGTTTTTTAGTTGTAGCTGACTCAGACCATGTATTCATCATTTTGTTGCAACACATCACTGCATCCTTTGAGTTTGGCACATATACCTGTGTGTGGATGGGCACCCTACAACAAAAATTGGTTCCTCTGTTGCCACTGCAAGAGGTGCTAGGTAAGGCTGCGGTGTTATGCCATTTGTAGGTGCCAGTGCAGGTTGATATCCTCATCCAGAGGACTTGTTTGGGGTACCGTGCTCCGCATGAAGTCTGTGTTCTTAAGCTTCTTTGTCCCTGATGGGAGTATCCCCATGGAAAGCCAGCAATGGCGGTTGCACCATGTAGCCTGCAAACTGGTTCCTAATGCTAGTGGAATCCCCCCCCCCCCCCCCCCCCCCAACTGTTATGAGTTCATTAAGGGGGATTTGGAGCAAAGCAGTATCACAGGGCTTCATCGACAGGGGTGGAATATAAAATACACTCAGTAGTGTTTCTCAGGAGGGGGGTGGGGGAGGGTGGGGTGGGGGATCTGCTTTGTTAAAAAATAATAATTGAAAGTCGTGAAAACATGGCACAAGTAGTGCCATTCTATGTCCGGTGTTCTGTTTTTTTGACATCCTGACCAAGGCGAGTGGCACAAGTGTCTGTTACATCCTGAGCCAGCCTTTTTCGGCTCTTTTTTGGTAGAAAGTGAACTTATGCAATGGCTGTGCTCCAGAGAGCTCAGATTTGAAGCAAAGTCTTTGCACAGCTGTGTTGCACAGGACCACTTCATCTCTGAGGATTATTAATAGCTCCTTCCATTGATAACTTGTTCACTTAGTTCACAGTGATAGAGAAGTTAGGGGTAGGTAGATAGGAAAAGGGAGCATAGTCTGCAAGTGTAAACTGCAGCCATTCATCTGTTGTAATGGTCACGTTCTGAAGGAGTTACTTTGAAAGCAAGGTTCTAAGTTTCAGTACTAATTGGCACAGCTATGTGCAGTTTTCCCTACAAGTTGAAATTATGTGAGCTGATATTTCTTCTCTTTTTTTTTTTTTCTTCTTCTTTTTTCTTCTTCTCTCCTTTAAATGATCATGCAAAGGTGATCCAAACACATAAAAGATTCAAAAGAATGCTTATTTTTTATTATGACATAGACATGTCTATGTCATAATAAATGTGTGTTCTTTTGAATCTTTTATGTGTCTGATCTTATTTTAGAATGCTAGCAGTCATTCTTGTTTCAAATTTCTTTTTCATGTAAAGGTGACGTGTGGTTCAATTTGACTAGCTTTTTTTTTTTCTTTTTTTTTTTTCCTTTTTTCTATCTGAGATGTAGGGATAAGTACATACATAGGGAGTGGTTATGTATAAACAATTTCCCACACTTTCCTCTCACTTCTGTGATATACAAGGTACACCTTTTACCTTTAGTTTTTGTCATCAGCATTTGTGAGGTTGGTTTGAACATTGTACAGGCTGTGCATTTGATTAGACATGTATGCAGACGCTATCATTACTCATTAGAGACTCATTTGTAATTGAGAATGAGATGCCATAAACGTCATCACCGTGCTGCACGTATCCTGCCGTGATTTTGTTCGCAATGACGTTGAAAATAATTGAAGTCAACTTTGCTTTTTATATGTGTCTGAAGGCGGGAACATTACATGCTTGTAAAACAGCAAATGAACATGCAGAGGTCTTATTTATTCTTGTTTGGTGTAATCCTCAGCCCTCCAAGTTTCATCAGTGGATTACGTACAGATATGAGGTTTTTTTGTTTCTGTGTTTTTTTAGCTACTGTACACTCTACTCTGTGGTGAATGCAGGTGAGACTGAGAGGTATGAGCGTATTGTCTAACATTTATACTTCACAATTTTCTTCAGCTGAAGACAGTTTCTGTTCAATTCCGACTTATGCACAAAAGAGAAAATAAATTGATGTCTGGCTTTTACTCCAAACTTTGTATTGTTTTCTATCATTTCAGTAAGTTGTAGGATCAGATTTGTTTCTTTTCTTTTTATGCTGTATAGTGTAAGACTGCATGTATAGAGTGAACTACTGGTGAAACTAAACATTTTCTGTAGCACTGTGGTTTCCTTCCTTCCTTATTTATTCCAGTTGTTGGGGAAACGCACAGTAGAAACTATTGGGAGGTGTAGCAGGAGTCTCTGTTTTCAGTCGTCATTTTCTTGTAGCTAACTGGTAGAGCAAAGCCAAAATGCGTCTTTGGTCTTCTTCTTTTTTTTTTCATGAAATAAAATGTTCACAAAATAATACTGTTTGTTATCTGTTTTAGTGGGTTGTGTTGGATTTAAGTCTAAGTTACATTGTCTCCCACTGATGTAGAGAAGTACATGGGTAGCGCATCACCAGTGAAGTGTTGATCAGGGTGAGGAAGATGGCCCGCCGTGCTGAAGAGCTCAAGTGTTGATCAGGGTGAGGAAGATGGCCCGCCATGCTGAAGAGCTCAAGTGTTGATCAGGGTGAGGAAGATGGCCCGCCATGCTGAAGAGCTCAAGTGTTGATCAGGGTGAGGAAAATGGCCCGCCGTGCTGAAGAGCTCAAGTGTTGATCAGGGTGAGGAAAATGGCCCGCCATGCTGAAGAGCTCAAGTGTTGATCAGGGTGAGGAAAATGGCCCGCCATGCTGAAGAGCTCAAGTGCTCTCTTGAGGACTGCTTGGAAGGAAGGCAGGAGCTGGTTTCAGACGGAATGACATCGTCACATTGTGCGGCTTGGGGCTGCAGTCGCTGAGGTTGCCCAGCAGAGAGCCGAAAGGGATTCACCTTTCACGGGGGGGGGGTTGTCATTATTTGATGGTTTAATGCACAGTATGATGCCAGTCATAATTAGTCTTTTAGATCCAGAACTAAACTCTTCTGAATGATGTGTTTGTGCTCGCATGCACTTTTACTGGTTTTAGGTTAGTGGTTGAGACATGCAACATGGCGCCCACTGAGTTTGAGCATCATGAACACTTCATGTAGTTTGAGGTCAGCAGTTGTCTCCAGATAAATCAGTCTGGCATCACTGTGGAGAAGCAAGTATCTGTGCACAGCCATTAACAGCATTTAGTCCAAGACATCTACACCAATGCAAACGACATGCAACTGGATATTGGATCAACACAAACTCAGTCACGCACACAGAGAAGAAAACAATGAAATCTGTGAATCAAAAGAATTTGTAATTAAGAGAAGCATCAAATGGATTAGAAAAACAGAAAAACAAGCAAGGAAGGAAAATGATAAAAACCCAGCGATAAGATGGTAGTACAGCTAAATGGAATGTTATGGATTTCAAGTGTATACCACGCAAAATCAAACTCGTAATGGATGTGACAGAACATTTCTTATCCTTGCATAGTAAGTAAATGGATTTTACCACCATCAACCACACAGGGTCCACTCAAGAGGAACCCTTGCACAGAAATGGGAAAGATCTACAAAACCACCAAAGAAAACAAACCTTTAGTACATAAAGTATTGAAAAAATAACAAACACTTACACATTAAAGAAACAGCTTAAGTAAAATCTACAACAAAAGCAAATATTTTACGCATGTCCGCATGTTTTGGGCATTCTACAAAGTTTAAGATGTTCCTTGAACAGTGTCTCCAAAAATACCACTGCAAAACTATAAAGGCATAGTCTGGTACACCTACAACATGACAAATCTTGATCACAGCTAAGTCAACATGAGATTCCTATTCCGCAACCATGTTCCCCACAATCTACACACATGCACATACATGCACCCGCACAGAAGCTTCAAGTATCTGAGGGCCTAATGCTACAAAAAAAGTGCTGGATTATTATATATTATTGATGCGTTATTAATATCCTGTCTCAGGACAAATTTGTCTCATGACACAATTTTCTGTGTTACTACTATAATACTATTAAAGAGTCTGAAAACCATACTCATGGTAGAACAAATATCAATACATTAACAGTCGGCAGCTCTGTGTTTCCAAAAGATTTCTTTGAAAGCAGTGGTGAGGCACCATTAATCTTGACAAGAAAGGCCACAAGAGACTTGATACTGTAGTTTTTTCATTGTTGTGTTTACCTGCAAATAAATGTGAAAGTATTTCATCTTATGCACTCGCTCTTCTAGCAGAATGCAGGAAGTACTGGCACTGATAAGCCATACTAAGTACTGGCACTGATAAGCTGTACTAAGTACTGGCACTGATAAGCTGTATTCAGTACTGCCACTAATAAACTGTACTAAGTTAGTAAGTACTTGCACTGATATGCTGCACTGATTATTATTTCAAACACAAATAGCAAACAAACTAACCCATGTGCCACTGGACCAAGAAATAACACAAAATTCACAGTCAGCCTGAATGCTTCACTGTGGTCGCTGCCACTTGCTGCTGGCTTTGTTTCCCTAAATCCACCCAGTGTGCTCACTGTACTACCTCCAAATGTCAATGGAAAAATAAACACAAAACCTCCAGCAATCAAGCCACAGTATTACAACCACTACAAAAGGGAAAAGGCATTTGTACAGATATATGAATTCCTTGCCAGACAGAGCAACAAAAGACAAGCAAACACAAATAGAGCTGCTATGACAAATGGTTCACACAGGGTGTTCACGTAAGTCACCAACTTCTCACCCTGATAAACACAGAGCTGCTATGACAAATGGTTCACACAGGGTGTTCACGTAAGTCACCAACTTCTCACCCTGATAAACAGAGTCAGAGCTGCTATGACAAATGGTTCACACAGGGTGTTCAAGTAAGTCACCAACTTCTCACCTGATAAACACAGTCAGAGCTGCTATGACAAATGTTTCACACAGGGTGTTCACGTAAGTCACCAACTTCTCACCTGATATACACAGTCAGAGATGCTTTGACAAATGGTTCACACGGGGTGTTCAAACAAGTCACCAACTTCTCACCTGATAAACACAGTCAGAGCTGCTATGACAAATGGTTCACACAGGGTGTTCAAACAAGTCACCAACTTCTCACCTGATAAACACAGTCAGAGCTGCTATGACAAATGTTTCACACAGGGTGTTCACGTAAGTCACCAACTTCTCACCTGATATACACAGTCAGAGATGCTTTGACAAATGGTTCACACGGGGTGTTCAAACAAGTCACCAACTTCTCACCTGATAAACACAGTCAGAGCTGCTATGACAAATGTTTCACACAGGGTGTTCACGTAAGTCACCAACTTCTCACCTGATAAACACAGTCAGAGCTGCTATGACAAATGTTTCACACAGGGTGTTCAAGTAAGTCACCAACTTCTCACCTGATAAACACAGTCAGAGCTGCTATGACAAATGTTTCACACAGGGTGTTCACGTAAGTCACCAACTTCTCACCTGATAAACACAGTCAGAGCTGCTATGACAAATGTTTCACACAGGGTGTTCACGTAAGTCACCAACTTCTCACCTGATAAACACAGTCAGAGCTGCTATGACAAATGTTTCACACAGGGTGTTCAAGTAAGTCACCAACTTCTCACCCTGATAAACACAGTCAGAGCTGCTATGACAAATGGTTCACACAGGGTGTTCAAACAAGTCACCAACTTTTCACCTGATAAACAGTCAGAGCTGCTATGACAAATGGTTCACACAGGGTGTTCACGTAAGTCACCAACTTTTCACCTGATAAACAGTCAGAGCTGCTATGACAAATGGTTCACACAGGGTGTTCAAATAAATCGCCAACTTTTCACCCGGATAAACACAGAGCTGCTATGACAAATGATTCACACGGTGTGTTCAAACAAGTCACCAACTTAATTCTCACCTAATAAACACAGAGCTGCTATGACAAATGGTTCACACGGGGTGTTCAAACAAGTCACCAACTTCTCACCTGATATACACAGTCAGAGATGCTTTGACAAATGGTTCACACGGGGTGTTCAAATAAGTCGCCAACTTTTCACCCGGATAAACACAGAGCTGCTATGACAAATGGTTCACATGGGGTGTTCAAACAAGCCACCAACTTCTCACCTGATAAACACAGAACTGCTATGACGAATGGTTCACATGGGGTGTTCAAATAAGTCGCCAACTTTTCACCCGGATAAACAGAGCTGCTATGACAAATGGTTCACATGGGATGTCAAATAAGTCACCTGCTTCTCACCCTGATAAACACAGAGCTGCTATGATGTATGGTTCACACAGGGTGTTCAAATAAGTCACCAACTTCTCACCCTGATGGCTGATAAATGATAACATCTCTGCTTGTGGCTATGCAGATAAATTCAGGTAAATGGACTGGGGGGCTGGGTGGGGGGGAATTAAATAGAAATAATGCTTATATAGTCAATTAAAAGTTTCATCAGAACTAAACACAAAGTTGATACTCGTCATACAGTATCATGACCGCAAGAAACAGGGAAATTCAAAGTTCGCAATTGTAAAGATGTCTCCTGCAAATAACAATACAGCATGTGTACTACATTTCATCAACACTGTCACCCTCCTCTTCATTGTCAGCATTATCTTGCAGCAACTGGCGGTACTGAACACTTTCCATATCCCTCTGTTGATGTTTGGCCCGCTTCAGTTTGTAGATGATCATTGCAGCAGCCACAGACAGCACCATCAGGGCTCCAACCAGTATTGGGATGCCATCTGCAAATTCAACACAAGTCATATGTCAGTACCATTGTATAATTTCATCTCAGTGTCTGGCCCATTCTCCTGACCTTTTCCCAGAAAACTCCTATATTCGTTCTGTCCTCTCTATGGATTCATAATTAATTCTCAATGTGTACTTCAAATTCACAAGGAAAAATAAACTTTGCATTCCTTATTCTCATAGCAAATGCATTGTAAGAAACACAATTTAATTTGCATCAGAAAGACTAAAACATGTGGATACTAATGCCAGACAATCACTCCAGTTTACAGATATGCCACTCTGGTTGTGAAGAACCGGTACTCACTCTGTTTAAAGAACTCTGGGGCACCACCCTCGGCACAAGCTTGTTCCCTGTCTGCAGCAGACAGCATGTTGTCCTTCAGGAGATGGTGGAACTTCGCCAGAGGACACATTATGGCACACCCTTCAGAAACAAAAAACGCACCAATCATCCATATCTACAGCACATCACCAGCAGAGGACACCCCCCCTCCCCTTCTCCCACCTCCTCCCATCAATGAGAAAACATCTGGAGAGACAGTAACATGGCATTGCCATTTTTTGTCTTCCCAACACTGTGTCACACTGTGGCAAGAAAGGATGACAGCCAAGCTCTAATCCCTTAACAACTCATTTGGATAAACCAGACTTTGGTAACAGTAAGAAAAGATGATGGCCAAGATGTCATCCATACAAGAACACCTCATTTGAATAAACCAGACTTTGGTAACAGTAAAATCCATTCAAGAACACGTCATTTTGATAAATGAGACTTTGGTAACTGTAAAATCCATTCAAGAACACCTCAATTGGATAAATCAGACTTTGGTAACAGTAAAATCCATTCAAGAACACCTCAATTGGATAAATCAGACTTTGGTAACAGTAAAATCCATTCAAGAACACCTAATTTGGATAAATCAGACTTTGGTAACAGTAAAATCCATTCAAGAACACCTAATTTGGATAAATCAGACTTTGGTAACAGTAAAATCCATCCAAGAACACCTCATTTGGATAAATCAGACTTTGGTAACAGTAAAATCCATTCAAGAACACCTCATTTGGATAAATCAGACTTTGGTAACAGTAAAATCCATTCAAGAACACCTCATTTGGATAAACCAGACTTTGGTAACCGTAAGGAACGATGACAGCCAAGATGTAATCCATTCAAAAACACCTCACTTGGATAAACCAGACTTTGGTAACAGCAAGGAAAGATGACAGCCAAGATGTAATCCATCCAAAAACACCTCATTCAGATAAACCAGACTTTGGTAACAGTAAGAAAAGATGACAGCCAAGATGTAATCCATTCAAAAACACCTCACTTGAATAAACCAGATTCAGGTAACACTTAGCAAAGATGACAGCCAAGATGTAATCCATCTGAGAACACCTCATTTGGATAAATTAGACTCAGGTAACAGCAAGGAAAGATGACAGCCAAGATGTAATCCATTCAAAAACACTTCAATGGGATAAGCCAGACTTGGGGTACACAAGTAAGAAAAGATGACAACCAAGCTGTAATCCACTGAAGAACACATTGCTCAGACAAACCAGGTTCAGAAATTGAAAAACCTTCATCTACACACTCCTTTTTTGAGTAAACAAATCAAAGAAATAATACGTATCACAACATTTATATTATAACATTCAATCTCCATAACACTAAGGAACTTCTGCTGTTTAACTAAAATATCACAGATTTCCTTTCTGGAAGGGAACAAAATTTTCCAATCTGATGTTGTCACCAATTAAACCAAAATTTGCATTAAGCTTTTCGTATGTGTCTGTTTCCTGTGGTGTAATCACAACCTCTTTTGATTTGTCTAACCCTCTTTTGAAATAACAGAACAGCTCTAGAGAAATGTACTCACCTATACAACGACACATAAAGAACAATTAAAAACACAAGCGCTTTCAACACACAGTCTTCGGCTGGTGTAGAAGAGAGATAGAAAATAATAAAAGAAGGCAGTAAAGAAGAAGATAGACAAGGAGTTTTAACCCTCGTTTGATTTGTCTGACTCAAACCTTTGATGGTCTTGGTGTATGGACTGTCTGAAGTATGGTTCTCAAACAGTGTTTTTACAAAAAAGTTGCCATCCTGTTCATGAAGTTCCAATATGATACTGGCCAGGTACGGTGGCTGAAGGTTGTTGAATATGCCTATTGCTCGCCCAAGACTAGCTATGTTGTTGTCATGCTGGAAGGAAATCAAACACAAGATAGTCGCAGGTGAAACTGGTGACCCTGCCCCCCCAACACACACACACACTTTTAAAATGGATGTAAAACACATAGCTATGTTTGCAGTTGAAACACACACACACACACACACAATACATGCTCACACCACAACACACACTTTCACTTGAAAAAGAGCTGCCACACCTTTCATCATGTTTTAAGAAGGCGTCAAAGGGCATTTAATAAAACTTTAGGTAAAAAACAATGCAGTGTTAGACATTTAAAGAAGCAACCCTTCCTCTGTCTCACCAGTCAGACTGACATCATCAGCTTTTAATAAAGTACAATTACTGAAGACAAACTTGGACATACCAAGTATTATGAAGTAAGCAAGTCACTGCTCAGGGCAACACAACAACATGGTTTGTATTAACATCATCAGCTTTTAATCGAGTACAGTTACTGAACACAAACTTGGACATACCAAGTATTATGAAGTAACCAGGTCACTGCTCTGGGCAACACTGGCAACATGGTTTGCCAGTGAATGTTTCCTCTTCTTGACAGTGAAATTGAAAGGCGTAAATCATTGGTGAATTTGAAGGTGGGCTATCAATTACAAAACAGTTATGAACAAGGTTAGTTGCCCTGCACAGCAAAATACATGCCTAGATACTGTAAGCAGCAGTGTTATTATCAGCATAGAATATGCCCCCTTTGTTTGCGCTTGGTCTGAATTTTGTTTGTTTGTTTGAATCAAAAGTGTCACAGGGAAGCACAATCAAACAAACAGCCACACAAGTCAACTTACAGCAGAAAAGAGGAACAGTTTTTCCTTTGATGTTGGATCATTTGCACGCAGTTCCATGTTTTTCGTCATTTCTGCTAAAAGAGGACCTGCAAAAAGACAAACCATATTGGGCGTGTGTGTGTGTGTGTGTGTGTGTGTGTGTGTGTGTGTGTGTGTGTGTGTGTGTGTGTGTGTGTGTGTGTTATGAAAACATCTAACAACTTGTAATGCAACTTTTATTTCCAATTCATTATTCTTTGTTTTCAAATTCTGTTCTCCAGTTATCCATCAATCTCTCAAATTATAGCCATATGGTCCTCTTTTTCCCCCCGGTGTGTGTGTGTGTGAGTGTGCATGTGTATGTGTGTGTAACAGGTATTCTGGATTTCAAAACACATACTTTCCACGTCTGGTGCAATGCATAACATCTTACATCATAAATTGAAAAGCACAAAAACATAATCACCTGCAGAAAGCCGTGCAGTTCCTGCAGCAATAAATGCCTGTGAGTTGGAGTCATTTCTCAGCATCATTAAACGGTCAAACAAATCTTCTGTCATCCACTCTGGACGGGACATACCATTCTGCTTCTGAAAAACAGAAATTATTTAATGCTATAGGATTTCATTTGATCTGATGTAACATGCATGAATGTCAAAAAAGACACCAGTCTATTTGATGTCCCAATTTAAGAAAACAAATTTTGACTGGATCAATTAAACTAAATTACACTTGCTATGAACACACACACACACACACACACACACACACACACACACACACACACACACACACACACACGCTCACTCAAACATTTAAACAAGCTATCTACTTTATAACCTTTTTCTTGCTAATCTCTTTCACTTCCTACTACAAACTCAGCAACTGATTTATTTGTCTATCTGTTCACTTAGCACAGGGCCAAAAATCTATATTAAAACTAGTTATGTGGAAGTAAACTGAATTAAAATTATCATGCACTCTCTCTCTCTCACTCTCTCTCTCTCACACACACACACACACACACACACACACACACACCTCTTGCTCTCATAGACACACATGTGCACAGGCACACTCACGCACAAACAATCAGTCTATTTAGGAACTGCCTTCCTTCCTTCCTAGCTATCTGTCATAATCTTTTGTCCTATATCTTTCTGCTGACTGATCCATCAACTCACCCAACCATTCACCCACCATCAGTACACAGTTCAACAACAACTGCTGACACAGTAACTAACAAAACATTTTCAAAGAGCACAGGTTGTGCCAATTATATTCTGTACAATAAAATGCTGTGTTGATATTGAGGTATGCAAGGAATGCAGGCATTCAGGTATGCATGCACAGAATGCAAATGTCGTGGAGCATGATCTGCATGTGTGGAGAGGTGCCATCAGTAATTAACAGCGATCAGCTCAGTGTCTAGCATTAGTCAATGAATTTATTATAAAAATATATCCCCACCTACCAAACTGCTAACACATTTCTTTTTTTAATCAGAAGGTAGCTAATAATATCTCACTTCATAAATTAGGTGTTAAAGTTGAATCTGAAGAAGAAGAAAAAAGCAGTAGTACCTTACCTCACAAAACATAGTGTCAGAAATTTGCCCTGCAATTTCACGGGTCACTTTAGTGCCTGTGTACTGTGTCAGATCACTCAGCAATGGCTGCAGACAACACAAATAATAATGTATAGGTAATGGTCAAATACTGAACACAATGAATTCACATTCTTATGGTGTGACTGACACCCTGAATAGCACAGTGTGGACTATATTACTTAAAACATAATTTTTTCAGTGGGTCACATCAGTTGATCCATATGGCATATTTAATGCTACACAGCCTCATCAGATCACATGATCAAATACATATTTAGCAAGTTAATTAATGGAACAGAACTCAAAAAGAAACAAGATGGACGGGCCATTCATACTAGCAAATAGAAGACATCCCTCAGTCTTGGAAGACAGTGAAAATTCATGCTCCAGACAGTTCAGGTGGTAACGCAAGATGTTCTATGACTGAAAGGCCCACAAGCACATGGAAATAACAGTCCCTATTGCATCTGCTGCACACACACACACACACACACACACACACACACACACACACACACACACAGGGTTGATTCTCAAACTTGGACATAAAAAATAAAGAAAAATTGCTCACTAACTGGATTTTAACATTCTTTCAACCATACAGGGTCACACCAGGGTGGAAAAAGACACCAACGACAACAACAACAAAAACACCACTGTCATAAGTTAATACTTTGGATACTCCAAACTTGTTCACACATGCGTAGGCTCGTCAATATGGTGACCAACCCTAACCAGGAGCATCCAAAGGCTGCACCAGCAGTGGAACAACCTACAGGTACGGAGGTTAGCTGTGGATAAATCAGCTTACCACTGAATAAGCAGTTGCAGGTAAACTGGTGGCATTCCCAGCAGGTGGGGTAGCAGGTAACAAATGGAGGGATGTTTGTCCCATCTGTTCTACAGCAGGTTCATCAGGCAAGTCAGGGCTGCCATAACAGTTCTAGCCACAGGCAAGTCTGGGCTGCCATAACGGTTCTAGCCATGGGCAAGTCAGGGCTGCCGTAACAGTTCTAGCCACGGGCAAGTCAGGGCTGCCGTAATATAACAGTTCTAGCCACGGGCAAGTCTGGGCTACCATAACGGTTCTAGCCACAGGCAAGTCAGGGCTGCTGTAACGGTTCTAGCCACAGGCAAGTCAGGGCTGCTGTAACAGTTCTAGCCACGGGCAAGTCAGGGCTGCCATAACGGTTCTAGCCACGGGCAAGTCTGGGCTGCCATAACGGTTCTAGCCACGGGCAAGTCAGGGCTGCCATAACAGTTCTAGCCATGGGCAAGTCAGGGCTGCTGTAACGGTTCTAGCCACAGGCAAGTCAGGGCTGCCACAACGGTTCTAGCCACAGGCAAGTCAGGGCTGCCACAACGGTTCTAGCCACAGGCAAGTCAGGGCTGCCATAACGGTTCTAGCCACAGGCAAGTCAGGGCTGCCATAACAGTTCTAGCCACAGGGATGGGTGCCTAGGAGAAACAAACCTAGGCAAGTCAGGGCTGCCATAACAGTTCTAGCCACAGGCAAGTCAGGGCTGCCATAACAGTTCTAGCCACAGGGAAGGGTGCCTAGGAGAAACAAACCTAGGTAAGTCAGGGCTGCCATAACAGCTCTAACCACAGGGAAGGGTGCCTAGGGGAAACAAACCTAGGCAGGGGGTGTTTGTCATCTACGAGAGGGAAATTTAGACAAGAAGACCCAACACTGAAAACAGATGCACTGGGCCACCGGTGCATAGCTACAGTGCAACGCATTCCACTGTCATGAAAGGACAACAACAGACACAGCTGAATGGGCTGGGAATGCAGAAATGCAGAAAATCCTGGCACAAAGCCAGGACTTAATGCATTAAGTAGTCAAAGCTTACGATACATTTCTAAGTGCTCCAATTTCTACATCCACAGGACAGTACCCCACAGCAGGGGAAACAAAATAATGACTGGTGGTAGATGTGGCTTCCAATGAAGTGACACTGTATAACTGGAGCATGGTTGAATGGTGTACATAGAATATGCACCCAGACGGCAGCAGTTTCAGGTGGCACCAGCCATAGCATGTCGCAGCTGTGACTATCACAAGTACGCTGATGACACAAAAATCTCTGACAGTGCACCACCTAGTGATTTCACTTCTGCTCAGTCCAACATTCAAACCTGTATAAGCGATACTTTGTCATGGATGCAAAGCAACAAACTGAAGCTTAACACAGAAAAAACTGAGATGTTTGTAGGTTCATCTGTGTGTATCAGTTCAGTTGGCTGTGAGTCTGCAGATATAGGTGGAAGTTGCATTCCTTTTCAGACCACCATGACCTTGGAGCGCATCTTGACCAAACACTGTCAATGAAACAACACATCAGTAGCTTCTGCCACACTACATTTCCCGCACTCAGGAGAATTGCCTCTACCCATCTGTTCCTCTCTAACAGTTCCATAGAAAAGCTCATTGTGTCTAATGATCACATCAAGATTGGACTACTGCAATGATACTTTCACAGGAGTAGCCGATGAACAAATCACGCGCATACAAAAGATGCAGAACAAAACTGCACAGCTCATCTTGAAAAAATCAAAGCGTGATCATGTCACACCACTTTTGAAAGAACTCCACTGGCTCCCAGTAAAATACTGCATTCAGTACAAGCTTGCAACACTCACTTTCCGTTACTTTGATGGCACTCTTCCACCATACCTGTCTCCTTCTTTCTGCACATATCAACCATTGCACTCCCTTCGTTCTTCGACAGAAAGACATCTCAACATTCCAAAAACAAACCTGAAAACCTTCAGTGAACGTTCTTTTGGTTACGTTGCTCCGACTGTCTGGAACTCACTGCTGGCCAATCTGAGAGCTTCTCCCTCCCTCCCAACTTTCAAAGTTAACCTAAAAACGCATTTCTTCCACCAAGCTTTCTGACTGATTTGTACATGCCAACCGCTACCTGTTCCATATTCATATTCATGTGTGTGTGTGTGTCTGTGTGTGCATGTGTCAGTTGTGGGTGAGGTGGGGACTGGGAGAGATGGAATTAAGGGTAGGTAGTAATATAATGATTCATTTTCTTTATATATTGCTGGTTCTCATATGGCACAAGTACTTGTATATTATACATTGTTGGTTGTCATAATTATATGTATTATGTTTGTGAAACTTAGAAAATGTTGGAGAATGTTGTAAAGCGCAGTGAGTTTGGGTACACCAGAATATTCAAATGTTTTGGGTACACCAGAATATTCAAATGTTATCTATTATTATTATTATTTCTTTTATAACAACCAAACAGCACAGTAACCACTTTGGTGGATATTCAAAACATGCTGTGTAAGGCTACAGTCACTCATTCAGAGTTGCATACCACTAGAGGGCAGCAGGTCTGCTCAGAAGCAGAAAACTGCTGCCACTGTGAAATGCTGTGGGGCCAGGTGATTAGCAAAGTTACTCTGGACCATGACATCTAAGAAGTTCTGCAAGATACAAGTATCTATAAATGGGTTTACAAGTCAGAAACTGATGAGAATAACCCTCTTTTCAGCAGAGCAAGAAAGAGTCAAGAAAAAGAACATGAGCATGAAACTAAGTGATTACATTCACCCTCAAATATTGTCCACTCATGTCACATATAGCCAGTCATACCAGGTATTTTGACCTGAACTGCACAGCCTCGGGGCTGCTTTGAAATTCCTCATTCAGCCGCTTCAGTCGTGGACAGGGTGCACGTGTAAGCAACTGCAAAAGGGACACAAGTCTCAAATACAGTCTCACACAATGCACACTCAAAATTCATTCAAAATATGTTGTCTTATGAATTTACAAATGTGTGTGTGTGTGTGTGTGTGTGTGTGTGTGTGTGTGTGTGTGTGTGTGTGTGTGTGTGTGTGTGTGTGTGTGTGTGTGTGTGTGTGTGTGTGTGTGTGTGTGTGTGTGTGTGCGTGCATGCATGTATGCGTGTGGTGTTTTACCTTAAGGTAAGGTGCTTTACCTTACTATTAAAAAAGGCAAGGGTACTTGGGTACCCTATATCTGCTATATATATATAAAAATATCACTGATGCAAGAAGGAGGGGGGAGGGAGCAAAGATAAAAAGAAGAAAAGGATCTTAATAACAAGGCTAGAAAGGATTTTTTTTTTTTTTTTTTTAAGAACTCAAAAAGAGCAAGTATTAGAGAAACTCAGAGAAAAAGCAGCAGCAGCAGCAGCAAAAGTGACCTTACATGATCCATTGCAATTGGCTGTGTGTGTACGGGGATGGGCTGCCACATGGAGGGAGCCCAGTCGCTTATGTTGGCTGGAAAGAGACCCACCAGGAGACACTGGACTGTCATCAGCGTTCGGTCAAAGTTGGTGCTCCGTACCTTCACCTACCAGTCAGTCCACAATTCTTAACATGGTTACAAGTTTACTGAGTTGTGACACCCAGCATTCTTCAATGAGAGAGAGAATGAACCGGGTGATACATACTTATTTGTGACGCCCCGCATTTGTTAGTCAGAGAGAGAGAGAAACGTAATCAACTGGGTTACATTTAATTACACATGTATTTATGTATACATGTATTTGTGATGCTCAGCATTCTTCAGTCACAGTTCATTGAGAAAGGTTTCAAGAAAGCCAAAAATTCTGAACAGAACGTGGTGTTACTGTTGTTTTTATTTACACTAAATGGTTACAGGTTTAGTGATAGACGAAGTACCGAAAGGAATCAACTTGTTGATGTGTTTACTGTGTTGTTTTTATCAATACCATTTTGATCCTAACCTCAGTTTTATGACATCATTTGATGTTTGTAATTAAAGTTCCACAGACATGAGATTGTGATGACATGAAATCTCAGATCCCTTTCTAATAGTAACACTCCAACATAGTCAGATCTGCAGGCTTTCACATTCTCAAAACAGACTCCCATTCTCTGTAGACTCCCATTACTACACAGACTGTCACACTCTTAACTAAAACAGGCCTGTACAATCTATAAAACAAAAACAAAAACAAAAAAGAGACTTCCTGATTCCCCAAAGGCCTTCACACTCTCAAAACAGACTTTCACCCTCTAAAAACAAGTTTCCTCTCCCTCAAAAAATAGTACAATCTCCACCAACGTGCATGTAGTCTGAAGGTTCACATGCCTGAATACCAGATATCATTTTCAAAAGAGCAATCCAGCTGCATTATCAACTTTAGAAAGAAATTTGACACCCAATACATACTGTCTAATTATCATCTTATTTATAAAATTTATATACACATGTTTGCCTTCCTTTGGGATTTATTTTGAAATGAAATTTGATACCTAGTACATACATACTGACTAATTACCATCTTATTTATTAAAAAAATATTATATGTTCTATACATATACGTTTGTCTTCCTTTGGGATCTGGACAGTTCACTCCTGGATGGTTTGCCTCTGAGCTGTTCACCCCCCAGACTCTTCATCCCCTTAGCATCTGCCCCTGGACTGTCCACCCCATCAACCATTCACCCCCACTCCCATCCACTTGCAGTTAACTGAAAACAGATCACTATGGTCTTCAGCACCACCAGGTACACATGGGTCACTTGTTAATTGTTGGAAGTGAGGTAAATTATATCTATGTGTGCTGACCTCAAACCGGCTATAGTCTTGTGGCAAGAATCCTGCATATCTCTGTCTCAGCAATTCTCCATAAGCATAGGCTTGCTTCATTCCTAACTGCAAATAAAAGCAACAAAACAGTTAATCAGGAGTTACAGCTTCAGAGTGATAGGTCAACTTGAGAAAACATGCTTGTGGCACTTCTCAGAAATAAGAGGGGGAAAACAGTGAAGTAAAAATGAAAAACGAAATTAAAAAAGCCAAGACTTGGTCAGTCAGAATATATATATATATCCCTTTTATTGGGGGAGGGGGCTTGGTAGAGGGGTACATGTGTGTGTGTGTGTGTGTGTGTGTGTGTGTGTGTGTGTGTGTGTGTGTGTGTGTGTGTGTGTGTGTGTGTGTGCATGAACACAAGTCATTAGTTAAAGTCATTTGTAAAATTTGATTTGGTAACAGCTCAATTTGAAAGTCAACCAATCAACAGTATTCTCAAAGAAGAAACAGAAGTTCAAAAAAGTTAAGAAATATATATATTATGTGTGTGAGTAGGTGTCAGTGGGGATGGTCTGGAACTGTGTAGCCTGCTCATCGTAAGACTTAAGACTTACAAAGAAACACACACACACACACACACACACACACACACACACACACACACACACACACACACACACACACATGCACGACATTTAGAACTTTCCTTGCAGCATCAAGCTGCTATTTGATTGATTGAAATCATCTCCATTAGATTAGAAAACAATACAAAGTAAACATGACAACAAATATGTATACAATCATAAAGTATCTACATCTACTACATACATAAGGACCACTTTCACTCCTTTTTAAAATCATTTCCCTCACTTAATAATATTTCTAGAGTGCTTATCTACCTCACAAGGTGGGAGCACAGGGCACTTTACAATAACATTAACAACACTCACACACCCACACACACCCATACACACCCACACACACACACACACATACTCTCTCTCTCTCACACACACACATACATGTCACATGGGGGGATAGGCACAGTTGTGAAAAATGAGTTTTAAAATAATTATTCAACAGGCACATCTTGGGGGTGGCTTTAAAACACGGGGGCTCACTGAACGAACCTCTAGTCTACCAAATATGCTGTGCATAATTAGACCCACATCACTGCACTAGCTCACAGCTGCATAAGGTATATATATTACATAGCAACATACCTGAGTAAGCTGACCAGGACCCTGATCCCATTCTGACGTGTGTGAATCCCATGCAAACAAATGAATAGGACTTCTGTCTCCATGGCGGAACAACTGTAATGAAAATATTTAACAAATAAAAATTAAACTAAAAAAACACAAGAAAGAACAAATAATACCTTTTAAGTTTTATTACTTGGCCTGTCTGATTAACACAAGTTTTTTTTTTCAAATTCAATTTCATAAACTTCAGGTTTATGAATAATATTAATATATAATTAATATTTTACTTTTGTCACAATTATGATTATGATGATGCACATCAAACATGTGATTAATTGAATTATAATTTATATTTCATTCATTAACATTTCCTGAAAACTGTTTTGAAAACTACTATTAATGGCAGGTGGGATATGGTGACGGTTGAGGGAGTGGGGGTGGGGGTGGGGTCAGAGCAGAGGTTTGCAAAAACTGCTGAATGTCTTAGCTGTTAATCTAAAAAGCTACAGTTAAAAACACTGAGCAGTCTGTGCTAATTCTATATCCATGTGGAAAAAACAACAACAACAAAAAACTACTATTACTTTTTAATAGATAATTCTTATAAAGTGCCATTCTCTAACCCAAGTTAAACATACTGTGCTGTAACAAACAAATGACAAGAAAACATTTACATATAATACACAGTTCAGCAACAATACATGATAAAGACCATTTTACCTGTGTTCAGATGACACCACTAAGTTAATTATAAATATTACTTCAGTAGTAAATTGTCCAAGGTTATAGTTTTTTCAAGTGGTGAATTGTCAGTGGCCCTCCCCTGTTAGATTATCATAAGTGTAATGTTTAACTTCTTTAAGAGTTTATAACTATTAAAAGCAATTATGGAGAGTGCCTATGATTAACAGTCCCTTCCCTGTCCAGCACTGGAAAAACTATATTATATATAAATATATCCTTATTTGTTAAAGGCTTGGAGACTAGATTAAGCATTTATTCCATCTTCCAAGCAAGCAGCTTCCTTCCTTCTCTCAGTGTAGTCTTGTTATATAAATTAGTAGAATACAGTTGTACTATTAACATGATACATATCTATTCTTCTATTGATCATGCTGCATGTGCAAGTGACTGTCATGTAAAATAGAAAGAACGTAATAACTGTGCAAAAAGTGCCACGGAAACCTCCAAGCAGTTCCTGCTTAGTGTATGGTGGCTTCCTACATCAATGAAGAAGAATGTGTGTGTTTGTGTGCGTGTGTGTGTTATTTTATATATAACGTGTGTGTGTGGGGAGGGGGAGTGTGCATATATATATATAATGTGTGTGTGAGTATGTGTGTGTGACTTCACTTCTGTAAGTTCACTACATCATGAATGTTGCTTAAAATGTGAACTATTGACAATTTTGTAAACTTAATCCTGCTGAGTCATTTATTACTGCGGCTAGGATAGGTGAACAAACACCAGGCACAGAACATACCAACTGTAACAGCACCAGGGTGGAAGGCTGATCTTCACTGAAAACAGCATTGTCACTGGGCCTCTGGTTTGGATTCTGCGGTCCAACGATCAGCACAACCAACATGGCTATTATCACGGCTTGTTGAGACAGAAACACAAGCGGGCTCTGTTGGAGAATTACAGTTCTTGTCCACAATGCCTGGGGCCGCTTCATTGTCAAATTTTAGGATATATTCCTACCCATTAAGCAAACTGGCAGTGTCCACTTTTAGCCCCGTCTTCTTCAAAAACGACTGACTTGTTGAGTTGTGATTCTGTTTTTGTTCACACACGCTGGTTCAGTGCTAGATTTAGGTCAGCTTCTCCATGGACGCAACAAAACGTGCCTATCGTGATCTCAAGGACGTGCAAATGCATTTTCAAAACATTATGCAACGGACTCGTAGTCATAGCTAAAACTGAAGAAAAAAATAGCGAATTTAAACCAAGGTAGCTGGTCCATAGGTGCTACAATGCACAGACTACTGAGCAGGTTACCATCCGCATTGCCGGCATGTTTTGATCGGATGTGGCCGTCTGCTTCTGTGTGACGAACAAAGAACGATCCGATTGGTTCACAGTAACCTTTGAACTTTAACCTCTGCTCTGCCCTGCCTTGATGAGTTGATGCTTAATGTCCTCAGATGTCATTTGACATATTAGGGACAAGTTGTGACCAATGCCGAAGCACGGTTCAATAAAATCCACATACGTAAGGTGTATGCGTGTTTTAGCTGTAACCTGACACCTGCACTTTTGGCAGAATGACCGGGATTTTTTACGTGCTACTGTGGTAACACGGGGGTGGAACGGATACCGAAATAAGAGTCAGCACAGAAAGTCGACCCTGGAGACGAAAATTCTCCCGCCGTTCCAGCAGGGATTCGAACCCGCGACCTTTCAATCACGAGTCCGGCGCTCTAACCACTGAGCTATCCTCGCCCCCCTGCCCTGCCTTCGGAGGTTTGTCCCTAATATGTCAGGCCGACATCCGAGGGCATTAAGCCCCACATCATCATGCCTACGGAGAGGCTTTCACTCATGTTTCCACTTCAAAGACCTGTGTAGAAAGCGAGGTGGCCGTCCGGCTGGCCTCTCTTTCAGTCTCAGTCTCGCGGCACACACACACACACACACACACACACACACACACACACACACACACACACACACACACACACACACACACACACACACACACTGACACACACTGATCATGTTCATGCAGTCTGCCGGCTGCACAGTCACTGTCAGTCACACATCTTCTTGTTCTTCATACTGGTGAGTTCCCACAAAATAAATTATATAAGATATTCCCAGTATTAAAAGAATGTATATCATGTCTTGTCCTCTGAAAAACAGAAAAGAAGAAACTGTGATGGCCGGACTGCACATTGGCCATTCTTTTCTTACTCATTCCTTTTTATTGAAGGGTGAGGAACCGCCAATGTGCATCGGATGTGATAAACGTTTAACCATAGAGCATATTTTACTTACTTGTTCGGATTTGATTGAAATAAGAGAGAGCCACTTTACAGATAAATCACTGCGCATGTTGTTTAAGG
>OY757542.1:14190672-14248172 GCA_963584105.1 Alviniconcha strummeri
CACCAAGCACCTTTGAAATCACAAACAGTCCCACCCGTCTAAAGTAACATCTAGTGCTCCGGATGGGTACAACAACAACACTCCGGACTCGTGCGCTTCTGGCCAGGCAGGTAAAGATCCCGAGGCAGTTGAAAATTGAAGTGGACCAGGGGCATTTTCTTTTCTGTCTTGGTGTATGAGCAGATGATTCCCTTATTACTGCATAAAAAATATTTAAAAAAGAAGAGTTAGCGCTTGATTTTTAACGCCATGTCACCTCAGGATAAGTAAAAGCACATTTCAAAACTTCTCATATATCAATAAATCCTTTCTCAAGTCAAATCCACAGAGTCAATCCCTACGCAAACATAAAGGAAACATAGATACTGAAAAATCTAACACACATTTTCGAAGACTAAATCCCTTCAAAACTGCCCTTAATATGTTTCGAGTCACAGCTGTGCACTAGTTTTGCCACGTCAACCTGACGGCCTTTCAGTGCCGCGCCGGCGCAGCTGACTACCGTTTGCACACACAGTTCAGGAGCTGGTGTGATAGTCGAGGTAGATGTCCTGGGCTCCCTTCCCCTCTGCTGAATAGTCCGTATTGTTTCTGTGGACGTAAAGCCAACATGAAGAAGAACACACACACACACACACACACACACACACACACACACACACACACACACTAACACTAACACATATACAGAGAGAGAGAGAGAGAGAGAGAGAGAGAGAGAGAGAGAGAGAGAGAGAGAGAGAGAGAGAGAGAGAGAGAGAGAGAGAACGAATTTTTATGAGAGAAAGAACTGTGTGAGAGTTGAAGAGGATGTCCTGGGTTCTCTGCCTACCCTAATAGTCCGTATTGTCTCTACAGACGTTAAGCAACATTTGATGAAGAACACACACACACACACAGAGCTCAGGAGCTGTGTGAGACGAGGTGAATGTCCTGGGCTTCCTGTCCCAACACGCACGCACAGTACAGATGTCCTGGGCTCCCCGTCCCTAATAGTCATACTGTCTTTGGCCGTAAAGCAACATTGAAGATGATGAAGAACACACACACACGCACAACCAGAGTCGAGGTGAACGTCCTGGGCTCCCCGTCCCGTCCCACACTGAGACATAAAAACTGTCCATAAACTCTTCTTTTTTTTCTCTCTCTCTCTCCTTTGTTGTTGTTGAGTTACGCGACTGGCATTGTTACAGGCGACAGTAGCAGCTTACAGGAGGTCGCCCATGGACAGGTTCCTGGCTCGTTTTTGTCTGTGGCGTTTGTGCAGAACAAAATGGGTTCTCCATGTTTGTGTACGATTGTTTTCGTTGTTTGTTTTCTAGGTTTTTGAACATTATTATTATTATTCATAGCTTTTTCTATAGCGCTATTCTCTGCTCTCGAGCAGACTCACTGCGCACATTAGCATGTGATTCTGAATGAGTGTATCTTTTTTATAGCGCGTATTATTAATATCCACGGAAGTTATGTACTGGTAGCGCTCTGTGGTTGTTGCATGGCTGGTGCCACGTGAAATGCTGCTGTTTAGGTTCAAGTTATGTGTACACCATTCAACTATGCACCAGGTTGTAGTATCACTTCATTCAAAGTCACAGAGGTAGGTGTATGCGTGTTTAGCTGTAACCTGCCACCTGCACTTTTGGCAGAATGCCCGGGATCTTTTACGTGCTACTGCGGTAAACAAACATGCGCTGTTATCTTGATAATTGTAAGATCAGTCTAATATCATTTATGTGAAAAGACCTTAAAATATATATTTATTTTTTTTTCAAAAAAAGGGGGGAGGGGGAGAAGAATAGGTTTTTGAAAGAATAAGTGCTCCTTCTACACTATCGAATGGCAAGTTATTTCAGTTGTTTCAACTTGTAGTTACAAAAAAGGTTCATAATGAACTGTTCTTGCATAGTTTAAAAACAGTGCTCTCTCGTTCTTGAGGATTCATTCAGACTGAATAAGAATATAAACAGCACTCCTTCATTCTTGAGGATTCAATCAGATTGAATAAGAAACAGTTTAGGGTCACAGAATCTATGTATAATTTTAAAGACCAGTCATTCAAGGCTCACCAACTTTAACGTTTTAATCTTTGTTCATACTCCAGGTGCTTCTATGTCGATAAGCCGCTTAGTAAGATGCATCATTTGCTCACTTCCTGTGAGTTTTTTGTTTTCTGAAACTAGGCACCCAAATAAAATCACAACATTCTCAGTGAAGATTTGAAAGTGGTCCCATCATTTCTTTATTTTGTTAAGGAATATAATATGGGATCATGCATGCTGTTTGTAATTCGCTTTTCTGATTGAATGTTGTTTAAATTTCATGTCCTTGTTTGTTCACAATATCTTCAATATCTCTGATGCTTTTCTGACTGAATGTTGTTTAAATTTCATGTCCTTGTTTGTTCACAATATCTTCAATATCTCTGATTAAATGCACTCAAGCTCCTGCCCCCCATAGACTGTGCATACTCAGGCTTTTTTCCAGCGTGCACAACTTTACATTTCTCATTATTGAAATGGATCTGCCAGTCCTTTGTCCATTGGCACTAACTGATCTATGCTCTTTTGCAACCATTTTCTCTCATGATATCACTTTATGTATTTGCTGACAACACTAAGGTGTGCATATATATCATAGTGTCATCAGAAAATACCTTTGTAAAGTATTCTTGAATGTCTGGCATATCGTGATAGATAGAGGATTGGTTTTGAATGCCCAGTCAGCCATGACAGTTATATCAGGGTGAATATCGTGACTAGGATCTGCAAATGCAGGACCCAGGATGCTCCCCGGGGGAATACTGCTCAATACTGACTCATCCCTGCTGTAAGTACACCAATACGGTGGATATTCAAAAATGCACTATAAAAAGCAAGTCACTCATGTAGACTCACATGTGAGTGCAGTGAGTCTGCTCGAGAGCGGAGAAGAGTGCTATGTAAAAGCAATCATCATCATCATCATCACCATCATCCCCACAAAACCCATTTGATGATGATGTTTCTTCTCCAGACAAAACAAGTGTGTTTGTAGCTTTTACTTTTGGGTGGCAGAAAAAAAGAGGAAAAAAAGGTAAAATAACAGTCAGTGCATTTGACAGACTGCTGATGGTATTTGCCAATTGTAACAAGCAAAATACTAGAAATTACATAGCATGAACCTTCTCTTTCTCTCCCTCCCTCTCATTCAGTTCAGTCCTAAAATTTCAGTTAATGACTTTATTGTGCAGAAACCAGCCTGGGAACTGACATGGTAAAAAGTCACTCAATCACAAAGGCTCTACAAATATGACCTCACCAAATCAATTGATCATTATAATAAAAACAGCCGAGAAAAGCCACAGAGATGGTTTGCATGATATTCAATGAAATAGCAGAGGGGACACTCAACACTATTAATCAGCCACAAAAACTGTATGACAACAACATACTGCAGAGCAACACCAACAGCTAAATTTGGTCGAATCCGGAATGATTCTCAACCATGTTGCACACAACACTTTCTGGGAAAGTACAGAAATTATGTCTAACTCACTGTGACATTTTCAAGGACATTTGCCTGTTTCTCTGTTGTATGATAATAATAACCAAAACGGATCCCAACAACAACAAAGCAAAAGGTAAAGCTAAGACAAGCAAGGTTTACCACACAATAAAGTAGTAACTAAAAGTGAGTTGACAATCTAAAAATAATTATGTTTTCCTAACAGGAAATGAGTCACAAAAACTGTACCTCATAATGTATCCAAACATAGTCTGTACCTAACTGCCTTTAAACAAAAAATATATATACAGTTTTTCTTAAGGAAGAAAAGTGCCTCTTAAATTCACTCACATTTTAGAATACTGGAAAATGACTTCTTTTTACAGGGAAAAAAGTTACCGGTACCCATGAATGAACTTCTTCCTTTGAGACTTGTTTCCAAGCAAGATGCAAACTGCTCACAGCTTCTTTTTTTCATGCACTTTGATCCTTTGGGTCAACAGGTAGACCTCAGTTATAGATTATCATCATGCTTTTTTTCTTTCTCTTCTTTATTTTTTTAAAGACAACACCCAGACTGGGTCAGAGGAAATAAAACGGTTAACGCTTTTGTCACTCACTGATATTCACTGACCATTACATACACTTGTAATTTAAAGTTTATCAGAGTCCACCAAGAAAAACATACCAGCCGCTCTAATATTTTCACTTTAATGTTGTGTTAGTCTACCATGAATAAACACAGTAAATTAGTACTTAGACTAAAATGCAAGTAATAAGAATGACTTTGTTCAAAATTCACATGTAAGAACATGATTTATACATCATAGCATACGTCCAATTATTAACATAATACAGGTACAACATTTACTTCTCCATTCGTGTGCAACTACAAACAGTTGCAAGATTAACAAGGAGTATATAATGATGTGCCACCTACACACACACGACTGCTGCATTTTTTTGTTTAATATATATAAATCAGGGTTTTCAAGCATACTCTTGTCAGCTGTTAGGGATCACGCTAATTCTAAAATTTGTGCATACATAATGAATTTTCCCACAAATCACCGTAACATCTACAGTAATGCCGGCTTCTCCCTACTCGAAGGCAACATCAGCCGCTGTTGGCTCATTGCGACATATTCATCCAGATCCAGATCAAAATACATGTATATATGGTGCGGCTTAGCACTGCTGTGCACATATGTTGAGACAGCCCGTTCACTATACATCCCTGTTGCATGTGAGATGTTATGTACACCACTTATCAATGAATGACTGGGTGACACAAAGTGCTTCCAACCCACTGATTGGTTAATTTGGTGTTACAACTGTGAAGTGATTTGTCAGCTTCTTAGTCAAATTTTGGTTAATTTAAAAAGACAACACTGGCAAAGGCTGAGAAATGAAGGACAGAAGCTAACAGATCTCCAGATCTAAAGTACCTTTATTTTTTTTTGAGTTGTTTACATGGGCTGGACAATTACTGTATACTTCCTTGAACACATCATGCAATTTCTTGTCTCCTGCTATTGAGTAAAGCAGCACAACTCAGTGTGACCCTGGTTGTTCATGGACTGCAGTCCCATCCTCATAAAAGTTGGCAACTATGACAAAAAAAGTTGTGAGTTTTGGTCTGTTAACTCAATGCCTGGTTGTATACTTTAACTTTTACTACAACTATGACAAATATTGTGGCAGCCAGTGTGTTAGTGTGGTGCCCACGAAATCCACTCTTTAGTCATGTAAGGTGGCATGTCTGAGTGATGTAGATATTGGCGCTGGGATCAAGGTGTTGCAGGTTCAAATCCTATACCAGGTAGTCACCCCTTCACTTGAACCTCGATGTGGAGGGATCAGTGTTCAGTCCCTGGGATAAAATGAACAGTCAAAGTCCTTTTGATCTACAGGCACAACACCTTAAAGATCCCAAGGCAGTAAAAAACCTTTGCCCTGGCAACAACCTGTAGGAGTTCCTTCAGTGATAAAAACTAATTAGTAATCAAGGGTAGATGAACCCGTTTTCCATGGGAAAACCCCAACAGGCCAATCAAGTACACATCCAAAGCACAAACGCAAATCAAGAAAAATCCCCACTGGAGTGACTTCTTACAGCCTATTGCAGTCTCAGAACTGGATAATGCCGAGCACAAGCAGGCCCAAGCATGAGTTGGACACAAAAAGGTCAAAGATACGACTCCTGACCGAAAAAACACACACAAAAATCAGTTGAGAATTCCACGCACGGACAATTCAAAACAAAAATCCTTAAACGTTTAATTTCAACAAATTGTCACCAAATGCAGATACTAAAGCTACAAATTAATGCAACAAAACTTTGACATAGTGATAAGCAGAATTCTGCCTAGAAAATAGCACCTGAAAGGTAGTTCAGCAAGTTTGGAAAAAAACTAAAACCCCGTCCCTGGAGGGCGGGATGCTGGGGAAGGAAGGAATGAAGGAGCTACACATATCTGCTCATCTGCTGACAGTGCTTGGAGTGATCCTTTTCACACATGTCCACTCAAATGCAACTGGTGGTATGTACAACAATGAAAAAAAAATCCCATCTGGCAAGCAAAATACAGAACAATGGAACATCAATAATAAATAGAGAAACGGCCTGTCAACAGAGCCATACACCAGTAACACTAATATTGCAACAAGTTGGGCTATCAGCGGATGGGGGGTGGGAGGGGGAGCATAAAATGTTCCAAGTGGAGGCATTAAAAACAAACTTCCTGACCTCACCTGCAGTGAGTTCCTCAGTAAATCACACTACCTAGCCAACTAAGTAAAGTAGACCACAAAATGTCATGGCCTTGACATCACAGCAGACATGGAATCTCAATTTACAAAGCATGCTTGTGACAATTAAAAATGTTAAGTCACACACATCAAAGAGGGAAAATTCAAGCAGATGTTCTGAAGAGTAAGCAGGTGTGAAACCGAAAGTGTTCATTTCTACTTTTTTTCCACTACAGTGTGTCTCAGCAAAGTATAAAACCTTGCAAACAGTTCCTGGTTTCCTATCACAGAACCACCACAGCAACTTTGACACTCCAACTGCATGACTGTGCACTGGCTCTCTCCCCTTTTAGGGCAACGCACCTTTCACCGAAAAAGCGAAATTGCCACAGGCAGAAGAAATACTTGTTTTCAGTCAAGGCCTGTAGTCTTTGGGGTGTGAAAGATGCAAGACAAAGGGAGATCCTGTGCTTTCAAAGTCAGCACCTGTAACCAGTCCCTAGGCGATAAAACATGACCACTAAGGAATTATGCAAAACACACCAATGTACACCGTAAGTCTGGCTACAAGCATCTTGTCTGCAACTGCACTTAAAAAAAAAAAAAAGACTCTCATTCGCACATATGCACTAAATGCTGATGAATAAACAATCAATGTGAAGCAGCAAAAAATAGTGTACAGTGAGCATGGAAGAATAATCCGCACAGGACATGAAGACATTAACCTTTTTACTGCTAACTGTACTCACACCAAGCTATGTTCCTCATCTACACCATCCAGAATTACTGAGTCAATTAAGGCCTTTTATTTTATGTCCTCTTAACTTCGAAGAAAATAAGCACACACAGTCATTGAAAAATAATCAGCCCTTTAGTTCACAACAAGTACAGAAAAAGGCTTTTTTCAGGTTTGCTTTCGCTGGGACATGTCAACAGTAAAAAGGTTAATGATGCAAATGATACAGATAAGTGCAGTCCAACCCCAGTAAGTGAGCTATACTAGTATGAAGCCCCCACACCAAACCCCTTTTGGTGGGGTTTCCCTTTCTTTCTTTCTTTGTTTGCATAGCCATGTGACCTTGAAGAAAAAGACAACAATCATGCTCACCTTTCCTGCACTGGTTATCACACGTTCACAACCCAAAGACGATGCCCCTCACACTGACTACATGGAGAGAACAAGAGCAAGCATCTATGTCCCGCATCATGTGAGCGTACCTGGATACAGACAGCTGTGATCCCTTGTAAAGAGTATTTACATCTCAAAGTGACTAGGCCAAAGAGTGTGTGCATGTGAGGATGAGAGGCACTATAATCCTCTGGTGCACCATACGTACACCAATTTGTGAGTGTACACTGGAGAAAAATCCCTCCGTATGACAAGGAGCCAGTGACATAAACATGTATGATATCTTGGTTCCAATAAGCACACATGCCATTCATCCTAATAAGGACACCGTATCACTGTTCACTGGTTCCAGTAAGCATACACGCTGGTCACCCCATTGTGACACAGTACATCAGACCCGTGAAGAATCGCAAAAGGCATAAATAACTCTCTGCAAGACTTGCAGGGTTGGACCGCACTAACTGCACAAAAAAACAAATCAACTGATCACCAGTTCTGAGTGAGAGACCTCCAGTGAGTGATTCCACCTCAGGTTTGAAAGCAAAATGAAGCACACCAGAAAATACGTTGTAATGTCTGCAAACTAATTACTCTGCAAACAGATGATGGACACAAAGACAGTCAAAGCGGAATGCCACAGAACAGGCTGAGTTCCTGTTGTTCAATGTTCCAGTGATGTGAAAAGCATGTTGTGAAGAGAAAGCTGGCTTGGCGAGTCCAGCAGGTTCAAAACGTGCACACCATCTTCTTACAGTCTCAATCTGGGATCCTGGAACAGAGAAGACCCTTTGATAAATATCATGTAATGTACAAAGAGCCTGGACTGTGCTGAGGTGGCAGTTATAAGTTGGAGATTACTAGATTGTCTCAAGCTTTAAGCTTTATTTGGGGTGGGGAAAGGGGCACAAAAATATGGTTAACGGCACTAGTAAGTTCAAGTCATAATATTGTATTTTTTTTAACTACAAGGTGATACTCATTTTCCTCAAACTTGACCCCCATGCCATACAGTCAGTAGCACTTTCTCTGTGAATAAAATTTGCTGTTTATGCTTTTCCAAAGAATAATAATATTCTGAACCCAAACAGGTCAAACTGAAACTGCACACCTAGGTAAACTGTTCCATGATAATTATCAGAAACTGCACACCTATGTAGATTGTTCAGGGATATTTTCTGGGCAACCAACGGAGCATGTGATCACAGAAATGGGATTTGGAATGACCCTGTAAGTCTAGTCATATTGTTTGCGTATGGCAGCAATTGCTCAAAGGCAGATACGGCAGTAATTACTCAAAGGTGGAAGATTGTGAAACTGAAACAAAACGCATATGGACACTGAATGCTCACAAGAGAAAACAGCAGCTGGATATATTCTATTCTTTTTTTCTTTACAGGGAGCCTTGTAGTCTGAAAATAGCAGCACAAGAACAGTGACAAGTGGGGGCCATGAACAGTGATGCAGGAAGTGATGGAGCCAGCAAAGCACAGAAACTGATGAGTACAGTGTGGTCTGAAGGACACTGCAAGCACAAAGCAGCAACGGACATGTACCTACCTAGGCTTGGCTTTCAGGCTTGATCAGAGCTGGCCCGTTGGCCGCCATGCCGCCACCACCACCCCGGATGCCCGTTGACTGGGTGGTGCCACTGCCTGGGTGTTGCCCTGGCCTGATCGGCTTGGCTGAAATAGTCAGACACACAGCACATCAAAACAGGTTCAGCTTTCATTTGAAAATACAGTAACTATAGTGTGTGTGTTTGTGTGTAGGGGAATGTGTGAGGAATACAATATTTTATGACTTTGAGATTGAATATTTTTGAGGTTTCACTGTATACATTATTATTGATCTTGTAAAGTGTGGCGTGCTCACCCTTGTTGGTGAGTTACCAAGCTAAAGAGATGACTGCTATTATTATCATTATGAACTGTAAATATTCCATCACCACATATGTCCTACTAGCGTGCTGAGCAGCACAACATAACTTTCATATAAAGCTGCAGCATGGTCACAGCTAATCCAGTGCACATCAGGCTCAGCAACAGTGGCCAGTGGTGTTCATATCAGTGCACTTCATTTCTGACATGGGTGTTCACAAAATAGTCATTAGTCTCCATGGTCATTGGCTTCAAACAGACTAGCACTGACCACCAGTGGTAAGAGCACCTGTTTTCCACATGACACCCCAGAGTGACCCCCGAAATGATTATGTTTAGAAGTGCCCCTCTCCAGCACCTATCTCTTCAACTTTACACACCCTCCCATACTCTCCGCTCTGCTTCAGATACTCTCAGCCTCCAGATTTCTTGTGCCAGACTCTCCACTGTTGGTTCCTGTGCCTTTTCTGTTTTCAGTTCATCTACATGGAATGACCTTCCCCTTGCTCTCTGACACAAACCCTCTCTGGACTCATTCAAATGTAACCTAAAAACATTTATTTTTCCCAAACTGTAGACCTGCCACATTTTCTGTTCCATGCTGCTGTCTTCATCCACTTCAAGCCCCTGTGTAAACTAAGCTTTGTATAGTCAAAATGCTTGTGTGTGTGTGTTGTGTGCATGTGTTTGCGCTTAGAATAGTCTCTATGGACAAGACTTTTGCACTTCACAAATACTTTAAATGTTATTATTTAGAAGAGAAAAGACAGGACGTTCATTCTACTCCTCTACACACAGCTGTACTCTACTCCTGATCCTTAACTTTTCCACGTACTGTTTGCTATTCCCTGATGTTCGGTCTTGGTCCTTTGACTAGCAACAGGAATATGCCCATAAGGTCTTGATCAGCAGCAGTAAAAGCCAAAACTGCTTGGACCTTACTTTAATGACCAGAATACACTCTCACACACGACCTCAAACACTCACACATACCACACTCTCAACAACACACAGAGTAGCATCTTAGATACTGTGCAAATGGCGAAAGTAGGACTAGGAGAATAATTACCAATCTGTGCAGCATGGCCCCTACGAGCCAGGTTACGTTGTCTCACAGCTTCCTTGATGCGATCAACTTCCATTTGGTATCTGTCCAGGCATTAAAAAAAAAAGATGCATGAGGAAACCAATGTACTGGAAAGTACATTAAGGGTATTTCTGACTCAAGTGAAATTAGCTCTTAATAACACCTGTTCTGATTCATGTTATTGCTGAAAGGACACCCAAATCTATAATTATCATCTACGCTTAGCTGTAACTACAGCTAATCTTCAACTAAAAGCAGCACAAAAAATCTGACTACGAAAAGATAATGCTAATCATGAAACTGACAACCCCAGAAAGGAGTACTTAAATGACCTGGGAATAGAAAAATATATTAAGAATACAGAACACAGTCTCTCAAAAGAGCATCATTAGAGCACCACTTAACTTTGAGGACAAAACCAACGCCCACACATTCTGACACATTTAAAGATAACAATATCTTCAGTTTTATGCAGGACACATTAATAACAAATTCTGCAAAGTGCACTTTTAGCAATAGGATGATACTGTTCTATCCACTTTACTCAAGTGGTGGGAGCAGGAGAGTTTACTGGAAGTCATGTAGCGTTCTAGCACAGGTATGGACATAGCTATGTAAAACAATAATAATGACAATAGCGCACCCTGGAATAATAATTAGCAGCTTTTGCAGAGCACACTTCCAATGGCTAGGACAGCACTGCTCTATAAGACTGTATGCTTTACACAAAAGTGGGGAAGAGGGGAGTTTACTGGGAACCTTGTACCGTTCTACCACGGAAACAGACATAGCTATGTAAAACATTATTAATAATAATAGCACACACTGTAATACAAATAATAAATAGCTTTAACAGAGTGCAGTTCCACTGGCTAGGACAGCATTCCTCTGTGCACTTTACTCAAAAGTGGGGAGGAGGAGAGTTTGCAGGAATAACAGTTTACAGGTTAGATGAGCCTGGCGCAGCTTCCCCTACCCACCTCTTTCTGTCCCGCATGGCGCCCTCCTTGGCTTCCTTCAGCGCCGTCTCCAGGGACTTGACACGGTCCATGGTGGCCCTCAACCGCTTCTCCAGCTTGGGCAGCTCACAGCGCAGGTCTGCGTTGTCACGCACCAGCTGTTTGCCACAATACAGCAGACACGTCTTACTTTCAAAGCATGCTATGATCTGATACACGCACCAGCAATATGCCACAACACAGCAGATGTGTCTTACTTTCAGTGTATATCCTGTGATCTGATACATGCACCAGCTGTTTGCCACAACACAGAAGATGCGTCTTACTTTCAAAGCATACTATGATCTGATACACTCTCTCTCTCTCTCTCTCTGATAAGCACACTCTCTCTTTGCCATTTTCTGTTAAGTTGTTGCACCACAAGTTGTAAAAAGCAAGTGAACCCACATGTTCTGTTGTGGTCATGAAACTTTTAACTGCCACAAACCAGCCATTATGGAAAGTTAAACACAGATCTTTGACAAACCTATAACTGGTCACACACTGCATCATAAGGAGCATGAAAACAAATGAAAAGAAAGAAAACAGGGGTATGTCAAATGGCTTGAAAACATGACCTGTACAAGACTGGGTTCAATAAACAACAGAATACCTACCACAGTGTCCGTTTTTGTTCGTTCATACTCTGTCAAGTGCTTTAAATGACGTTCCAAATGAACTGCTCTTCCCTGTCCATACAGTCTTGACCACTTACTCAATACCCCCATGCATTTGACATAAGGGTTGGTTTTCCTTCATCTCCAACTAAAAGAGCTTCCTGACCTGCTTGTGGACCTTGGTGAGCTGCTCCAGGTTGTTCTCCAGGAAGGAGATCTTCTGCTTCTGGGCAACAGCCCCACCAGCCTCCTCCTCCTCATCTTCATTCTTGTTGGCCGACTGCAATGCATTAAGGCAAGGTGACAAAATTTAATAGGTGTTTTTGATTTTGTCATTGTAGTGGTGGTGGTGGTTGTGCCAGTTTTGAATGTTTTGAAAGTAATTTTGGAAAATATGAGTAACTGTGGGGGACGGATGCCAGTATTTGAATAAATACCCCGAAATGGCAAGCTTGAAAAACAAATTTGGGGTGGAAAAAAAAAAAAATCAGTAAAAGAGCAAAACTATACCTGAATCACAAAAGCCTCATTCTAGCATCACTCATGTGATCTGATGCCCTTCCCTGGGGAATGACCTTTAACAGATTCATGCAAGAACCCCCCCCCCCCCCCCCCACCACCCAAAAATTGGTGACTATATTCAGTGACAACTTTTATGCCCAGCACCATACTGAAAACTCATAACATGTTCTGTACCACACCAAAAGTACACCAGAAAGCCTGGGACTATTTTACAGGCCATTCCCCACTAAAGAGAAGGATGAACTGCAACAAGCAGACCCAAGTTCCAAAATGTCGAGAAGGCTAATTCCCTACAGTTAACAGGTACCCTGTCCCGCAGAAGATTCCCCCAACCTCTCTCACCACCGGGTCCATCCACATTACAAAGAAGGTCCCGGTTTCTCACCTTCTTGACCCTGTTCTGGAGGTCCTGCACAAAGAGCTTTCTGAGGTTGTGCAGGGTCTGCAGCTCCTTGGCCACCGTCTCCTCCAGCCCCTTCAGGTCCTGCTTGGCCTGCTCCCGACGTGACATCTGCGTGGACAGCTCCGACAGCTTGGCGGTCTTCTCCACATCCTCCGCCTTCAGCTTCTCATAGTCGCCCTGGATCTTCTCCATGGCCAGTGACAGCTTCTGGTTGGTTCTGCAGTGCACAGGGGGAAAACAAATGCGTGTTTTACAATCTGTGCTTGCAATTAGTGTACTTGTACTTTTTACAAACACTGCACATCTAACCACCCCCCACCCGAACCCTAAAGAAAACAACAACCAAAAGAAAGAAGCAACACAGAATGATTTATGCTGCACGTGTGAGGCAGAAAACAACACAACACTCACTCCTTGAGGCTGTCAATGAGTGCCTGCTTCTCAGAAATCTCCTCACGCAGGGAGGACAGCTGCTTCTGGTGCTGCTCTCTGTGCGCCATCATCTGCTTCTCCAGCGTCTCCTTCATCTCAATCTCCGCCTGCAGTTTGGTTGAGGTCTCCTTCTCCTTCTCCGTCACTGCCGTTGCCATGGTTTCTGAAAAGCGGAGGCAAAAAGAACAGCTGCTAATGTTGTCCACCACTGTGAGGGGGGGAGAAAACACCAGTGACTAGAGCAGTCAAAGGTGCCAAAGGCTGAGTTGGGGGGAAATCAGCTACAAACACTGCCAAGGATTCTCATCAGCATAAGGCTTGCAAAGTGATGGAATGTTAGTGACAACCACTGCCTTGGCTGGGACTCAGCAGGACAAACTGCTGACCTATCTTATACCTGATGAGTGTGTCAGAGGGTGTAATGGCCGCCACAGACACAGGTAACATGCCAGAGCCACAGGTCAGGCAACAACAAAGCATCAAGTTTTCTGTGGAGTGGCTGTGTGTGTGAGATCAAATTAAGGCCCTGCGACATTGCTTGGCTGCAGCACAGCTGCATGCAATGTATGTGGAAAGGACAGGGCTGTTCCTACATCATGCACTGTTGAGCAAATTACAGCACAGAATTACACCATGGCAGATTGTGCCTAGCTCTCCAGTTAGATATGGCAAGACTTGTTGACTTGTATTAAAACTGAGAAATCAGTCAGAACATGCATTCCCATGCATGCTACAATCAGCATAATTGTTACGGAGATGAAGAAGGGCTAGGAAAATAAGTATGAGGTTGTTGGTCAAGGTTCATTCACATTGCTGAACACCCACTGCCTGATCAGTTACTTGCTTGTGAAAGGGAGCTGTGATAAGCCGCAGTAACGCTGATGTTATGATGCCTGTGGCTTGGTCATGTCACCTGGGTCTGCACTAGCAGCTATGTCTCCTACCACATCACCATACTGCACCTCCCAAAATAAGGAAGAGATCAAACAGGAGAAGGCAACAAGGGCTACGTGGGAGAGAGAACAAAGATTCCACACAATACTACTGATTTTACACAGGAATTATGCCCTTTCCTTTGACGCTGTTTGCAAATATGGATATGGCAAAGACCAGGGATGAGCGCAGCGTGTCACAGTTGAGTAGATAATTCTAAAGGAGTGCTTACGTTGTGCTTTGAGCTGTGCACACTCTTCATTGAGGGAGTCAACACTTTCTTCCAGTTGTCTTTTCTTGTGCTCCACATCCTTGATGGTCTCTGACAGTGTGGACATCTTGGCTTCATACTATAACAGACAGGAAACAGCGCAGTTAGCACAAGTAGAAACCATACAATAAAATGCACAAATAGCACAAAGATTTCCAGTGGGCTTCACGCGGGGACAAAAACAAATTGGATCGGTACACTTGGCAGTGGGATTTGGCTTTCCCACACAAAGTGACCTGAAATTCCTATATGACACAAGTCCCAAACACAACAGTGAAACAAAAAATGATTTAACAAGTCTAAGCAATCACACACACACACACACATACACCACCATTCTCACTCTCACCTGCTGAAGTTTCAGTTTGAGGTCAGAGAGCTCATTCTCGGTGTCGCTAAGCTTCTTGGTGGCCTCAGCATACTGGCTCTCCAGGGTTGAGGCACGTCCAGCCAGTGTCTTGACCTCTGACTTCATCTTGCTGATATACAGACGAGCCACTGTGAACTCCTCCTCCAGCTTCTCACCCGCGCCAGTATTGGGCTGCAGCACCAAAGACAGAAAAAGTATCAACATCACTGTGACTACACTTGATTGCTAGGCGTACACATGTACCCCTTCCCATCACCTCAAGGCACACAGAAGCTGACAGCCTTAAATCCTGCAGCCCATCAACACTGCCTTGCCTGCCACACAGGAAAGCTTGCAGTATCATGCTTAACGTGTACAAAATGCATGCAGGCAAAACTTGTACTTCAGGAAACGTGTCTGTTTAAAACTGTTTCTCTGCCCGACTTTGTGTGGTACCTGATTTACTATAAGGCACAGAGTGTAATGTGCTAATAACATAAGCTGCACAGGTTCACAACTCTTCTACATAACAGAAATTTTGTGAGAAAGCAACACCCTCGGGTTGAACCCTTGCCAGGGCTCTCATGACACTGAAAAGGTCAGGGTCACTAAAAGTAATACAGCATGTTAGGCTCAGTAAAGATTACCCTCAATATTGCCACTACTTTAGTGATCATGACCTTTTTCGGGGTCAAAAGAATGCTGCGTTAAGGATTAGACCTGAAGGTGTTGCTCTGAAGTGATCAGATTAACGCTGAGAGAAGAGTAAAATTTACCCCTTTTTATTTTTAACCATGACCAGAGGGCCACCTGGCGGTCATGATTATGCTCTCACATAATTTCATCGGTGTCACAAATCACAATCACTGCTACTGACACCAATGATAAGGTTACCTTGTTTGCAGCAGCACTGCCCCCGATGACGGCCCCAATGTCGCTCAGGTCCTTGAGGAGGCTGACCATCATGTCAGTCACTCTCTTCTTCTGGTGCAGTGAGGAGTCCTTCAGGGCCTCCAGCTCTGACTGCAGGCTGTTCAGCTTCGTCTGGAGGATCACAATGTCACCAACTGAACCAAATGCTCCGCTTCACAATCAATGCTCACTATAATAGTAACAATAATAATGGATCCTAATGATGACGTTTTGGCATACAAAGGAAGTTTTGACAACATAATATTGAAATTATTTTGTTGTGTTGTATCCTTATAGTGTGATGCTACTGAAATGAGATGCATTTAGAGAGGAAAAGCACAAAGAGAAACAAACTTGCTCAATCAACTGCCTCTGCAAACACACATAAATTTGGTATGACATGGCACATAGCTGACCTAGCAGAAAATGTATTGCCATTTTTGTTTTCCAGAGTTCAGAGATAACTGTCACCTTCAATACAGAGTGACCCATATAAGCAAGTTTAACTGGTGTAAACAAGCAGGCACATTTAAACAGGCAACAGCCAGTCTCAACAGTGGTACTTTACACTTGAAAAAGCACAATGCATGTGTCCCCCAACATGGTCTTTCTTTCTGGTTGTTGCATTATCAAAAGACTGTCATCATTGTTCATGATGTCCATTTAAAACATCGACCTTCTTCTTTCTGGTTGTTGCATTATCAAAAGACTATCATCATTGTTCATGATGTCCATTTAAAACATCGACCTTCTTCTTTTCCTTCTGAAGTTCCTTCCACAACATGGGGCTGCTACTAACTGTACAGCAGAGCTCAGTAGGATTCTTTCACATACTCTGATTTTCACATTATTCTGCATCACAAAATCCACTACTGTTTTGCCTTTTTAAACTTCCTGTGCTGAAGGGCAGGCAAGACTAGAGCAGAACCGAGTAGAATATTTTGCACATTTTGTTTTCACCCTACATACACCAACCCACAAAAATCACCTGCCTCGAAGTGGAGTAGACAAAACAATCCACCTATTCCCTCTACCTTGCTGCAGACAAGGCATGGCAAACTGCATACAAGTCAAGCCATCATTATTCATCACACACCCACCTTCCTGTGCTATTCCCTGCCATTTCACTCAGCCTCTACACGTGCACTCGGCTCCCCTCCTCCTCTTCACACCGATACCGCACAAGATTCTGCGTCAAAACGTACCACTTTCTGGTTGAGTTCATCATTGAGGGCCTCAATGTCGTGGTTCTTGTTGTCCACTTCCTGGGATTTCTGGTCATAGTTCATGGCCAGCTCCTCCAAGGCCTGCAGCACTTCCTTCACCTCCTCCTTGGCCGACTCATTGTCCTGGGAGAGTGAATCAAAGAGTTGGTTAGTTAGAGCTTAACCTCCTGTCAACTGCGTGAGAGGGTTGCCTCAGGATAAACAAACACTACTTTAAATCACACATTTTAGAACCACATCAGGGCCAGTAAAGGTCATCAAAGCACTTGCAAAAGAACACCCTCCCAGGTCACAGTTTCAGATGCAACTGGTGAACAACATTTAACTCCCTTGTGAACAGAAAAATATCTCTCACACAGGTATTCTTGAACAACAATCTCACAGAGAGAGGGTGGGGGTGTGGGGGACTTGTGACTGTGTCTACACAATGAGGGTACAATGTCCAAGGCCTAACAGTTTTCACTTAACCTGCATCTTGAATTACCTTCTAAAACATAAATCCAATTCAGATCACTGATTAGTATGAAAGTACATGCCTTGTTTCCTTTTTTCTTTCTTTTTCTGTTCAAGGCTGCTTTTCTAGAATACTGAGTTCAAAAGCCAGAATGTTTTCCTTCACAACACCCTCGCATTTACACAAGTTTAACAACTCAATGTCCAACACCAATGGTCAGTTTTGATAAATCATGTATTCAGCCAACACCTACACTGATGATGGATGGTTTGTCCACGGATCAATCATCTGGTCTGACCTGTTTTCACTGCTACTGTTCTAGAGAATTTGGTTTTCTTTGGACATAAAATGCAACAATGCACCCAAGAGAACTGTCAGAGTGCACTTTCATTCAAACAGTTTGTTCTCCTTTTCTACTCACCTTGATATATTTGCCACACTTGACTGGATGTTAAAACAGATTTCTCTCTTTTTCTACAGAATCAAAACACAACTAAAACAGCGATAGTCATTTCTAGCCCCTCATTTACATCAATGCTGAGAAGAGGAAGAAAGAGGAGAAAAGGAACAAAAAAGAAGCAAAAGAAGATGAAGAGCAGAACCATGCTGATCCTCAAAATGCAAGAGCAAGTACATTACCTGCTGGATGCGAGCCATTTCGCTCTGGATGTTCTCATAGTCACGTCGGGACTGAGCGATGAGCTCCTCCTGCTCCAGCATCTGTTCCCTCAGTTTCTCAATCAGCTGAGACTGGTTGTTGATCTCCTCATCCTGATCACAACCCAGCATGCAACATGAGCATCAAAATGTTGACCAATCAACACAAAGGCTGGCATGTTTAACAGCACTTTAGTGGAAATCAAATAACTTTACTAAAGGCTATGCAAATCTGCAGGTCAAAACAGATGTACAGACACAGAATGGAAAATTTGACTCCCCACTCCCCCCACACAGTAACATTACAAAGAAAAAAAGGGAAAAAAGAAACAAAATTAAAAGTCACAAAGGGATGGTCTCCACCCAAAAGATGCTTAGCTAGTCAGCAAAAATCACTTAACATCATTCTGGAACACCATGCCTTGAACTCTCAAGAAAACCCATTATTCTGTGGAAGTGCACACAAAGACACGTCAGCTATTAATCTAAAAACTGACCTTGTCATCCAGCTGCTGGTACAAGCTCATCTTCTCCGACTCCAGCTGCTGTCTCTCTGCCTCTGAGATGGCTGAGGTGCCACCTCCTGCCAGGCCCACAAAGCTAGTTGCCATGGTGAGGCCTCCAGGGCCAGGGGGAGTACCCTCCTTCAGCTGCTCTCCTTCCAGGGCAACTGTCTTCACATCCACCTGCTCCTCTGCAGGCACTGTGTTGCCTGCACACAAGAGCGGGACTGGTCAGTGCTTCTCTCAGGCCTTGACACAAGGCAGCTTCATCTGCGTCTCTCGCTCTCCAAAGATTGTGGTGAACGGGGCAATTTCCTTTTTTCGGTTCTGGACCATACTGGTACACTAGCTTGGCAGAATTTATGGTAGGGTCACTGTTCCACTCTGCAAGTTCATTCATTCGAGTCTGTTCACCTCTTGCAATTGATACCCAGTGTTTACCGCTGCATGATGCTCGCCTTCCCCAGTACCATTGGGAAATTCAGAAGCTATCATCTGACTTACATGGCTTACTGCATCCTTCAGTTCAATTGACCAGAGTTCCACTACTTGCATTCTTGAGTGTTCAGTACTAAAAATATATCCTCTCACAACCAAACGCCACAAAACTCAGTGGCAGAGTGTTTGTTTGTTTAGCATGCGAAATGTACAATTTCACGTCCTCCAGATTTCAAACTTTAGCCAGATTTTTCAGCTTTCATTATCTGCTATTGAACGGGGCCCACTTAATTTTTGCTTCTCTTGTTTAGAATGACATGGAATCATTGGAGTACGGTGCTCACCAGCTCTCCAGGACTGGAGTTCAGCCTCCAGCTTCAGGATGATGAGCTTCAGCTTGTTGTTCTTCTCCCTCTCCTTCTCATAGCGACGCTTCCACTCCTCTGCTGTCAGCTCCTCGTTCACTGTCACCACGTTCTTGATCGTCTTCGCTCTGAGTGCAAAACAGCAAGGAATGTGAATGTACAGTTGGAGACATTAGCCTAAGAGCACCAAGGATGTCACTGAAGATTAAAACTTTTTTTGTTGTTGTTGAAAAATGGTGCTAGTTACGTAACTTCAGCTCATCAACACAGTCTGCTGTCTAATATGTACTTTTTGAAATGATCACTGAAAGGATTGAAAGTATACTTCTGTCATTCCATTACACTTACAGCTTAATGAAAAGAACAATAACACACAAAAAACCTGTCAGCTCAGTTGTAATCTGAGTTATGTCTCTATAAAACATTGAACCAAAAGCTGTTCATAAAACAAATCAATTTGAAGAAGCTTTTAATACATAACACTTTCTTTTCATGTAATTACTCTACAGCTACCAAGTGCATGTGAATCCAAATACATGCAACACTCCTTGATTTTTCAGCATTTACTGGTTACTTGACTTGCTCAAACTGGTTCTAGACCATGGTTCATTTGTGTGGCACTGTGGGCTCCTTGACCAGTGCCTGCCTCCTCCTCCTTACACCCCATCCAATATTAACATGACTAAGTCACACACAGAGGAACCTCTTGGAACATGGCCTGCTCAGGCCTAATAGCCACAGCCCTGACCTTGTCTGCCAGTATTTTGCTGCACACCATGCAACTGAGCTTTTAAACAAGATCCATGTTTGGCCACTGACCTCTGTCCAAACATGAGGGTGGATTTGGTTTCCGACTCATTGTAGGAGGCAGGGGAGCAGCAGATGACCATGGTGGTGCGGGCGTTGCCTCCCAAACTCTCCTGCAGGATACGCGTCAGCTTGCTGTCTCGGTACGGCACGTGAGATTTCTGAAACAAATCACCGGGCCAGTGGGAATGGTGTTTTGACAGACACAGGCAGCATAAAAACAGTGCAATGCAGGTTCTGTGTTTCCACGTTATTCCTTTGCACCTGAGTGAACTGAGGAAACAATGCCAGCAGTGCACCTACTTGCCTTTAGAGCCTGGCAAGTAACAAATGGAACACTAACCACCAACATACCTGTACTGCACTTCAGGCTCAAATTAGGCATAAGAGTGTTACTGTTATGTAAAATACCCTTTTACATTACATTATGTTACATATGGTTCTCAACACCACCACTCCTTTACATCTCCAAACACTTACGTTTCCTTCAGCCAAAGCAGCAATGACGTTTCCTAGAGCCGACAGGGACCTGTTGATGTTCTTGGCTTCATCCAGCACAGCTCCTTCTGCACCAGTTTTGCTCACCTGGTCAATACACAAACACATACTGGAAGTCCACACATGAACAGACACGGACGCAAAGGGAGAGGTTTGTTACAAGCAGGCTTTGTTTCATTCCACCATCAAATCACATGAAACAGTCCCGAAAGGAAAAGCACAGTACCTGGTATGCTCTCTACATTCCTTGGCTTTTATTAGTTTTAAGCATCTTTCTGCAATATTACTGATCCACTAAACGGCTTAAGTAGTAAGATTAGCACTGTCTCGTCCAGCACAGGGTGAACTCAAAGATTAAAATAAACAATGTAACTAACAAACATCACAAGAACATCATCGACTGGATGCTACAAAAAGTAGCATACAGGACCACAACAAATCTGCAGCAGAATATGCCGCACTACAGCAGAGCAAGTGGATTTATTAGATTTTAACATCTTCCCAACCACCCAGGGTCCCCTGTTCTGAACACAACATCCCTCGCCAGTAACTGCAACAAGACTTTTTCACACGACAAACAGTCGACAATACCATTTAGCAGTCACTAAGGAAGCAGCATATTCACCCATTACAATTTACAATTACATTCTCTAAAACATCCTTATTGCCACAGCTCTGAGTTAACAGTAACATCGATCAGGAAACATAGCCTACCTTTTCACTGCCAGCCAAGTCGACTAGGTACAGTTTGCCATGAAGTTTCTTTTCACTTTCAACATTCTCCTGCTTCACGTGGATTAAAAAGACACTGTGGCTGCGAGAGCTGTGCTCATTCATGTCTGAAAATGGGAATGAGAAAATAAAACAGGAACATACGAAGCAACATGCACAGGATCACTGTATACTGTGACTATGTAAATATAGTAAAGCATTAATAACAGTGTAATACTAGCAAGGAGACCAACTGTACAGTCAACTTACATTCAAAATGGAAAATGCAACTTTCATGGAAAACATGATTTTTGCTTCTTCTTTTTTCCCTCTCTTTCCTGTGACCCTGAAGACGGGCAAGGTCAGTGAACCTGGTATGAACGTGTAAGGTTTGGGAGAGGATATCACCATGCAGTCTTTCAGAGAGCTCCTTTAAAGCTTGAAGCTTTTGCAGAAGGATTTTTTTTTATCTCCCTTGGATGCACAATTACGTTATGTAAAGCACTATGTTCATGATTGTGTGAGGAAAATGGCAAAAGAAGAAAAACATGAAAGAGTCACTTACTTGTTACAGCCACATGCCTGTTGGATTTCCCTTCATCTATAACCTCCATCACTTCCTCTGGACTAGAGACAAAGCGCTCTGTGCACCCCTGCAGTGCAAAAGAAAAAAGAAGAAGAAAAAAAAGGAAGGAAAGATCAGTGAAGTGAAACATGTGGCAACACCATGTGACCATACACAAAAACAGGCATGCGACTCCCTATGTCCTATCACCTGGAATGCTGAGTGAGAAAATATGGACACCCTTGCAAATGTCCCGAGTCTTCAACTTGTGACCACTCGGCTCCCCTCCAGTGTGCCAGACATCACCCCACACACCACCCATCCCATCCTAGAGAAGATATCCAAACTTCTGTGAGTGTTATCTTAACCTCTAAGCATAGCATCCACCAAGAAGATATCCAAACTTCAGCGAGTGTTATCCTAACCTCTATGCGTAGTATCCACCAGGAAGATATCCAAACTTCTGTGTTATCCTAACCTCTATGTGTAGTATCCACCAGGAAGATATCCAAACTTCAGTGTTATCCTAACCTCTATGCATAGGATCCACCATCCCATCCCAGGATGGGCAAGGAGCCATGAGAAAACATCCAAAAACTTCAATGAGTGTTATCCTAACCTCTATGTGTAGTATCCAAACCTCTATGTGTGCTATTTGTGTGCAGTTATACAGGAATAGTAAGGTAGCAACTAAGCATGTCCCCTGTACCTAATTTCACCTGAACAAATGCAGCACAGCAGTAAGTGACTAACTTGGTTTTCTTTTACACCCAGTCAACCAGGACGGTTGTATCAGCAAAACAGTAAACAGATTACTTAAAACCCTCTTGGTCTAAAAAATAAATAAATAAAATACCAGTACCTACTTAACTGAGAATACTCTGACTCACCTTTACGTAGGGTACTCTGTTTTTGTCTTCATGTACAGACAGGTTTGTCTTGCTTACTGAAAACATATACATACAAATTAAGTAATGCAAATAAGACAAGAAAACAAAACAAAGAGTACCCCCATGGCCAAACTCACCCAAAACATACACAATTAAACAAGTAGTTTCTGGACCAAAGACTCTGTCCCCCCCCCTCCCCCCCCCCCAACACTATGGACTGCTGGTGCAATATCCTTTCAAAAATTCCTCTAGGACAAGGTCCACTAAAATAAACCAAAAACTGTCATTAGGAGAACCTTCTACTAGTGCTACTAAATTTGACAGCTTCGTATAAAGCATGAAAAGCTGGAATTCAAGTGGTTATGAAATGTTGGAATTCAAGTGGTTTATGAATATGACACTGTAATGGGAAAATGGACAGCTAGTTGACAGGTAATGTCCTAAGGGCAGAAAAAAAGAGATGGAGCTATCCAACAGGGAATTGACCTACATTTCCCTGCAAAACAATCACCTGCACAACTAGGCAAATGATCACACATTTTGGTATGGTTTAGCACGCACTGCTGAACAAAATGACAGCATTATTATATTATCAATTGACATTTAAAGTAGTGTTATTATTATGATCTTTGTAACATTATTATCATTATTTGAAGCACTGTCAGTGTCATAAAGTCTTGTTTCTTTTACTGATGTCATTAGATTAGCTTCTCCATGAGTCTTTCCTGCTTTTGTTCATGACTGCATGGTAAAAAAAAAATTTAATCAGCAATTTGCACTTTCTTACTTACCATCTAGAAGATCCCTGATCTTGTCCATGTAGATTTCAAAGTATGAGACCTGAAAGTCAGAGAATTGTTTGTTGTTGAAAAGACATGTTTAATTCTGCTCATAAAGTTTATGCATCAACTACATGCCATCTATTTTACACTCACTGAAAGAGCTTGCAGATTCTGCAAAATAAAGTTTCTTGCAAAAAGCAAAAACAATGTAACTGTGGTCCTCAGTAGAAAAAAAAATCAAAAAAAATCTTAAATACAAAAACATTACCCCCCCCCCCCCCCCCCCCAGCAGGCACACATAAGATGGGCAGACAGACAGACAGACACACAAATGTCTCAAAAAGGGGCAGACCACAAAATGATTAAGTATTAGTCTATTACAATCTTTAACATTAACAGCTTCCAAACCTTTGGAGAACTGTACAAGTTTTGATTTTAGAATTTGATGCTTAGACTCTGGAAGTACCTTGATGTGGAACTCTAGGTTTTCATCCATGCCATAGATGTAGTTGAAGATGTCTTGGACAATACGGGGGATGATTCCCATCATTGCCTCATCACCCAGCACACCCTGAAAAGCACCATCACCACAGCTATTACTTATATTGTTATCACCACAACCATTCACAACATATCAATAGTATACTGTACAAATGGAAGTCAGAAAAAAGCCAGACTTGCATCATACAGACAAAATGTAACTGCAGGATAAAATGTACATTATGTACTCTCTCTCTCTCTTCTTTAGCATCAATCAAAACAGATTTTACCCCCTTTCAGCTTTAAAACGTTATGCAAAGTATATAATACAAGCTACATTTATTTATGAATGACTTTTTACCAGGATGTTTGTTTGCTATTGTTGTAATTTAATGTTTTATGATTGGCGTGAATGTGTGATGGGTATCCTTGGCACCACAAAACATTCCTAGTGCACTTGTATCGACACTTGGCAATCAAATTGCGTTGCATTTTGGCATCAAAATTAGCTATACAACTAGGAATCATTCTAAAACAAGACTGTCTGCTGACCTCCATGGTGTGGGTCTTTCCACTGGATGTTTGACCATATGCAAAAATAGTGCCATTGTAGCCGCTGAGTACATCTGAAAATAAAAAGCTCAGTATTAACAGAGACAGAGGGACGCACACATAGAGGCGCACACACACACACACACACACACACACACACACACACACACACACACAGAGTACTGCCATCACTCACACACCTCATTTGGGGTAAAGTATGCTGCCTGGTAGATAAATTACAGCAAATAAATTTTCATGAACTAATATTAGTATCAAGGAAATCAGGTTTAATGGAGAGGGGGCAGGGGTGGAGGGGGAGTGATCACCAACAAGACATAACTAAAATAACTTTGAAGTAAACTTTTTGTGATCTTTTTATCTCACTAAATCAGCTAACCTTTCCTTTTCAACATAGACCTTCATACCTACCAACACAATCATTACACAACAGATACAAGTTCTCAAGTCAGTCCACACAGGACACACCATTTTAGGCAAATGGCTGAAGTGTTACAAAAACAAAAATCAAATGTCCAGAAGTGGAAATGTAACAAAAACAACATTTTAACCTTAGCTTAAGTGGCCAATAACAATATAGCCTGTCTGTTTTGGGTTTTGTGAGATGTGACAGCATCAGCTGATGGTGGATTGTTAATCTACTTGGTGAAATGTTTAAAGGGATTCACTCCGTTTACCTGATCCAGAAATAACAGTTAATACTGTATCAAAATGCAACTGATTCCCTTTTGTTTTTTTATAGTCTTACAACTGATTCCATTACACCAAAACAGGTTTATTCTGGGTTATTGTGGGGAATGAAATACCTGCTGGATGACCAAGTCATTAATAAACAACTTGAAATGGCAAGCATATATTTTAAGTATTATTTATTTATTCTTGCCAAATTATATGTTCATAACTTTGAAAACTATGTTTACATGTTGATAACTTTACAACAGCTGTAAGTTTGGCTTTGACCTTTATACTATTTATAGGTACATGTACCCAAACTGTGTCAAATCAGGCTTACATGTTGATAACTTTACAACAGCTGTAAGTTTGGCTTTGACCTTTACACTATTTACAGGTACATGTACCCAAACTGTGTCAGTCATATCTGCTACACTTGTTTCATCATTTAACATAATTTATAGGCACACAGTAACACTGTGACTGTGTCAGTATATTATATGCATAAATTTCCATACTAACTAGGTACACCTGTTCCTGATTTACAGGACAGGAGTGCTTAGGTGCTGAAGTGTGTCATACTACTAGTACTGTTTAACTGGCACAAATATAAAGCACCAAAGTTGACACAAACTGTGACCCCCCCCCCCCCCCCCCCCAAGCAGTCTTTCTGGTAGAACAGCATTCAGGTCATTGTGTGGATGGGAAGAAACAGACCACAAAAGCCCCAGGCAGGCAGCAGCTGGACACCAGCCAAGGCTGTCTCAACTTTTTATGAAGCACAGCACAGCATTGCATGGCTTGGCTGATTCAGCACTGTTCCGCTGCTATTAGTATTAGCTCCATGGTGTGTGCATTCAGACCCTTCCAACAGCAATCAATACAGAGCTGTTTCGCACTGAGCACATTCTCCTCTGTATGAAAATCTGCACACTCACTAATCAAATACTAAGCACAGTATTACATGTACTGTGTTCCTATTCTGTTCTCACCCCTGTTGGAAGACTGCTTCACCTTAACAATGCTGCTGCCCTCCCCCCCAAAACAACAACAACAACAACAAAACAGGTCTATTTTAGCGTGCAGTAGGTCAATTCAGTGGTAAGTGAGACAGAATTGCAGCTGATCAGAAAGCAACAGCCTCTATGAAGAACATGCCTGTGGGGGGAACTGAGTACAAGTCTGCATACATATGTGCACAGACTGGCACACTGTGTACAAACAAGCCAAGATACCAAGTTGGCAGGCTGGCTGGGTGTGATGGGAGTGTGTGTGAGGGGCTGGTGGTTCAATAAATGACAACACTGATCAATGATCCTCCTAATGTGCACCCCAGCTGGGAGTGCAAGCCCCACGGGGAGTGAACACACTGCCTGGTGGTTTCAACTGATGAATAACTTATTTTCAGTCTGTCCCTGTCAATTTCCCCTCCGCTCATTCCACCTTCCTCACAGACCCAGACACAACCTAAAGAACAACCATTAAATGGTGGCCCTGCATGGATTACACTGGATATAAAACAGTAGTCAGAATTTAGGCAACCTCCTTCCTCCTTAACTACACCTTAATGTAAGGTCGAGGTCACTAAAACTGAGTCACCACGCAAGGTTTGAAATTTATTACAATTTACATACTAATGCTATTAGTATTACTTACTATAGGCTATAGCATAGTTCAATTTACTGACTGGTAGCAGTGTCCATGAAAATCCCTGCAGTAAAGCTTTAGACTGACACAGACACAAACATACACACAGACAGAGCCAAATGCAATACCCTTTCTGGTATGCCACTGGCCAGATAAAAACAAAAAGCAGCCTATCATACAGTATCTTTCTGGGTACAAGACTGCCAGCTATACATTAACTAAGACCTTGACACCTCAGTGCAAAGAAAAATCCCAAAAGCCATAGGGGCAAGCAAGGCCAGGCCCAGATGACAGTGGTAAATGCTGACAGCCCAATTTGCTCCCCCCCTCCTGCATTCCACTGTTGGGTGGAGGCCAGCTAGCAGAGATCTACCCTCCTGCTCCCACATGAAATTTACAGGGAGGAAACGAAGGCAAGCTGTTGCATTCCACTATTTGTATTCTCTATCTTTCTATCACACCACCAATCCTAATATTCCTGCTGCACTGGTGAGGGACACCTTCCTTCTGGCAGGCACCTAGTGTGTACATTATGTAGGATACACAAAGGTTGCCTAGGGCCCAGGTCCTGCTGGCAACACCTGGCTGGGTGACTAGTGGCACAATGAGTGGTATGTAACCCACTGTAATCCACAGTAACAGGATGGAATGTGTTGTGGGCTGCCTTGGTCTGGCATTAAGAACTGATAAGACAGCATGCACCATAGCTACCTGGGGGAATGGCAAGCATGCACTGTGAGGGTGATGCAGGATGCAAAGGCATCCACTAGAACCAGTAGTCACAGGGTTTATTCTTGTCCCCACTAATAGTAATAGTCTAATACTCAACAGTCACACCACCTTCAATACATATATTATGTGTAAATTTATATATAACTAATTAACAATTACATAAATATATGCCTTCACAAAAAGAATCTAAAGGCTAACAAACACTCAACAAAAAACCCTATGATTTTTCTAATTTTAGTAATAACAATACTACTAGTATTAGTGAAGCTGGCACAGCCTAATCCACCTGTTTCTACACACACACACACACACACACACACACACACACACACACACACACACACACACACACACACACACACACACACACACAAAGCACACACACATACACACGCACGCACACACTCACACACACAGTCACCTGCACACACTCACACACACAGTCACCTGCACACACACACACTGTCAGTCACTGACTCAGTGTCCCTTTATCCAGATTTCCTTTTTAAAAAATCAAAAAAATCTATACACAAATAACACAGCACAAACTATACACACTTGCATTATTATTCCTCTAACTCAGTCTAAGCCATGCATCAATCTTGCATAAAAAAAAACTATGAGTCAAACAAATACATCATACAACTTTCTACCAAACCAGACCATTCCCACTTTGCCTTTCATTTCTAATGCAACATATTTATAATAATATTATTATTAAATATGGCTTTCCACACTGTGTGATCTGAACCAAGACTGGCAATTCTCATTCATGAACATCCTGAGCAAACAAGGCTTTCACCACTACCTATGCCTACTGAATAGGCGTCCACTGAATGAGCAACTGGGGTGGAGTGATGAATGGCTCATCCAACAGGAGAGGCACCCTTTCCATTCAGTGGCACAAAGTTACCACCCCCATGCCTTATGACTAGATGAGGCCCCATGTGGCAGAGGGACTGGCAAGTTACAAAAGAACTTGCACTCACAGAGTGTGAAGGTTTAAATGTATTACTGTCAGTACCTGAGCACTGTACCCACAGGCAGTTCAACCATCCCATGCTATTAGTATTACCAATTTAAAGGGTCCTGACATGCCTAATGCAGCATGTTGTTAGGACAGACACAAATTGTTCTCTGGGACATACTCATACTAGTTTTACCCTTTAATTATAGTTTAAAAGTCATAAACACTGATAATTTCATTTTTATTTTTCATGTTGCCAGTTCTCTGTCTGTACGTATGCCTGAAAAGGTACATATTGGCTCTGTCAGTGTGTGTGTGTGTGTGTGTGTGTGTGTGTGTGTGTGTACAATATATCTTCCTCAGTTTGTTCAGCTAAGCATACTCCTCAGATTTTCTAAGAGTACTTGTACTTGCAGCACCCATGCAGCTCACAAGCAAGCTGCAGTATAAAATACAAACACATAAATGGTTAAAAGGAATGCTAATTTGATAAGACAGTAGTAGACATGCACATTTTTATGGTAAACCCCTCTTTTGAGAGACAAACAACAGTTAAATAGTGAAAGTTAAAAATGTGCACACCAACATTCTTCCAAACACTTGGAATACACCACAAGAGAAGCCAGATCAGTACATTTTCATTTTTCGCTTTTTAACTGTTGCTTTGTTGCTTGGAAAAGGGGCTTCCCCAAAAGTCATATGTTTTGTATTGTCGCAGTAAATTAGCATTCCTTTTAACCTTTTATGTGCTTGGCCCTCATTTTAGAACCTTAGCACAGCAGCAGTCATCCCTCTTTCCCCCCCCCCCCCTTTTTTTTTTAAAGCTGTTGTATAGTTTGACAACTTTACATCTCACATGCTCCTATTCAGTTTTTCATGACATGCTTAACATATTAATATTCACTGTCACTGTCAGGTGGGTTCTTCCCACTACATGATCTGCATGTGCAGCTTAACAGCTACTGCTAACGTAACAATTTTGACACTTTCTGATTTTATTTTAATTATTTTAAAGCATGTAAAAATCAAGTAAAACAATGAAAAGACCAAACAAATGGACAGGGTTGTGACGTTTGTCATTTAAAATATACTGGAAAGAGGAACACTAGAACCAAGTAAAAAAAATTTACTTTTTTTATTCTTTAACTAAATCCATGCTTTGACCATAGCCAAAACATAGCCAACACTGCAAGAAAAATTACCTTCAATTCAAACGTCAGTTTTGGACTCCCTTTCATATTCATTAGAGTCTCCAACACTACTACACAGTACTAGCATAATCTGATCCACTTTGGTTAACCAGTGCGAAAGCTCAAGCACATAAACTCCCACATGTCATGCCTTTGTTACTGACAAGATTGCTTTGTAGAACTAGAACAGTAGAAGGTTTATCACTGCATAATGATACATTGATAGCCAACTAAAGATCTGTAGGAACTGGTTTCCCATTAGCAGTAACTAACACAGACTGGATTCCCTTCAGCAGTAACTAAGAGTTCTGCAGGAGTTTTTTTCTTCTTTTTTTTCTCTCTCTTTTTTATATATTCTGTGTTGCACACTGGCTACAATTCACGAATGACATAGTGCCTAGGGTCCCCTGTGGCTGATGCTGCCTAAAGCTGTGTAAAGGTACATATAATACTTTTTTCTTTTTTTAACGTCGGCCCATATACAGCATGTGGGGGAAAAGGTTAATGAAAAAAGGCAGCATGAGTGTGACTGAGAGTGATGTATAGAGTGGTTGGGTGGTGGCAGCAGTGCACTTGAAAATGATAGCGACATGAAACTTGCAGAGACATAGTCTGGTGAATATACATGGCACACTGGGAAGGACTGTTATAAAAAGTGAAGCCACCAATGATTCAGAGACAAATGCCAGTCACTGGCAGCAGTCACCTTGGATATTATTAAAACTTTGCAATGACCTTCAACATACTGTAAGTAGAACTCTTTCCATGACAATCTCTGAGTCCATCTCCTGATGGTGCGCTATCATATCAAGCATTGGTGATTCGTGTAGTTTTTAAACATAATGTACTTACCTGCCACAATTGGCTTTGCAGTGACTGTATACACATACTCCTGTGTGACATTTGGCCTCAAGACTTTGTCAAACACGAACACTTTTCCCTGTAACACACAGCAAGCAGGAGGTCCAAATACACTACCTGTGCACCATACCTGTGCATTAAAGTGAATTGTCTAAAAGATTTTGCCCACCAAGTTAAATAGTGCCCCAAAAGTAGCAAATCTACAGAGTGTGCTTTTACTTTATTATGTGTTATATCAATGTCAGTACTTACCTCCCCTGAATATTATATATGCCAAACGCACAGGCATTGTAATTTTGTATTACTATTAAAACTATTTGCAAGACCTTTTTTTGTGAAAATCAGTTATCACCGCACTGAGTGCAAAGTTTGAAGTTTAAACTCAACTCACCAAATGCTCTCTTTTTTCCTCCTTGCTTTTCAAAAAGGTTTTTAATGCCTTCCTAATCCTATGATGAAACCACCACTGTGACACTGAGGTCAAGGTCCCTGAAACTGGAAGCCTACAGTACTGGAATATATTTCAAGCTTAATCAGTCTGAAATGGAAGTTACGACTGAAGCCATGCAAAGTTTGAAAGCACAAGCTCAGTTAAACACTGTGAAAAACCCATGTTCATAGATGCGTGCAAAAAAGCAGCCTGGGGCAGTACCCAGTAAGTGCACACTAGTGTTGCATCACGGTGGACCATCTGACAAGGACCGGGCTGGACAAGCAATGGTTGGCTAGTGCAGGATGCATAAAGACCATTTTAAAATAACAACAGCAGCAAAAAGGATGTGGAAAAAAAAAGGTTTACCCCAACTGCTATTAAATCTACTTTGTTTATATGCCGCAAAAACATGTTTTTTGTAAGCAATAATTTTTCAACAATCTTGCTACCTGTCAAAATGTTGTCACCACTACACTTGTACTTTGTTTGGAAGTGGCTCTCAAGCATTTATGATTCTGGGACCAACAATTACATGTTCAGGTTTTTGATCACGAGAACAACATTTTACATGGATCATTTTGCCATGTATGTATTATACATGGTTTATTATGACATTATTTCCATTACAGTGATTACACTCTTTGTTGTTGTTGTTTTCTACAACTAGTAGAGTACTAGTACAAGTTAGAAAGTTCAAGTCTCACACACACACATGCATGCGCATGCGCGCACACACACACACACACAGAGTTTTTGGACCTATGATGACGCACATCAGTCCCTAAATTTTATACATTCAAATCACATTCATAAAGAATCATATTATTAAGCCATAAGGCAGTAGACCCTCTTTAGTGTAGAACTTTATTTTATTTTATATTTCACACTCTTGTTTCACAAAATGATGACTTGCCATTTTGTGCACTGACCACTGCAGAAATGACCTGTTGGTTGAAACAATAACATAACGCTTAAAAGAGACAGTACTAAAGCCAGCAACACAATGTATACATTAATGATTCTTTTGTCTGAAACCATACTGCACACACTGGTGGTCTTGCAAGTTAGACCCATCTCATCCATCTTCGGCAATGCTTCAACCAGTATGATGATGATTACTTTTACTAAACAGGTCCCTGCCAGGTATTAACTTCTCATGTTAACTACCAAAAACAGGAATGCACACTGACATTACAATGATTGCCATCATTTGCCTGTTTGGGTCTTGACTAACAAACTCCACAGTAGCAAGTTTCTTTAACTTACTGGCACTTGAGAAGCAAAGTGATGCAAAACTACCAAGAAGAAAAGTTTGGCATTATATTCTTCTGACAACACATGTACAGCTACTTTCCATGGTAAGTATTAGGTATTACAGAACTGAGGGTATTATATAACATAATCATAATCATAATAATGTAACACTGATTTCCTACAAAGTACAATGTCTGAACAAGCAGTATTCTCTACTTTATGCACAGGCAAATCTAGACTTTAAGCAGGTGATTTCATCAATTTTGGAATCAGTTCTCAGTTTAGGAATTTCCACTTTGAGCAAAATCCATTCTTGAATTATGGAAATTCCTGTTTGTGACTTTGTCAGAACAAACACCTGTGCATTCAGATGTAACTTTTAGTTTCATCCACAATACAAACTTTAGATTAGAGTCAGTCACAGAAACTAGTTTAAAACATTTCTGGTGTTCAGTTTCTTCTCACAAATTATGATGCTAATTGCTACCCCTACTGTCCGTACTAGCACAGTAGTTGTGCTGCAGTCAAGGTCAGTGCAACTGGTGTGAACAGGTATGGCAAAAGAGGTAATCACTCATCACTTGACATCAGTGTTCACAGTTTAAAAGGTCCTTCTTTAAAATGGTAGAGACTGCATGTTTTTGTTGTTGTTTTTGTAGCCCTCGAGTCATATTTGACACAAAATACTAAGAGAAAACAACAACAAATCTTTCTATTTGATAGCACCATTATTGCATTTGTGCATTTATAACACTGTAACTTAGAAGTGCAAAATAACTGTAACACAAACAGTACTATGACTTGAAGTTGAAAGTAAAACTAGTAAGACTAAGAGTATTTTTAGTAATAGTACCAGCAATACAATCTTGCTAAAGACCTTTAACAATCATGCTTGATCTGAACTCAATCAGATAAAAAGTGAATAACACTAACAGAGTCATATTTCTGTTTTGAAACTTGTACTAGTTGTAGAATCCATTGTCATGACCCTGGATGTTCAAATAATGCCAAGGTCACCAATCTGGCAATCAAGTAAAGCTCAATAAGTAGTACTATCTATCAAGTATCAAGCAAACTTTTACTATTTTAGTTAATTACTGTATTACATACAGTATTCAAGTAAATTCAACAGCAAGTTTGCACCATGGCTTTCTGGCCAAACAGCAGAACAGAACAGGACTGAGTAACACTAACAGACAAATGCTGACACAATAACTGATCAGCAATACTTGCAAATTATTAGCATAAAAAGTCATCCTTTTTTGTGCCAGCCCAAAACAAGAGAATATGAATAAATGCAATGTCCCAAAATGTTTACCTTTTCTTTTTAGCATTTTACATGCGCCCTTGCCAACTGGTTGTGTTACTGTTATTGTCTGCAGAAACGGTAAATGATAAATTATGATAAATACGTGTGTTTTCATACGTGAGTCACATGCAACCACAACCAGACTGGAACAAACAACAGGTTATGATTAGTTTGGTGTTATGAGCGGTAAATACACGCATACTGAACTGTTCATCATCTAGTCTGAGAAACCTCCCCCTCCCCAAAACCCCTTCGCGTCGATTGAAATGACTGCTTCACTTACACCAACGGAAGTAGACTCTTCGGTAGGGAACTTCAGCATGAACTTGCTCCCGGCCTTCTCCTCCGATGAGTTCAATGGCCTCACCCGGCACACAACTTTAATATTGCACTCGTCTGCCATGTTGCAGTCTATGATAATGAACTACCAAATTCACCGACGTGTCGAAACCTTGAGCAGGACTCTGGAACGATCGAAGCTGCAGCGAGACTAAACTCGCGACATCCTCATCTGTCTGGGGAAATGTCAACCAGAAGAAAATGCATCGTGGACCTAACAAGTCACGCGCACTCTCTCAACACTTGTCGAAGCTGATCTGATTCCTCAAGAAACGGTAAGACACAATCACAGTTACTCAAACAATATTTTACAATTAGCAGACAGGCTTCTGTGTGTCGGCTGTTCTCACCGAACTGATCTGACGGCCATTTTCTATTGGCAATGCACTGTGGGAAGTGACGTCATGTTATTGACCTCGGGTGACCTGAGAGTTGGCACACCTGTGGAACAAATTACGTAAGTGGAGCTCATTTTATACTAATTTATTTCTATACATCTGTTTAATCCTAATGCAGTGAGATTGTACTTTTAAGTGAAAGATGTATAAGAAGAACGAAGTAAGACATTCAGATGTACATATATAAAGATAGTCATTATTGTTATTATCATTATTATTATTATTATCATAATCTTTTTACTCTTCCGACGAATCACAACAAAGCAGTTTAGTGTTCTGCCTCTGCAGGTCACTAGGGGAAAATTCTGGGTATGTTGTTTTAATCCTCATTGTTATGAAATGAAACTGCAGTAAAATATGAATACAAATAATTTTGCTAGCATTAAAATACCTTCATATATGTTATGTCGAATTTCAATTACCGGTTGTTTTTGTTGTTGTTGTTCTTTTTGGTTAGGTTGTGTGTGTGTGTGTGTGTGTGTGTGTGTGTGTGTGTGGTGTGTGTGTGTGTGTGTGTGTGTGTGTGTGTGTGTGTGTGTGTGTGTGTGTGTGTCAGTGTGTCTGCCACGGTGTGTGAGAGAGAGAGAGAGAGAGAGAGGAGAGAGAGAGAGAGAGAGAGAGAGAGAGAGAGAGAGAGAGAGAGAGAGAGAGAGAGAGAGAGAGAGAGTGTCAGTGTCACGTGTGTGCGTGTCAGTGTCAGCCTGTGGGTCAAACTCCAAACATTGGTTTACGACATCCCGGCTTCCGGCTTCAACCACTGCCGTATCTAGTTACGCCATAGGGTCCAGAAAACTGTCAGCTAACGAGCAGTTTTTTGTTGGTTCTCAAACAGTAGTAAGTTTGTTACAAACAACTCAAATTATATCAGACGTTTGTTTTATAACTGACGATGTTGCTTACGCCAGCTCAAATAAAACTTTGCCAAAATCGTTTGAATCGCGGAGACGGAACTTTTTATATATATATATTTATTTATTTTTACCCGGGTCTCATGTTTACGTGCGTGCTTGGGCGCTAGGTTGCTTCTACAGTCATATTAGTACCCAAACTCCAAGCATTGGTTTACTACATTCTTCCCGGTTCAACCACTGCCGTATTTAGTTACGTCATAGGGTCCAGAAAACTGTCAGATAACGAACAGTTTTTTGTTGGTTGAGCACCACTATAAGTTTGTTACAGACAACTCAAATAAAGCAAGGCGTGTCATTTATAGCCGCCAACAGTTTACACCAGCACAACTGAACAAAACCACAATCGTTTGAATCGAGACGGAACTCTCCGATTCTTCTTTTTACCCGGCATAGCCTCCGACTGAAAAAAACAGGCTCAATACTGAAGCGGTACGTTCGAGGCCCCGGTACGGCAAGGGATTTTTTCTCCCGAGACAACTTTCAGTGCAGATTCTCCTACGGTGTCCATATGCAGCCTCCGTGTGCAGTCGCATGCACCAATATCTGTGAGCACGTTAAAACCCCAAACAATGGCAGCCATAGCATCACGGTTTGGACACACGCACGCACAAACTCCAAGCACTGGTTTACGACATCCTTCCTTCAACCACAGCCGTATATAGTTACGCCATAGGGTCCAGAAAACTGTCAGCTAACGAGCAGTTTTTGTGTGTGTTTTTTGTTGTTGGTGCTCAAACAGTAGTAAGTGTGTTACAAACACTGAACTCATATAGAACAAGGCGTGTCATTTATAGCCAACAACAAAGTTTACACCAGCACAAATAAAACCACGATCGTTTGAATCGAGACGGAACTTTTATTTTTACCCGCGGTGGATGCGTCTCGTGTTTACGTGCGTGCTTTGGCGATTGGTTGCTTCTACAGTCATATTAGTACCCGGCGAACCTTTCGGAGGGCGCTGACCACGTCGCTGGACAGATGCGCGGAGATAAAGAGTGCCCCTTCAGTAGCGTAACTAAATCTGGCAGAGTATGGAGGAAGGTGCCGGAAAGCGGTGCTCGGAGTGTGATTAGTACCCAAACCTCAGTTTTGCCAGGAGGGCGCTGACCGCGTCGGTGGACAGCTGTGCGGAGATAAAAGAGTGCCCCTTCAGTGGCGTAACTACTGAATCTGGCAGAGTTTGGAGGGAGGTGCTGGAAGCCGATGCTTGGAGTGTGCCTGTGGGTGTGGGTGTGCGCCGGCGCTCGCGCGTGCGTGTGACAGTGTGTGTGTGTATGTGACAGTGTGTGGCGTGTGTGTGTATCAGTGATATTGCCAGTGTGAGTCGTGTGTGTGTGTGTGTGTGTGTGTGTGTGTGTGTGTGTGTGTGTGTGTGTGTGTGTTGGAGGTACTATGAGTCAGCTCTGTGTTTTTGTGATTGATGATGCCGTTTGACCAGCGATGACTAACCGGCTCCGCCGGGGCGTGTCCGTGACTGAAGTTTCAGTCGTGGCCGGGTCAGTTTCCGAATCCCGGCGAGTTCGAACTCAGCTGGAACTTCCGGGAAAATCTCTGCACTCGTTTAAACATATTGTCGGTCCCCAAACGGAACGTAGAACTAAAACTAAAACAAAAAACTCCGATTGAGAACCTCGTCGATGTATCGATGTTAATTTATTTTCGCTCCGACGAAACGAACGACACGTGAGCTCTGCTCGAGTTGCATGGTGCAGGTCATGGGAAATAACTCTTGGTTTGCACTCTTTTCTTTGTGAAGTTTAATTGGTGCAACTTTCACAATTTCTCATAATCTGATGTGGAGATTGGTTTACGTCTCACCGTCGCAGTCGCTAAAGGGTACCAGGGTTCCTCGCTGTGAATGTGTGTGTATGGTACTACTGTATTTTCGATGAATAATTCGCTTTGCAGATAAGTGACATGTGTCAAACATGACCCAGACTTGCATAATACTATTCAGAATAATTTAGCCATACTGCCCATAGTCCTTGGCGTTACTCCCCGTTGTCAGAAAAATGGGGACCAAAACAAAACAAAGCAGAAACACAGTGTTCATACTATCATAGCGGTCAGTCATAAGGTGGATGTAGAAAGGCTGGCCATAATTTTATGTTTTGAATTAAAATTTAAATGCAGTAATGTTTATAACTATAATTCTCTAAGTGATCTTGTTACAATAATACAAATGTGAATTACAGTAATTTATTCTTGTTTTGGGTGCTGTATTTGAGCTATATTTATGCTTTATCGACCCACCTAGTAAAAACAACAACTATCCTGCGCATAATTGTGAAAATTAGCTGTCAAATGAGTGTTTTACTGCTTTGGTAAACATTAAGAATAGCTGGGTCACTTGGGTTTTCGCCAGTGTTTTGCTGCTTTGTCACCTCATAATAATGCTTTTAATAGTGTAATGGACTCATATTAATACTGATCAACACAGTATGAATGTTACTGGGCTCCAGTTCATGCAACCAGTCCGATCATTTAGTGATTTACCAGTCAGTTTGACAGTACCTTCTTGCTTCATATGTTTATTATTGGTGTCTTGTGCACTGCATAGCTTCTCACACAAAGGAAGTAATTTACCACATATGATGTAGCTGTTCTGGGACTCATTAGCTGCTTGACCGATTTTTACAGAAGTAAAGTTTGCTCTTTTTAAATTTTATTGTTATTGTTAAGCATTTACACTGATTGTACAACATGATGCCTGGAGATATGGGGCTTCAGCCACCGCCACCGCCACCACACCACACTTCCTTCTTCACCTTATTGTGAACGCCACACTCCAAACACTGCTTTCAGGCACCTTCCTCCAAACTCTGCCAGAACTGGTTATGTCACTGAAGGGGCACTCTATCTCCACACAGCTGTCAACTGAAGCTGTCAGTGTCCTCTGAAAGGTTTGGATACTAATAAGACTGTGGAAGCAACATAGCATCATACAAGCACTCATGTTTTAAATTTAATGTAAACATGAGGTGTGTCAGCCCCAGGGAAAAAAAAGAAAGAGAAAAAAGAAGAAGAAAAGAGTTCCATCATGATTCAAACAATTTTGGTTTTATTTGTGCTAGTGTATGCAACATGTTTTGCCTGATATAATCTGAGTTGTTTGTGACAAACTTACTGCCATTTAAGCACCAGTGAAAAACTGCCTGATACTGTGATAGATGACAATTAAAAAACAACAAAAAACAGTTCAGACCTATGGTAATGGTGTAATCAGTTATGGCAGTGGTTGGACTTGGAGAAAGGAAGTTGTAAATCCATGCTTGGAGTTTATGCAAACACATGTTCAGTCAGCACACTTACTAGCTGACTTACACCTTGTGACCTACGAGAAGAAGAGTCCAGACAAAAGACACCGTCAATAAGGGCAGACTGTGTGAACTGGTTGGTTGAATTTGTTGGCATGAAATGATGAATGGAGGCCCAGTAACACTTATTACGTTGGTGATGTTCCTAGCACTGCATGATGAGAGTCTTGTAAGTTGTCACCTACCCAGTAAACATGCTGGATCTGATCTGGATCAGCTTGGAGGCATTGGCCAGAAGCATGCCTGATTCTTCTTGCACACTGGCTTGCTTCTGGACCAGATCTGTTTAGCAAAAACCTGACACAGCCAGAACCAAATTGGATCCGGGCTGGTTTTGCACAGTATGATCTGGGCCGTCTGTGGAAAGAATGCAACCAAGTCTGAAAGTGTGAAACTGGTAACAGGCCGACTACATTCAGCCATAACCAGGCCTGGTTGCATTTAGCCAGGCCATCCAGATGGACCTGGGCCTGTTTTGCACAGTATGATTTGGGCCTTCTTTGGAAGAATGGAACCAGATTGGATGAGGGAAGCTGGATGCAGCATATATAATATATATAATATAGTTATATGATCCGGCCTGATTCTGGCTGTAATGGCCATAACTGGCCATAACCAGAATGCTTTTGAATCAGATGTGGCATGTTTACTGGGTATACATGTATCAATCTGTGTGTGCTGCTTGGTAAAGATTGCAGTTAGTAAATTGCCCAATAAACCCATCCACAACTACACATGTATCATACAAATGCTTATTTTTCAGATTTCTTCTGCTCGTCGAGGTTCTAGTATTTATCCATGGAAAATCTCTGACCAGAACTTGCATCAGAATTTATACTACTGTTGTAACGTTGAAGTAGTTTGTCTTAACTTGCTTTCAACTGAGCAGTTTTCTTTTTTCACAACCAGCCAAAAAACCCAAATAAATTATCCAGAAAGAAAGGACACACACACACACACACACACACACACACACACACACACACACACACACAAAGACAGCCATCCAGGAAACACACACACACACACACACACACACACACACACACACACACACACACACACACACACACACACACACACACACACCAAACAAGAAAGGGAAAAGAGAACATAAACATGAGCTACAGGATCCGCAGTTGGAAACTAAGCTATTACCAGAATGACCACAGAAGATGGATCATTGGACAGTTGACCTGCTCTCCATTTGCTGTCACATTCAAAGCTGACAGTCCAGCAGAACCTCCCACCAGTTCCAGTGATCATGACTGTGGCCCCAAGGCAGAGAGTGACCCAGAGTGTGAGTCAGCAGATCTGCTCGTGGAGTACACAGACATCAAACAAATCCAGAAGGCAAGATCCATGCTCATTTTTTCAGCCGTAACTTTGGAAACTTGTGATGGCACGGTTCACTGGTTTTCATCTCTACCTGACGCACACAGTGTGTACAACATTCTGCACCATTTCACCCTTTACAGTGTTAAAGGTGGCACTGACAGTGTTGCAAAGAAAGGCTCCGCAGATCCAGCATCTCAAACTCGGCTTGGGCAGCAGCTTCTGCAAAGCGCAGAGGACTCTGAGCAGACGCTGGCAGCTGCGGCAGGGGAGCTACACGGACAGGGGAGGAAGCTGGCCGGAGCTAGCATCCAACTGCAGGAAATCCACGAAGACTTGGATGTTGCTGACCGCCTGCTAAGTGGACTCAACACGTACCTGGGTCAGTGGCGACTGCCCCCTCAGTACATGCAGGTGGAACCTGTTCATGTCAGCAAAGGTATGCCCCCTGGCCTCTGCCCCTTTTTTTTCTTTTTTTTCTTCTTTTTTTTCCAGTTCCTCACACATTTGTAGTATTACTAGTAACAGTAACAGTATGCTTTATTCATCGCAGCAGGAAATTAAAGTTGTCATTTGACCTCACACATTAAAGCACAGCCAAAAATTGTATTTAAATAGTAGCTTAACAATTCAGTTTTGCTCTACAGGTATCTTGTGTATTTTTAAACATTTTTTTTAACCAAACTTTGTGTGATGATACGTCATCATAAGTCAGAGCAGTGTGTGAAAAGTTTGGATTGCTTTTGAAAAGAAGTGTTTAAATCTTTATTTTTTTAAAAGAAAGAAGGAAGACTTATTATATACATATAGTATATTATAGCTTCTGAACAGCCAAACATTTTGTAACTAAACTTCATATGATTCTGTGCATCATTGAAAGCCATGTTGTGTTGTATAGTCTGAGCATAAAGTTGAAACAAAAAGTTGAAATCCTCTGTGTTCATCTATCCTACATCTTCCAAAGCATTTGACATTTTGCTGCCAAACTTGATATGCCTGTCAGTTTGCATATCATCACTTGCCCAGAGTTCTGGCCCACCTGTTGCTGGGATCCCCCCACTTTGTTTTTTGCTTATAATACAATTTTTTCTTTGTTTTTAACTGGATTTCTTTGTTGAACTTGTTGCTGTTCTGGAATAAGTTGAATCTCGGGTGCTTCTCATGTAAACCATGCCATTTGCTGCTTTAAAACAAATTGTATCATAGTTTCATACATTTTTGTGGCATTTAATTAAATAAAAATATAAACGAAAAAAGATTAAATCATTTTTTTATATCAAACTTCATAGTTTCATTAATTTTTAAGGCAATTTCTTAGTATAAATCGGTTTATACTTATTCCTTACAGTAAGTTACGGTCACATTTCACTTTCTTTAAAAAGTATCATTTATTGTTGGTCATGTAACTAGCCACAAGCAAAGACATCACACTACATCACTAGTCAGTTCTGAATCCTGTGCTTATGCTAACAAAAAATACAAGGACAGTATGTGATTAGTCATTATGCAGTATGAGATTTTTGATACAGGCTTTTCTTGGGCAAAGTTTTCTTTTAAATTTTGCCCAAGAAAGCCTGTGTTAAAAATCTTTTAAAACTTAAAGAGTTCTTCTAGAAATAAGAGGGTTCCTTCCACACTGGCTGTAAGTATAATCCTGTCTGCACCACTTGCCAGATGACGTGCCATCAGACCAAGACCTGGAGGTGCTGAGCTCCCAGCTGTCCAAGGACCAGTGGTGTTCCCAACAACTGTGCATCCTGCGTGTCACTGAGAGTGGCTTGGCATTGCTGACCACGCGCCAGAGCCTTCTTCACACTCTCCGCTGGATGGAGCTGTCCCGCGTGTTCATCGTCAATCCATGGGAGGTTGTGCTGACCAAGCATGTTGCGGGGAAGGCGGACGTCAGCGTGTCAGTGGTCAGCGCATCCCTGCTGCCTGTGTTGCAGGTGCTGCAGAAGAGAGTCCCTCACCTGGTGGACTACCAGGCCGTGCCCGCCCATGTGGTGAAACCAGCTATGGTCATGGCAGAAGGTGCTACAGGTTAGTGTGCGATATAGTGTTGCAATGTGTGTGTGTCGGGGGGGGAGGGAGGGGATGGGGGGGAGGGGGTTGACTGAGTCAATCTTTGTTTGTGTGCATGGACTGAGTCGATGTGTGTGTGTGACTGTGCATTTGTTTGTGTACATGTATGTGTGTGTGTGTGCATGTGTGTATCTATGTGTGCACATGTACACATGTATGCAGTTTACTTTTTTGTTTGTCTACCATGTCTCAGCTGTATGTCTTGGTTAGGAATGGCAGTGATAGGACCTTTGTGTTCTTTGTAACTATAAGATAAAAAGCAATCATGAAACCACTAGTTAAGTGTTTTGTTAATTTTATTTGACAGCAAATTGTGTTTTCACAGAATGACACTGAATTTGTGTGCTCGCCCACCACCACACACATACATACACATACACACATACATACACACACACACACACATGCACATGCACACTCACACACACACACACACACACACACACACACACACACACACACACACACACACACACACACACACACATACACACACACACACAGGCATCCTCCCCCTGCAAGACAGTGTTCTTTCTTTGTTGTCTTTCACTTAGACATTTTCATTTAAGTACTAAACCATCAAAATTTCTTTATTCTCAGGATCATCAAAGACCACATGCTCCACAGCTCACACAGCTGCTTGCCTACATCAGAATCCCAAACCAAGAAGCACCAGGACTGGTATAGATGGAGGTACAGGGGCCCCTGCTGCCAGTGTTCAGCTGCAGCAGGGGAAGCAACAAGAAGTACTGAGTGAGGCAGAGTTGCTTGCCCTGCAGAGTAAGCTTGGAGGCTTGAAGATGATGGCAGCTGCAGTGGGTGAAGAACTGACCTCACAAAACGAGGCGCTAGATGATATGATTGAATCTGTTGATCGTGCGGACTTTCGCATACGTGATGCCACACAACGTATTAAAAGGCTCACGTGAGGAGTCTGTGATGCAAGGACAAAAAATGTGACTTGGATAATGACTTGGCCATCTTTACAGTGTATTCTCAGCAAGGCCAAATAAACAAAATACCTGGGCATAATTATGGTCTGTTATAATAATCATAAGGCAAAAATATAGGGTAGGTGGGTAGGAGATAACTTTTTTTTTCTTGTTTCCATCTTTTAGCCTCAAACAAAGTTATCCCAGGCATGTCTTTACTTTTGCTTTGCTTTTTTCCATTAATGTTATACAACAAAACAAAGCAAAACAAAACAAAAAAATTAGGGTCTTCAGAAGAAAAAATAGGGTCATCCAGGTTAATGTAAGCACATTTAAAAAAAAAAAGTATTTGGCCTGACTGGTTGTAGTGCTGAATAGTTTGATGATTTTGAAAAACTGTAAGGACAGTGTTTCCTGTTCGCTCATTAGACTTGTTTAGTAGCAAGTTGTCTCTGATGAGGTACTGGCAGGGTCTGAAATCCCAGCAGGGTCTGAAATCCCAGGAGAATGGGAAGAAAAGGAGCCTGTGCCAAAACTTAGGAGTACAAAATGCCACCAGAACGGTTCTGCTTTGAAAAGGGCTGCACGTCACCAGTTTTTTCTGTTATAATAATCATAATACGTAACACTTATATAGCACCTAATCCAACTAGATTGGCTCAAAGCACTTCACAATTCAAAACAAGAATAAAAACCCAAGAATCAATACATGAAACATGCATACACCAGACAATCCAACGCCAACAGCAAAGTGCAGGCAAACATGCACACATCCCGGAACAATCAGTGCAACCCAGACACGCAATGCAGCAATACATGGACCATCGAAACATCTCATGATTGGAAATCAAATACAAAGAGCATCATAATAATTATGTACATAAAAGAGGGGAAAAAAGGTTCTACTGGAAAATTTGGGAGAACAAGTGGGTTTTCAACTGTGACTTAAATGAGGAGTATGTTTGTGTGGCGGATGGAGAAAGGCAGATTATTCCAGTTACAGGACCCTGATAGGAGAAAGATCTCTGGCCTAAGTATTTCTTTTTGAACACAGATATTCAGTTTACGTGTGTCTGTGGTAGACCGTAAAATACGGGATGGCATGTAGATTTGTAAAAGGTCAGTGAGGTATTGTGGGGTGGACACAATGACGGAGTTGTAACACATACAGGACTGTTTCTATGTTATGTGGTCAGAGATTGGTAACCATTGTTGTGCTTTGAGGAGTGGTTTAGTGTGTTCTTGTCGGGAAGACTTAAGGATTGTGATAGTGGGGTGGGGGATTACTACGCAGTGTCCACCAGCATGAACTGTGATGGTGGTGTTGTCACTTTTTACTTTGTCATGTGCTGATTTATTGTTATTGGTTTATGTGAATGCTCACATAGTTGCTTTTGTGGACCATGTTCCAACATATGTTATGGTGCACTCACAGAACATCTCATGTCTGAAGATGATAGGAGAAAAAATGTCTTTGCTTTTACTTGCTTTGACAGTGGATGTTACTTTTATGATGTGGTGCAGATGATGATGATGAAGTGATGCTTAATTTCCTCAAATGTCAGTTGACATATTAGGGACAAGTGGTGACCAATGCCGAAGCATGGTTCAATATAGCTTTACGTCCACGGAAACCAGAAAGCTCGTTAGGACGGACAGCCCAGGACGGCCACCTCAACTCTCCACACAGCTCCTGAACTCTGATGTGTTGCAATCCCCATTTTTAGCTTTAAGATAATCCCACAAGTTAAGAAATAGTGGTGTGAATAGGTGTTCGTGGTGTTCGTAAGATGTCCAGTGGAATAAAGTATGGGTTGGACAAGTTTAATAATGTAGTCTTGAAAAAGGTGATGTGTGATGGGGTTTACAAAGTGTTGTGCTTCAACCTTTGTGTGATAGGCCACGCCAAACGCACAGTGCATTTTATGACTCTTATGTGGATAGCTATAAATAAGATCACCCTGATGTAACCGTAATGGTTGACTGGCCGGGTATAAAACACCAGGTTACTTACTTGCTATAAGTAAGGGAAAATTGGCACATTTTTTGGATGAAAAAAGATTCTCTGTGTGGCTTTATGTCAGAAACTGTTTCAACCAGATCTTTTAAAGTTTGTGTTATAATAAGTTTTGTGTCATGCTAAATCAGGAAGGTTCAGTAAAACATGAATATTCTACACAGATGAAATTCATATCATCCCTTCAATAAGTTCAAAGAGAAACAATGATAGGAGAAGCAGGATTTACAGTTGAAAGCTTTTTGAGGATGTAGTAGTGTGGGGTTCATAGGACAGCATTCTACTTTTTGGTTATTTAAGCCCATATATATATTGTGTGTGTGTGAGATTATCATGTGTGTGTGTGTGTGATTATAATGTGTGTGTGTGTGGTTATAATGTGTGTGTGTGTGTGTGTGTGTGTGTGTGTGTGTGTGTGTGTGTGTGTGTGTGTGTGTGTGTGTGTGTGTGATTATCATGTTACAGTGTATGTGCGTGTGTGTGGATAGTGTGTGTGTCTGTGTGTGTGTGAAATATGTATATAATTATTGTCATTTGTTTTAGATTAATGAATACATGTTTTTATTGAATGTTTGATGGTGTTGCTTTTATTAGCAGAAGCAGTTTTGATGTCTTTCATTTTAAGCATTTTTTTTCCTGTGTGTCCTGTCTGGATGGACCAACAATTCAGACTTTATCCTTGGAACTGGAAGATAAAGTTGTTTTGTGTATACTTGTTAAACCAACTAAGCCAAGCATATACTTCTTAGACTAGTTAGGCTAAGTTATTTCCAGCTGCCCCAAGTGTGCTGCAATGCTAAGTGCCATTTAGAGAATCCATTAGTGTGGAATAGTATCCATACACAATTCTAAGTGCCATGTAGAGAATCCATTAGTGTGGAATAGTATCCATACACAATTCTAAGTGCCATGTAGAGAATCCATTAGTGTGGAATAGTATCCATACACAATTCTAAGTGCCATGTAGAGAATCCATTAGTGTGGAATAGTATCCATACACAATTCTAAGTGCCATTTAGATAATCCATTAGTGTAGAATAGTATTCATACACAATTCTAAGTGCCATGCAGAGAATCCATTAGTGTGGAATAGTATCCAAACAGAGGGGGAGGTTTTCAAATTATTGACATTTGGAATTACGAGGTTCTACTGGAGATGGGTTGAAGCTGTTTTATAGTTGAAATTCTTTCAGCACATTCTGTCCAGGATATACCTCATAACCTTCACCCAAACCCCAGGCATTTCTTTGAAAGTACCTAAAGAGTGCACATTTTAAAAAATCAGTTTATTACAGTGTCCTGGTTTGTTTTGATAGGATTATGGCAATGTCATTGAACATCGTCTGTGTGTATCAAAATAACCAGTTTCAGTGTCTGATAAAATAAGAAACATGCATATAATTTTTGTACTGAAATTGTGATGGTGGTGTATGAGCACACCATTACAGTTATTTTATTAACATCCTCATTGGTATTTTTTGTTGATGAATTTCCCCCCCCCCCCCCCCCTTCTGTTTCCATTGCCAAATGTTTTCAATCTTTTAGCACCTCCTTTGCATAGTTTGCATGTGACTTTTTTAATCAAAGTACACAACAGTTTGTTTTAGTTTTAATCCACTTTTGATCTCTCTCTTTTTTTCTCTCTCTTCTATTTCTTTCTTTCTTTCTTTCTTTCTTTCTTCTTCTTTGTGTGTGTGTGTGTGTGTGGACAACTTGGGCAGTTGGTTTCATGTTTAAATTTCTTTTAATTAAATTTATTTCCATGTGGTCATTGATCTGTCTGTGACCACCCTCACCCTGACCACCACACCCTATTCCCCACCACTGGAAAGAGAGAGAGAGAGAGAGAGAGAGAGAGAGAGAGAGAGAGAGAGAGAGAGAGAGAGATTGATTGATTGATTGATTAAACTTTATTTCTCAATTGTGCAGATATTAGCACAAAGGCCAACTCACATATCTGCTGTTGCTACAGTACTGCTAATAACCAAGACATTCATAGTAAAATACTATGATAGAAGGATATAGACGAATACAGTATCAATACTACTACTACTACTAATAATAATAACAACGTATATATAAAACAAGACAGCGACTGCAACAGAAATGAAAAAAAACTCAGAGACAGATGAATTTATGTGGCTGGAACATCCTGTTTACTTTCCTCACTGTCACATCATTCTACATGTTTTTGTAGGAGGTCGTATGATAAAGACAATGAATGCAGTAAGAGTTTCTAGTAAAGGGCCTCGGCTTGATTCCGCTTCGGCTCTCCCTTCTCTTCAAAAAGGTTGTAGTCTGTGGACACTGTCTTGTGACTTTGTCCCTCACAATTAATGAAACATTAATATGGCTCTCATCACAGCCCATCTTAATGCAGGAGTCATTCTTGTGGTGACAGTGTAGCAATAGGTATATAATCTGGTGATGACAGTGTAGCGATGGGTATATAATCTGGTGGTGACAGTGTAGCGATAGGTATATAACCTACTGGTGACAGTGTAGCGATAGGTCACAGCAAATAATTTCCCTCTTCCCCCACCTCCATTCGCCTGCCCCTAATAAGCCTTGTGGTTTCTTTGGACGTAAAGCACCATGAAAGAGGAGAAGCCCATGCTGAGGGCGGAGAGAAGTGAACACGCGCGAGTGGCTGCATGGAAACCGCCTGATTTGCAAGTCAACAGCCGGCGAGAAGGTGAAAGGATGGGTGCTGCTGGGGAACACCTGTTTTGCAAGTCGACAGGCAGGAATACAACATGGTAGATTTATGTGACAGCTGTAGCAAGTCGTTTGCACAGTTTGGGTAATGCAGTGAAGGATGATAATTTGCACTGAACGTGTTTTCTCCTCACACGTTCCATCATGAGAAAGGCTCTGCCATAACTATGCCAGCTGAACTTTGTTGACCAGGACATCCTGCTGAGGCTGTCTGCCATAACTATGCCAGCTGAACAGAGCTGACCAGGTCATCCTGCAGAGGCTGTCTGCCATAACTATGCCAGCTGAACAGAGCTGACCAGGTCATCCTGCAGAGGCTGTCTGCCATAACTATGCCAGCTGAACAGAGCTGACCAGGTCATCCTGCAGAGGATGTCTGCCAGAACTATGCCAGCTAAACAGATCTGTACTGAGGCTGTCTGTCATAATTATGCCAGCCAAACAGCTGACCAGGTCATCCTGCTGAAGCTGTCTGCCATAACTATGCCAGCTGAACACAGCTGAACAGGTTATCCTGCTGAGACTGCCATAACTATGCCAACAACTAGTGACCAGGTTATCCTGCTGAGGCTGTCTGCCATAACTATGCGAGCTGACCAGGTCATCCTGCTGAGGCTGTCTGCCATAACTATGCGAGCTGACCAGGTCATCCTGCTGAGGCTGTCTGCCATAACTATGCGAGCTGACCAGGTCATCCTGCTGAGGCTGTCTGCCATAACTATGCGAGCTGACCAGGTCATCCTGCTGAGGCTGTCTGCCATAACTATGCGAGCTGACCAGGTCATCCTGCTGAAGCTGTCTGCCATAACTATGCGAGCTGACCAGGTCATCCTGCTGAAGCTGTCTGCCATAACTATGCCAGCTGAACAGAGCTGAACAGGTAATCCTACTGAAGCCGACAGCCGGACACAACCGGACTGAATGAACACCTGTTCAACAACTGAAAGATAGGACAGCCGGAAAGGTGTTTCTGCATCACCGCTCCAGTGACCCATGACCATCTCCTCCAGCACTGTCCACTCAGTCCAGGACACCCCGCGGAAGATCACCTGACCCAAGGCTCTGCCTCTGGAGGAAAAGCCGTGCGGGGACCTGGCAGCCCTGAGGAGGACGACAGCATTCGTGAGAGGAGATGGTGTTTCCGTCGGACCGTTGTCAAGTCAGGTCTAGTCGAATCAATATACGTTCAATCATCCTTCACAGGGCAGTTCCAGGGCTTTACTTCGTTGTGATGGAGGAAGAAGAAGAAGATTTACGAATTAGTGTCTGCTACCTCTTGGTGACCCTCCTAGCAAAAGCCAGTGTTGTTAGACGTTTCTTTCCATTCAGTTTTGATGTGTATACGCACATATGTATGCGGGTTTTGCTGTACATGCAGGCAATGAATCCATCATTATAAACAAAGTGAGGTCCCTTATTTGTTAGCTGGGGATCGTGGGACTTTAGCTGTACAAACCATCCAAACAAAGCCAGAGTTTGGAATGGGGGGTGGGGTGGGGGGGGTGGGGGGGGGGCGGGTGAGAGAAGAAGAAGAAAGAAGATGTAACTGTCAGAGTATTCCCCGGCTGTGGAATACATATGAGTGTAAGCTGAACGGTGTTCCATCTCCATCCGAGGCACTCGCATTCAGACTTGACAGATTTTATTCTTGGTACTAAACATGCACACACGCACACGTACACTCACACATATATACGTACGCTCACACACACACACACACACACACACACACACACACACACACACACACACACACACACACACACACACACACACATCAACAACAAAAGCGAGTAACCGATTATTTAGCCAATTAAAATATTATTGCTCACGTCCATGACTTCAACACGCGCATTGTTATTGACCGCAGCCTACATGCCCCCCCCCCCCCCCCCCCCCCCACACACACACATTTGTGTGGCGGGTGTGAGAGAGGAAGAGACAGAGTCAGAGAGTTTGCTGGTAATTGGATTTTAACGTCCTGTGAACTGCACAGGGTCACCTCGGGACGAAAGAGAGAGAGAGAGAGAGAGGCGATTGTGCTTGGGAATTTCAATACTAAAAAATGTTTTAAAGTATAAAATATGGGCTGTTCTCTGCAGACTGAAATTCCTGGACGAAGGCGTAGAGACGAAGGGTGAGCTGGGTGTGCATCACGATAGCAAACCGTGCCATTTCCGTGTTCTTCTTTCATTGGAATGCACAGCGCCAACCCAGTCGTTTTATGTACGAGCGAAGTTGTCAGCACTTGCTCGCATCTCGCTGTCGAGATGACGGAATGTTTTCTCAGACAAGGTTGGAAGAAAAACAGCAGAGCACTCTCTTAATTACATTGTAATTCTGGGTCCCTCCCTTTCATGCATAATGCGTCACGTCCAGATTAGCGTGTCGTGTGCGCGGGGTTTGTCCGTCAGCGTGAATAAACAAATTAAAGACAGAGGGGGCTCTTATTGGACGCTCTTGTATGGCAAGGCTGAACAGAAGCGTTTGGTGAACGTCGTATAGTCTAGGCAGACCAGCGGCACTCATGCATGAAGACTAGTTGCCAGGCACTGCTGAGGTCTTCACCCGAAGAGGAGTGGTTTGTCGTGAGGGTGATCTTGTACTAGTTCTACTGCCCTCCCGCCTCCCCCCCCCCCCCCCCCCCCCGCCTTGGCCTGACGGTAGGGTACTAGGCTGGCCCAACGGATTTAGGTTCGAGTCGGCTGCCCTTCCTGGGGCAGTCTACCCCAGTGGGCCTACCTCTCCGGTGATAACTGATCAGCGGTAAACAGGCGCGATAACGACAGCGACAGCGACAACTCCTTCTCCTCACCACTTGGGATTACGGTTCCCATTAGTACCTCTCCGGAGACGACCCGGAGGTGAACAAGTTAACCGCAGCGGTTTATGAACATATTTTTGCTTGTTTCTGTTTGCCCCTATTCTCTCTCTTTTTTCTCTCCCCCCCCCACGCCCCAGTTAAAAAAAAAAATCGAGTCAGTACACACACACACACACACACACACACACACACACACACACACACACACACACACACACACACACACACACACACACACACACACGTACATGACCACACACACGTGCACACACACACATTGACTTATGCTCATCTATTTATTTTAACATTTACAATGTCAACAAAAGAGTACATGCCATTTAGTAGATCAGTGGTCAAGTATTATGATGTTGGCGATGCCGAATAGTTACTATCCCAGTTATTTGTAGATCGTATCAGCTAACGGTCAGATGCCGTCAGCTGTGTGCCGCCAGTTGTCTAACAATTTACTGGCATTTCACATTGCTCATCTTTTCGTACGGAGCGATGCGTACTATAAAATTACACGGTTTTTGTTGCTGTTGGCTGGTTGTGTGTGTGTGTGTGTGTGTGTGTGTGTGTGTGTGTGTGTGTGTGTGTGTGTGTGTGTGTGCGTGCGTGCGTGCGTGCGTGCGTGCGTGCGTGTGTTTGCTTCTTGTTGTTTTTACTCACGTAAAGAATAATTTCAATCTGTCTCTGTAATGGTAAACTTTCTGCAGTTGATTTTTGTTTAACTGACACACAAAAAAGATTAAAGTTGTCTCTGTAATGGCGAATTTTCTGCAGCTGAGTTTTGTTTTGCTGACATACAAAATAAGTTGAGTCTGTCTCTATATTGGTGAGCTTTCTGCAGTTGATTTTGTCCTACTGACATGAAACATTATTTGAATCTATCTATGTAATGGTAAACTTTCTGCAGCTGATTTTTGTTTTACTCACATACAAAAATAACGTGAGCCTGTCTGTGTAATCATGAGTGTCAAACTCCAAGCACTGGTTTACGACATTCTTCCTTCAACCACTACCGTATTTAGTTACGCCATAGGTTCCAGAAAACTGTCAGCTAACGAGCAGTTTTTTGTTGGTGCTCAAACAGTAGTAAGTTTGTTACAAACAACTCAGATTATATCAGACGTGTGTTTTATAACTGACAATGATGCTTACGCCAGCTCAAATAAAACCTGAATCGTTTGAATCAAGAGGGAACTTTTTTTTTCTTTCTTTTTTACCCGGGGTGGATGCGTCTCGTGTTTACGTGCGTGCTTGGACGCTAGTTTGCTTCCACAGTCTTATCAGTATCCAAACCTTTCGGAGGGCGCTGACCGTGTCGGTGGACAGCTGCGCGGAGATAAAGAGTGTCCCTTCAGTGACGTAACCAAATCTGGCAGAGTTTGGAGGAAGGTGCCGGAAAGCGATGCTCGGAGTGTGCATGAGTGTTTGAGCAGCCGTGATGCCCTCGGTGGTAAAAACGTTAACTTGAGACTTCTCGGGGTCTATGTGAGATCATTTAGACTCCATTTGGTGAAACCTCCACTGAGGGTGGCACTTTCCTCCCAGTTTCGATAACCATGACCTAATTTCAAAGTCACAGGCGCTTTGGAACCATAAAGAGCAGCGGTGTTGTACATACGTTCTGGGCAAGTTTTTATCCAGTCAAGTTCAAACATAGTTGTTACATTGTCACGTGCTTCTTCATGAGTGGCCACGCACAATTTTGAAAGGCCTAATTTATCGTGACTTCAGCGTCTATTTAAATGAGACAGCTGACGAGTTTCCGGGTTTTCTTCCGTTCTTTTTCCCGTGAAGCTAACGTTAATCACAGAGACGAGGCGAGTTCCCGGACTATGCGAAAACATGTCCGTTGGCTTTTCCTCAGACAATTTAAGACTGTCCTTTTAAACTGTGCATCACGATAACCTCCAATGAGCTCTGCTCTTTCATTTCAGTTTCGGCTACCGTGACTGGTCGTGGGAAAGCGCCCCCCACATAATTGTTATGTTAGGTGAGGTGCTTAGATCTTACTATATGGATTTGTATTGTATAAATACCATGTGACTGATTACTTGATTTGTGAATACACTTCCTGCCTCGACGGAATCTTTATCATTTTTATTTGTTTATTTGTTTGTTTGTTTTTATTTTTTATATTTTGTTTTTGTATGTTTTTTTGTTTTGTTTTTGTTTTTTTGCTGTTGTTTAACACCAAAGTTTAAAACCGCATCATCACATAGTTTTACAGTTACAGGTTATGGTGGGACTTAACAAAAATAATACAGAGGGATGGCATAGTCTGTAAACAACAGCTACACGAATAGCTACTCATTAAGTCGCGTCGCTGGCTTCAGTAGCTTTTATTCAAAAGCTGCCACGCGTTCCAGCGAGTTTTCGAACTGGTTTTAGAGACTGATATAAACGTGTTACGGATTGTTATAATTTTTTTTCTATATTTGTCATGTCAGTGACTACAATTGTATGCGTTTCAAAGTTACTCCCGGAAGACGATTTAGTGTGTACAACACCGTTTCTGTTTGTTTGCTTGTTTGTTTTTTCGGTAGAGGGGAGAGGGGTGTTTGTAGATGAGACTTCACTCCGTAAGTCTAGTTTTTGAACTGTCCACGTGACAGCTTTAGGTAGGATAAACACAGGAAACTATACAAGCAGGCAATAATTCTATCAAACAACAACAACAGGATACACTAGTAGCCAATAATTCTGTTCGCAGCAAACATGGTACTGTATACAGCAGACAGTAAGTCTGTGCATAGAGAACAGCGTACTAGCCATGGATCTACATATACTGAGTGTAGTATTGGTAGTCACTTATTCGATCCACGTGAAACTGCGTACATACGTACAAGCGGCCAATTATTTGTAGTCGTGGCAGAAGCAATAGGATATACAGGCAGATAATGATTACGTCGTCCAGTAGTTTGTCCTGGGTCTCTACTTTTTCCCCCCTTTCCAAACCAGATACTGGTTTGACAAAGTTCGAACGGGTCCCGATTCTGGTATGTGTTCATTTGCGTAGGCGAGGGCATGTTTGTTTTTGTGGGGCAAAGAATATTCTGATAACGTCTTGATCTGATTTTTACATTATTTACTTGCGGCATAGCAACAGGAATGAATGCCTTGCTCAAACTGTCGTCAATGACAGTAATTTGACTGAATTTACACAATTTTTTCATTTCAATTGTTGCATGGACGCCGAATCTATCACTGCAAGATGCAGTGACGCGCGCATTCAGTCTCGGTCACAAAGTCCCGTAGGCGAGAGTTTAGTCGAGAGTCATCAGCCTGGTAGACCGAGACGACTACTGATGTATGCAAGGCTGTGACGGTGTCCTAGGAAAAATCAGCGCGAAGAAAAAAATGGTCGATGACTCTTTACAACACTCATGCAGAGCAACTATCCGGTGAAGAGTCTGTGACTTGTCAGTGCATCTACAGGTAAGTACCACTCCTCTCTCCTAAATACGTATCGGTTGACTGGGCGTAAAACACCAACTTACTTACTCTCCTAAATACACAAGAACGCTACATGCAGCGATTTGACATCGGTGGCGCGCGACTGAATTTATTTGATTCTTACTTCTTCCCATGGGATCAGTTTAGGCGACCACGGTCAAATAAGCCAGACGGTCCTTCACACTCACACCTTGTTTTTGATTAATACATCCACACCGAAAAAATAGAGATTTCGTGAAAGCAATTGTAAAATCATTAAATCATTTCACACAAGCGCTTGGCCAGACATTGCTTATAAGTTCACGTACTCTACAATGTCAGTGACTAGGAAACTTGCAGCCTCGTGGTGACTTCGACTCGCACAAAACATACGAAGAAGAAAAAAAAATATTGACAAAAAAAATCTAGACGTTGCAGGGTCATGGTATCCTGGGCTGCAAGGCAGCAAGTGTTGAAGCTTGAGAGAAAGAGTCAGCCTAATATCCGTATAAAATACGTCTCAACGTGTCCCTCATGAAGCCGTCTAAAGCCGACCCGCCTCCGACACTGGACGACCCAGGCACAGCAGCAGCAGCAGCAGCAACAGCCAACTCCGCGGCGGCAGCGGCAGCAGCAGCGGACTCTCTCTGCAGCTGCTCCCGCCACCGAATTTTTTCCAGAATCTCCTGCTGCTTGATGGGGAGAGTGGCCGCCTCCATCAGCTTCGCCTTGGCAGCCGCCTTCACCGCGGCGTTGCTGTTGGCAGGCATGTTGAAGGACCCGTAAGGGTTCAGCGCCGGCACCACTCGCCTCGCGGTCCCTGACGAGCCCCCGAAGCTGTAACCGTTGACGGGGCCCCAGGACACGGCCGTTCGGCCCGGAACGTGCATGTCCGGAAGACCAGCCAGCTGAGCGATGCGGTAGGAAGGATTTCCGGCAAGTCGTTTGGCGCCCAGCAGGCTTACCTCGTAGCTCGTCCGGGCCTCTCTCGGCACGGGGAGAGTCACCACGCTTGGGTCTGCAACACAGAGTGCACAGGTGGCGCTGCCGGGTTAAAGGACGACACAGAGCATTGGCCACACGGCGCGGCTGGGTCGCCTTCTCAGTGTGCAGTTATTTACAGTTGTGTATTGGGCCTATTGTTCTTGTAGCCTGGCTTTGGTTTGGCCGAGATCTTTGAAAAGGGGGCTCTTTTTTTCTTCTTCAACTTTCGTGGTAAATCTGACGATCTGTTGGGCGTTTATTACATTAGATTTACAAACAATAGAGAGAGGCAGCAGTCGTTCGTTCGCTGTTTGATACACACACACACGCACGCACGCACGCACGCACACACACACACAGAGAGAGAGAGAGAGAGAGAGAGAGAGAGAGAGAGAGAGAGAGAGAGAGAGAGAGAGAGAGATGTATAACACACAGGGACGCAAATTATGTTACTTCAGTGGCTGTTGAAAGAAAAGAAAAAAGGTAAGCTGTATTAAATTGCTGACTCACTGGCTAGAGTCGATGATGAGCTTCTTGCGTGCTGCGAGTGTAATTGCACGCTCGCATGTAGCCTGTGTACGCTCGCAGTTTAATTAGTTGGACGAAGATCAGCATCAATGTCGACTGAATGTCGTCAGTGCCATTATGCCGTTGTTGTTAAATGTATCATTGTAAAAGCGCATAGCGCAGTTTACATCACTGTCGATTTTTCAGTAAGATTAATAAAATAAAATGAAAATAATAATAAAAATTAAAAAAAAAAAAATTTAGCGCCTGCAAGTGAACTGCCCACACAGAGCCCTCTGTCTCCGTTCATTCAAGACAGAACATTGTGTGTCACGAATAAGCGTTATAAATAAACCCTCCTTTTTTTCTGGCTGCCTCTGTTTCTGTCTCTGTCTGTCTGTCTCTCTCTCATGACGCATTCCTGGCACTGTTTTAACGGTCACTTAGCACAAAAAGATTCCTTATATATATATATAATTTTCGTCTGTATGTCTGTCTCCCTGCCCGATCCCCTCCCGGGATCACAGACACACTTTCATCAGACAACAGTCGCTTGCTTGTGAAATGTGTCCTGGGAGCAGATTTACGGCAACTATGCACTGAGATTCTTTCCAACAAGGCAACATGGATCCTGGATTAATTACGCTCATCAACAGAATACGTGACCAGAATTAATTAATTCAGAATCGTGAGCAACTGGTATAGAAGCTTGCATCAGGCAGATTTATGACTGCAATTTTGACCGATAAACCGACCGATTTTTAAAAAATCTCTCTCTCGTTCTCTGTCTTGTCTGTCTCTTTGCTCGTTTTGCTCTTTGTAATTGATTATTTCAGTACAGTTGTCTGTATTTTCAGTCTGATTTAAATTTGTGTCTGTTGGCAAGTGCACAAACCGGTTTTGAATTCGTCGGCTCAACGCAGTTGATATGGACTATCGTCTGCATGCAACAGTAAACCATCAAAGTGTCAAGAGTCTCTCGCTCTCTGTCCCTCACTCTCTATCTGTCTGTCTCTGTCTCTGTCTGTCTGTCCAGTATGGATAGGGTTATTGACTTGAAATGTCTACTGATTTCTTTCAGCTTGTAAAGTTTATGGGAAATGTTTTATGAGTGAGTTGCCTTCAACGTGATGGTAGTTTTGAACACACCGTATTTTTTCAACCCAGCCTGATGTCTGATGTCATCCTCCTGTCTGATGGAATCTCGGGGCTGTTATTTGATTCCCCATTCCTGTCTCCACTCTTGTTCATCCGTCTGCCTAGTCCTGTGGCTGCTTCTGTCTTGCCATTTTTCTGCTACTGGCCCATGTTACTGACTTGCTTGTTGTTTTGCTGAAAATTCTGCGATGTTTTCCGTTGGGATGGTTCCCCCCCCCCGTCTACCTAGTCCCATGGCTGCTTCTGTCTTGTCATTTTTCTGCTACTGGTCCATGTTCCTGTCTTGTTTGTTGTTTTGCTGAAAATTCTGAGATATTTTTGGTTGAGATGGTTCCGGCCCCCCCCCCCCCCCCCCCCCCTCCGGTCTGCCTAGTCCCATGGCTGCTTCTGTCCTGTCATTTTTCTGCTACTGGTCCATGTTCCTGACTTGTTTGTTGTTTTGCTGAAAATTCTGTGATGTTTTTCGTTGGGATGGTCTTATTTTTTTTATATGGCGCTTGTTGACCAGCTAAGATTTGCTGCTATTTGGTACTGTGATTTGCCATTATGCATTTACATAATTTCAAAACAGTTTTTATATTGTTTCTGTCCATTCCTTTTTCTTTCTTTGTTTCTTTCTTTCTTTCTTTTTAAAATCTTAATTAAAACACACACACACACACACACACACACACACACACACACACACACACACACACACACACACACACACACACACACAATTTTCTGGCCTACACCATATTTAACTGAAATAACATTTGT
>OY757542.1:14249954-14290509 GCA_963584105.1 Alviniconcha strummeri
GGGTTCCAGACGAGATCAATAGGAGGGAGGTGGAGCTGGACCTCCAAGTTAGCCCAGAAGAGATCATGAGCAGGCAGGTGGAGCTGGGCTGCGAAAGTTGGACTTCTTTCGCTTCGAGTTGTTCCTTAACAGCAGTGCAACGGACATTGTCTTTGTGACTCTGCCCAAGCACGGCAGTTAAAACAGCAATTGCGCAAGCAAGCTCGCTTCTGTGGACGTAACGCAACATGGTCAAGGTCACGTGGACGTTAGTAAGTAACATGCATCCTATCCTTTCTGCATGCGTTTTTCTGTGGCCTCCTCTCAGACAAGCAACGTTCGGTGAAGTAAGTAAGTAAGTAAGTAAGTAAGTAAGTAAGTAAGTAAGTAAGTAAGTAAGTAAGTAAGTAAGTAAGTAAGTAAGTAAGTAAGTAAGTAAACATGGTGCTTTAACGTCCACAGAAACCATAAGGCTTATTAGGGTCAGGCCGTTGGGTGGCGTGCGTACGTGGCTTTGATCTCGCACACGGAGCACTCTACAAAAAAGCCGTTGAGTGGCCTGTGTCTGTCTGTCTGTGACGTTGGCTTTTTGTCTGCAAGATCAGCAACGAATGCGAATAATGAACTGCGTGCAGAGGCAGCCTAGGCTATATTCAGAGTTCAGGAGCTGTGTCGGTGAAAGTCGAGGTAGCCGTCCTGGGCTCCCCGTCCTAATAAGCCTTATGGTTTCTGTGGACGGAGAGCAACGTTGAACCATGCACACGCATTGGTCACAGTTTTTCCCTAATATATCAACCGACATCCGAGGACATTAAGCTCCACTCATCATCAACCTAGGCTATATTAGAACGTAGACCGTATTAGAACGTAGGCTGTATTAATAACAGGATTAAGACAGTCAGCTTTAAAGAAATGCTTTGTGTGCACGGTGGAAATGCAGTTGCTTGGTCACCCGACTTATTTAATGTCCAGTCAAGCGCGGTCTTGTCAGGGTGAAACACGATCTACCCAGTCTACCCAAGTAAAAGTCTGAGCCATTGTTATGAAACACTAGTACACCATTCTGGGTTGGAGAGAACTTACAAAAAGAAGAAGAAAAAAAAAAGAAGAAAAAAAGTTTGTTTTGTTGTTGTTTTGTTTTTACATGTGTGACTTATCCAGTATCAGTGATAGAAGAACTAAGTGTGGATGTGCTTCTTGGAGAGAGAGAGAGAGAGAGAGAGAGAGAGAGAGAGAGAGAGAGAGAGAGAGAGAGAGAGAGAGAGAGAGAGAGAGAGAGAGAGAGAGCATCGCCCCACCGGGCATCGTCTCAGCGGACCATCGCCCCAACTGGCCATGGCCACATTATGATCGGGCATCGCCTCATCGGGCACAGTCTCAACCGACCATCGCCCCACCGGGCATCGTCCAACCGGGCATCGCCCGGCACCCGGCACCGCCCCAACGGACCGTCATGGCCCCATCGGGCATCACACCAACGGAATCAGCCCATCAGCTGTCACCTCAACGGGGCGACACCCATGTCCCACAGGGAGGGTTTCCTGAGTGTCAGACAGCAAAAACAATTAAAAAGTGTCCAAAACTTACCTCCCCCCCCCTTTACCTCCCTTTTCTTTTCTTAATGAAACTCCAGAGATTAGATGTACAAACTGTCACTTTTGTAAGACAGGAGATCAAGAATTTCTTGATTTAGGATCCACTCCTGTTGTCACAGGTGGAAAAACAAGGTGCTGCCGTTGATTTTTTTACGTCGCGCTTGAAGTGAGAACAATACGCCTGCAGGGGTAAAGTATCGGGTGTTTCTTTTCAGCTTTTCAGTCTGCCATCGGCTTGTCAGCTTTGTTCGTCTCCACCGACACGACAAACAATTTTATATTCTCCTCACTTCCACACTCACCTAACCCGTCGAGATGTCTGTGATGAATTAGATAAATGACTGAACTGACTTTACGAAACACATTATCAGTCAGAGACTCGTGCACAGGCCCCCAATACGAAAAGATAGTATAATAATAATAATTAAAAACAAACAAATTAAACAAACAAACAAACCAAAACAAACAAACAAAAACAACAACAACAAAAACAATTACGTTAGCATGCGCTTGTAAGTCAGCCGAATCTTGGTGCAAAACAATCAATTCAAAGGCATAAAATCAGAGAAACAACTAAATAGGATACGCCCTGTTCCGCTTTCTTTAAATTTTCTCTCTCCCCCCCCCCCTTTTTTTTTTTTTTTTTTTTTTCTTTTTTTCTTTTTTGTTTTGTTTTGTTCTTTTTCTTTCCTTTTCTCTCTCTTTCTCTCTTTTTTCTTTCTTTTTCTTTTCTATTTTGAAATCGGTCAGAGGCACAGCCGGCTGAATTACCGAAGTCACAGTGATTAATTTTCTGTTCTTAATAACATCGTTGTAACGGGCCTGTTACTGCTGGTCGATTTTTCCTGACGGCCTGTTTGTGTTATGCAACCGGCACCACCGACTACCTCCGACAACTTATAGATCTACAGTGAAATCACTAACGGTCAAAGTACAGGAGAGGCACTGGAAGTGGGCCTAAATGTCGTGTTTCGACATGATGCGCCGTCAGTGACAGCAGGTGAGCGAGCCAGGTCTAGGTTTTCAGTCACAGTAAATGGTGCCGTCAGTCTTGGATCAGTCTCATTCGAGATACATACGAAAGAGAAACAACACGGAGAAAGCGAAAGGCCGCATTGGTTTGGTAATGCATTCATCGGTGTGCATTAATGCGGCCGTTCCGCAGTGGTTCCAAAACATAGACATGGTCACGCGCGTGTGCGCGCGCACACACACTGACACACCGTGGCGGCACACGGCGCGCGCCACACTACGCACGAGCGAGCGCGCACGCGCGCGCGCGCGCACACACACACACACACACTCAGTGACACACACACTGACACATACACATACATCAATACACTGACACCGTCTGACACTGACGTAGGCACACACACACGCACACACATGCATTCTCATACTGACTCGCTCATACATAGCAGTCGAGACTGAGAGAGAGAGAGAGAGAGAGAGAGAGAGAGAGAGAGAGAGAGAGAGAGAGAGAGAGAGAGAGAGAGAGAGAGAGAGAGAGAGAGAGAGAGAACCGAGACAAGCGGCGGCCGCTTCGGTCAATGACTCAGTCTTTCGGCATTTCACTTCAGTTGCTGTCCTTGGCCGGAAAAATCGACCAACTTGACACTACTACAACTGGCACCCCCCCCCCTCACCGCCAACCAACAGGCCGCTACACACACACAAACACACACACACTGAAAAATCATCCCGGCTAAACTAGTTTATCTAGTGACCGAAGAAAGAAACGAAAAAAAAAGAAAAAGAAAAAAAAGAAAAAAAAAATATATATATATTTTAAAAAAAAGTATTCCAAGTTGAAATGGTAGAAAAGCAAGGCTGAAACGTTTGACTGACTTACTGAAAAGTGACATAATACCCCCCCCCCCCCCCCCCAAACACGAAATACTAAAAAAAAAAAACTACAAAAGGAAATATAATTACACAATAGGAGATAAAACGCACTGAAAACAAGAGCAAAGCAAAACCCTTCTGAATGCCGTGTGTGTGTGTGTGTGTGTGTGTGTGTGTGTGTGTGTGTGTGTGTGTGTGTGTGTGTGTGTGTGTGTGTGTGTGTGTGTGTACAAGCGGACGCTTATTAAGATTTGTCATTGATACATGCAACATGGCACCCACTCAGCTTCATCGTGAGCCTCATGGTCGCTGTCCACGAAGGCTACGTCAGTGACTTAAAACCGAAATCTGCTTGGGAGGGGACATTACTCTAAATATTTTCAGCTTTGTTCCGCCATATTTGCCGGTGAACGATTTATTGTAACCAATTTATCTGACGAGATGGCGGCCGCAGAGACCGCAGGTTGGCCCAACAGGAAGGACGATTATGAACTTCAGGATGTTATTGGTAAGGCAAATGTGCTTTTGACTGGTGTGAAAGAAACAGAACTTAGTTTCTTTGTTAAGCGTAGCGGCACACATTTATACTGAATCTCACAAAGAGAACTGCTTGGAGTCCAAGTTGGAATCGATTGCCTGTGCCCCGGGCGTCTGCACAGGGGAAGGAATCCACGATTTGAATCAATCGAGGACTAGTGTGGAAGGATCTGAGATGGATGTAGCTTTAAGATTTATTTCCCCCTTAAAAAATAAAATAAGTCCATAACGCTTCATGAGCCCTACTTTCTGTGCGCCAGTTTTGAGTAATCGAGTGGGAGTACAGCATTTGCGGCCCACCCCATACAGTTATAAAATAACTGTGTAGCCGTAACAGAAGTAACAGAAAATTGTCACCGACCCAAACGCCACCTGACTGTCAAGTACTGAAGCAGGGTTATTGTGATTTGTAGGAGGCTTGCACAAGCCATGTGGTGTGCGTATGTGCGTTTTTTTTGTTTTTGTTGCTCGCTCTCTCTTTGGTCAAAGTTAGTATTAGACTATTACTTTAGTATGTTTACATACATGTAGCTGTCAAGTATAATTCATATTCAAGACGTCAAGGAAAAATCATCACTGTATATGATGATAACTGTCATCCAGCATGCAGCTAACATTCAAAGTTATATGCTGTTTCACTCCCTAGGTTTTAAACACTGAGTATATAATTCTTATTCAGTTATCGTCTTGTCCAATCCCTGTTTTTAACCAAAAGAAATTGTTAATTGACCTTATTTTGAGAAAAGTATGGGGGGAGAAAATAACACTTAGGCTTAGACTTAGTTATAATTTCCATTTTCAATATAATTTATTAAAACATTCAGGCTCCAAAGAGCAGAAATCTACATCTAAAACCTATTTGGTACATAAATCCACCCTGGCCATCATTCCATGAAGCCAGATACTGAAATAGTAAATCTGACCTTTTGCCAGTTTGGGCCCCCAAACAAGTTAAATTTTAACTATCAAGAGAAGTCCGGTTTTAGAGTAAGATGTATCCCAGGTCTAAGGCTAAGCGCTTATAAGTTATATTGTTAATGTTGTAAAAGATCTGATCCTCGGATGAACCATCAAAGAACCATTGTAGTTTGTACTGCAGATATTTTTTAACAGTTTGCTTATAACTTTATAAGTTATTATTAACATAAAGTCATAATATACAAATATGTATAAATTATAATATGAATGAAGAATTTATTATTACTGTTAATACAAATGGTAATTATTAAAATAAAACAGCTATTAAAAATTCAAAGAGTGATACTGATAGTTACGCACACACTCTGAGCATTGCTTTCCGGCACCTTTCTCTAAACTCTGCCAGATTTGGTTATGCCACTGAAGGGGCACTCTTTATCTCTGCGCAGCTGTCCAGCGATGTGGTTAGCACCCTCTGAAAGGTTCGGGTACTCATAAGACTGTGGAAGCAGCCTAGCGCCTAGGCATGTCCGTAAACATGAGGCACATCCACCCCGGGTAAAAAAAAAGAAAGAAGAGTTCCGTCTTGATTGAAAGGATTTTGGCTTTATTTGAGCTGGTGTAAGCAACATGGTCAGTTATAAAACAAATGTCTGATATAATCTGAGTTGTTTGTAACATTCTAACAAACTTACTACTGTTTGAGCACCAACAAAAAAACTGCGTGTTAGCTGACAGTTTTCTGGACCCTATGGCGTAACTAAATACACAGTGGTTGAAGGAAGGATGTCGTAAACCAGTGCTTGGAGTTTGAGTTACGCAGTGTGTAATGCTAAAAAAACTACTGTCAGATTGTGTCACAGTGCTCTCACTCTATCTTTAAGTGTCGGAAGAATAAATATATGTACTTGTATACATTACTTTGTAACACTGTACAGTAAAGTATCAGTCATTTACTCATTCATTGTATCATGTTCACTGTGTGAGTGTATGTTTTGGTCATGTTTGACTTTGACTTGAGTGATTAAAAAAGATAATTTTAATTTTTATATATTATATATGGGTCTCTAAAGCTGTAAACCAGTAGCTACCACTGATGGTAGCCCATATCAACTTACAGGTAAATGTTTTGAATCACTCTTTTGTTGTAATGTCTGCTTTTCAATTTCATTTGAGTTGTGTTGCTTTAATAATTAATATAAGTTATTATAGTTTTATATTGATAAAAGACAGACATAAAAAAAAAAAAAAGCAGAATGACAGTATTGAGTTATTATGATACAGTGTTTATGTTGGGTAAATGTTGCAAATTGATTTGATTTTTTTTAATGGGGGCTGTATTTTTTTTTTAACATAATTTTCATCATACTTGTCAAAAATACTATCACAACATCAAAAGTACATTAAGACCATGAACAAAGTTGATGTGAAATATGTATTATGTAATATGTATGTCTATCAATCTTCAAGAGGTGATGTGGCTTTATGAAAACCAAAGTTACAGAGTATTAAACCATTTTTGATATCAGTACCAACTACTGTCATCACACTTTGTTTCCAACTTGAACACACCAGAAACATGCTCGGTCAGTACAAACTATAAGGTATGAATACACTAGGTACTACCCCCCCCCCCCTTTTTTTCTTCTTCATCTTTCATACATCATTTTATGGTCTGTGGTGTTTTTCTGTCTTCAAGTTCAACAAAACCAAAACTCTAAATATTATGTTGCATGTTGCGATATTTGGGATTTTAAGATACTTGCAAGATTTTGGTTTGCTGTTTTAGGTGTACATTTTTTTTACATTTCTGGATTATAATTTATATATATATATATATATAGGCTGGGTTCATCAGTATATGTAGTGAGAGTTGCAGATTTTATATTATAATTTATATATGATATATTCCAAAAAGCATTGAGAAATTGTCTATTTGACCTCAGTTGAAATAACTTTAGCATTTTAATTTTAATCATTAATGTCAGGAGAAGCCATACAAACTTGAAATTGTCTTGTTGTTAATGTTATTATTGTTGTGCACATTATTTCAGTACCTAAATTTATAACATATACATATTAGTATAACAAAAATGTAATTAGGGTGATATCAGTTATCACTAGAGGAAAAAGCAACATTAGTAATACTGCACTAACACCTTTTCTTACCCTGTTGAAGCAGAATTGGTTACATGAAATTTAACAAAATGTATGTTATCTACAGTGGTCTGTCACTTGTTACCATGATGAAGCACTTGTGTGTCTTCAGTTGACAAATAAAAGTTCACAGTTAGAGGTATACAACACTTCATCATTATGTTTATCTTTGACTTTATGAAGATCTATATGAAAGAAACTGAATGAACCAGGAAGGAGTAAGTTAAGGTTGAATTCCTTGCAGTAGGTGATACACACAAATCTGTATATAGTGACCTACTTGAGGCCTTTCACTGTAGCACTATCAGAGAAAATTTGACCTTGTCTTGTCGTTGGTAGGCACTGCAGGGATAGATGATCAAATTGTAGTACACAGTCAACCATGATGGTTATATTAGGGCAAAATGTAGCATACAAACTTACATAGTTCAGGAGCTGTGTGAGAGTCGAGGTGGACGTCCTGGGCTGTCCGTCCTAACGAGCCTTCTGGTTTCCGTGGATGTAAAGATTTATTGAACTGTGCTTCAGCATTGGTCACAACTTGTCCCTAATATGTCAACTTACATCTGAGGACACCAAGCAACACTTCATCCATACAAACTTACAAAGTCAAACAACAACACTGATTATTTTTTTTTGGGGGGGGGGGGGGGGGGGGACCCAAGCTGCATCAAACAGGAGTAATTAAGTAAAATGGTGTTTTACACCAAGTCAGCAGGGTATACATTAACCAGTAATTTACAGTGTTTTGCTTCTTACGGTCAGCAGATTATACTGGAAGAATTTGTTTGATTAGTTTGACTGGTTCTTAACCCCCACCCCCCACCCCCAAAGAAACATACAACAAACAATAAAACATAAAAGAACAACAAACAGCATACACAGAGCGCATGTTGCATATGTGGTGCGCATGTGTTCTACTTCTAGACAGGGTAGGGAGCAGGGGCTATAACTCTAGTAGTAGATAGATGGCTGTGTATCTGACCAGTTACAGTGACACTGTTCATAGTGCAGTAGATTAGATGTCAGACCTGTTTGAAAAATGTCTGGCAGATCACTGGTCAGCAGGGCTCCCATTAGCAAGTATTTTAAGGAGGTCCCTGGGACTCCCTGCTACAAATTGTAGAGGGTCCCTGGCCAGTTTTTAAAGGGTCAAGTCTAATATGAAACAGCAGCTGTGCAGAAGTATTCTGCATTGCATATGATGCCCTTTGTCCCTTCTACAACTCAGCTCTGATTTAATACACACAGGGATCTAACTTGTGCCAGCAGGACAGCTGATACATAGGGGATATATCTTGCACCAGCCAGACAGCTAAAACAGTCTGGATCTAACTTGTGTTACATCAGCTGGACAACTAATATAATTATATGCCAAACAGCTGATATATGCCCCATCAAACTTGTATCAGCTGGTAACTCACACATGTCAGATCTAACTTGCCTCAGCTGGACAACTGATACACACCAGACAACTAATGCATGTTGGATCTAACTCACACCAGCTGGACAACAGATACATGTTACATCTAACCTGCATTGACTTGACAACTGATCCATGCTGTATAACTGATACATGCCGGATCTAACTTACATCAGCCGGACAACTGATACATGCTGGACAACTGATACATGTCGGATCTAACTTGCATTAGCTGGACCAGGAATACATGTTGGATCTAACCTGTCAGCTTGGCAATTGATACATGCCAGACAACTGATACATGTGGGATCTAACTTGCATCAGCCCTGACAACTGATGCATGTTGGATCTAACTTGCATCAGCTGGACAACAGATACATGTTGGATCTAACTTGCATCAGCTGGACAACTGATATGTGCGGGATCTAACTTGCATCAGCTGGACAACAGATACATGTTAGATTTAACTTGCATCAGCTGGACAACAGATACATGTTGGATCTAACTTTCATCAGCTGGACAACTGATACATAGGGATCTAACTTGCATCAGCTGGACAACTGATACATGCCAGACCACTGATACATGCCAGATCTAACTTGCATGGTTGGACAGCTGATACATGCTACATTGCTAGACATGCCAGATCTAACTTGAATCAGCTGGACAACTAATATATGCTGACAAGGGATACATGTCGGATCTAACTTGCATCAGCTCCACAATGGATAGATACATGCAACATGCTGGATATAACCTGCATAAGCTGGACAGCTGATACATGCCAGACCACTGATACATGCCGGATCTAACTTGCATGGTTGGACAGCTGATACATGCTACATTGCTAGACATGCCAGATCTAACTTGAATCAGCTGGACAACTAATATATGCTGACAAGGGATACATGTCACATCTAACTTGCACCAGCTCCACAGTGGATAGATACATGCAACATGCTGGATATAACCTGCATAAGCTGGACAGCTGATACATGCCAGACCACTGATACATGCCGGATCTAACTTGCATGGTTGGACAGCTGATACATGCTACATTGCTAGACATGCCAGATCTAACTTGAATCAGCTGGACAACTAATATATGCTGACAAGGGATACATGTCGGATCTAACTTGCACCAGCTCCACAGTGGATAGATACATGCAACATGCTGGATATAACCTGCATAAGCTGGACAGCTGATACATGCCTGAGCACCATGTTTACTACTTGTTTTATATCTTGGTGTTAGGTGTGTGCTGGGGTATTTGTGTCTGAGTTTTGATGTTGAAATAACCTGTGTAGTCCTGTGTACCAGCACCTCATGGAGTTTGGGAGAATGTGTTCTTGTCAGTAATTCTTGTCAGTAACAGAGACAGTGTTGGGACAGATGTGGTAGGAATAGTCCACATGACCCCATTTTCTGTCAGCTGGGAACAGGAGGTCTGGACTTCCTGTCACTTTCTTAGTGTGTCCTGTTGGACCCTCTAGGCCTTATGTTCTAGTGCATAAGGGATGCACATTTGTGCATTAATGGGAACCTTGGTCAAACTCAGAGTCAAAACAATATATTATTATTATAATGTACATTCCTTGTTACACTCACAACAGCAGTCATTGTAGAGCTCTAAAAGTAAAGCTGAAAGCTAAAGTAAAGGTGGTTGGAAAAACGTGGAATAGTTGAAGAAGAAACTCATGCTCAGTGACCTATCTTGTTAACTTGGCATTAAAAAGCAACAACTTATTTAGAATGTGAAGGGACAAAAATAGAGCTTGATCACTTTATCTAAATCAGCAAAGTCTGAACTAGGCTCAATCAGTGTGATTTAATTTATGAAGTTCAAGATAAGGGAAGAGGGGAACATCAGATTCAGTAGTTCTGTTAGACTGGCAGTTGTAGTTGTACATGCCAGTTTTTACCAGTAAATGTTTGCCTTCAACTTCCTTAGGTTACTACTAGTACTATTAGTGAGTATTACTGTACTAATAGTAGTTAGTACTAGTAACTACTAGTTCAGTAGCTGGACTGGAAAAATAATTTAACTTGGCTTTTGACTTTACTTTGAAAGCGAGTGCACTTGCTCTGCACCACCAACCCTCCATAAAACCTGTCTGCAGACTGTCCCAGATGGCCCAAGCCACCTCTATAACACCCCCTTCACAGCCAATCACACTGGATTGACTCCGCTGACAGCTTCAGAACACTAATCAAAGGCCACTGAATTGCTGTGCTGTTTCCTAACCATCATGTAGTTAGGATAGGATATATATAGCCCAGTGGTATTGGTACAGTGGTCAGTGATGGTCACAGTGCCACTGTTGGTCAGCTGAACAGGAGAGTGTCATCTGTGATACTGATACTGTGATTGCACTGACCTCTTCAGCCCCATGTGTCTAATGCATGAAACTGAAAGTGAAACCTGTCACTGAATGACTATCATAAATATATAAATCAGTCTGTACATACTATTATGTATTACTGTTATTTGCTAAAATGATGTCCAGTGTTTTGAAAATGAAATAGATGAAAAGCAATCAAAAGTAAAATCCTAATAAATATAGGTAAATGTGGTCCATGTTTCACTTTCAGTGTTTTGAAGTGGAATGGGGCCTGATCCTGAATGACTGCTGGTATTAAATACTAATTAGTAAACTCAAGTAATAAGCTGATTCCATCCCCTTTTATCACAGCCAACTTGATTTTCATTGTTTGAACATGAACTGATGAAGTCTGTACTGCCTTATGACTGATGGTATGATTAGCTATGAGAGGGTTGCAGAAAAAAAGGAACCTTTTGCAACTACTGAACTAGACTAGAAAGCAGAAGACAGTTTACAGAATGGAGCTGGGAACTGCGTAATTAAACCCAGGATGGTACTGTGCACCAGCTGAACTGCTTGACCACTTCACCAAACTACATGGTGAGATTATTTATTACTACTGTGTTATTTTGTTTGTCCATACATTGCCTTTTGATTTCTTTGGTGGAACGGTGTGCTTTGTTTGTGTTTTGCCATGTAGGTGCTGGAGCCACAGCGGTGGTCCAGGCAGCCCTGTGTATTCCCAGAAAGGAGCGATGTGCAATCAAACGCATCAACTTGGAGAAGTGCAACACAACTGTGGAAGAACTTCTGGTAATTGTCAGAATGTTACTGTTAGCTGTGTGTGTATATATATGTATGTGCATGCATGGGTCTGTTAATGTTGGAGAAAGTGCTGTGTGTGTATCATATGTGTATATATATATAATGTATGTGCTTTCATGGGTCTGTTAACATTGGAGAAAGTCTGGGTTGCCTGGCCTGAAACTATCTGCGCACAGCAGCTGCAGGAATGGGATTTGGGGAACAGGAAGATTCCTTGACCTTGTGTCTTTTTTAATCCAGAAATTACCAGAGATCATTTTTGTTTGTAGCCCAGAAGCGTGTAGGCCAACTTCAGGTTTAACATGAATTTCAATTTCATCCTCATGTGAGGGATGAGTACTGAGATTTACATTCAGTATGTTCACACAGTCTGGTTACTAGAATCAGAAAGCCAAGTACAGTGCTGAACCAGCTTGCCAGGATCAGAGCTTTACTATATTGTAACCAGGATCAAAGCTTTACTATGCCAGAGTTGCATTCATGACACTTGTCTGAGTTGTCAGTTTGCATTTAAGACTTGAAGTTGAAATCCACCAAGTGCCAGAACTGAAAATACTGAAGTTTTTTGTTTCGCTTTCAGGTTAAGTGCAGACTGTGCATTACAGTGAACTGAGGCAGAAGAGAATTTTTCCAGGACTGTTCTGTTATTGTCCAATTGGTTTGGCCATGTTGTGTTTCAGAAAGAGATCCAGGCTATGAGCCAGTGCAAGCACGAGAATGTGGTAGGGTACCACACATCTTTTGTCGTCAAGGAGGAGCTCTGGGTGGTCATGAAATTGTGCAGTGGAGGTAAGCCAGAGAAGGATTATCAATACCATTGCACTGGGTGCATGTTTGACAGGGCTGGAGTGTGCCTTCTTTGGGCATTGTGCGTGGTGCATTGAATGGCTGTGACGAAAGTGGGGGCTGTGACACTTTGTTGAGACTACTTGTGGAGAGGGATCATATGGCCATAAACCACTACTGTAGGTAGGATCTGTGGAAAAACATCTTAACAGATGCGTTTGTTAAACACCCTGCATTCCATGTTTACACTTGGAGACAAATACGGTGGCCAGTATGCATAAACAGGATCAGAGACATGCAGGGCTGTTGGGCAGCGAAAGAGCTGAAATGCCATAGTGGCTGTGCAGAAAACAGCTTGTGCAGCTATTTCAACTTCAGAATATACCTGCAGGCACTACAGGTAGAGTGGAAGCCCTCTGTAAATGAGGGATGGCCCAAGGTCAAGGGTTATTTTAATCATGGGTACATGAAGGGAAAGGTTTCCCAAAAGGTGGTTTTAAAAGAGGTGTGGTACTTCTGCTATATTAACACACTGTTTCAGTTTGGAGTAATGTTCACCAGTTAGATACATCTTACATGCAAAGGTAAATCATGCTGAAAATTCAGTGAAATCAGTTCACTAGTTGTATCAGTATAATTATATGCTTGACATTCAAAGTCATGGTATAGTGAGTTTGAGTTATATATATGTAATATACGGTTTGATTTGGAGAAAAGTGAGTGAAATTACTGTATTTGTTTTTCTTAAACTTTTTCTGGGGATTTGGAAGCCTTAAATTTGTAACTTTAAAGGTTTCCAAAACTGAAGCATGCACAAGTGTAACTGTAAATGTAAATTATGTAGACTGCTTAAGATGCTAGAACAGTCCATTTGATGTATTTCTGTTCCCTGCTATGTTAACTGTTTGCGTTGCAAAGTTACACTGATTGTGTGCAAAATCTATGGGCTTGCCCCATGTCTGTTAAGTAAAGTTTGTTCTTGAAAGGTTCACATTTCTAAAGCCAAACCAAAGGGGATTTTATTTTCAGATTGGTTAATGAAGCAAATTCTGTGAAAGCTTTTTTGTGGCAGGGTCCATGCTTGACATCATAAAGGCTCGGATGCGAACAGGGAGCTACAAAAATGGAGTAATGGACGAAGCTACAATTGCCACGGTACTGAAAGAGGTGCTGAAGGGTCTGGAGTATTTCCACAACAATGGACAAATTCACAGGTTGGTGCTGGGATGGGAATGTGTACTCGTGTATCTATACCTAACAATGGATTAATTCCTAGGTTGATGCTGGGGTGGGAAAGTGACCATACAGACAACAGTGTACAAATGCACAGGTGAGTTCTGAGATGGTTCACGCATATACATAACAGTGGACAAATGCACACTTTGGTACTGGAATTGGAAGGTGGACATACTACATGTACTCTTCCACAACAGTGAACAGTGCCACAGGTGAATCCTGTGACTGGAAGTGCACACCTCCACAAAGCACCAAATCATGTCCACATAGACTATTCTAAGCACACACACGCATGCATGCACATGGGCACCTGCGCACACAAGCATCTATCTAAGATCTAAATAACTAACTTGCAATCTGCTTTTGATGGTGTTTTTGTGCATATTTGCCTTGCAGCTTTGATTTATGTTCCAGTACAATAGTCTTCTGGTCCTGTTGATGTGTCAGTTCAGAACTAGTACATAGATGCATATACTGTCATGTTATTCCAGTAAAGAGGTTTTGTTAATGTTTTTGTATCAGAAAATGCAGCATTTGATGGTTATTTAAATACTTGTTTGTTTCAGAGACATCAAAGCTGGCAACATTTTGATTGGAGAGGATGGTTTGGTTTATGTGGCTGGTAGGGAATTTATGTAATGCATTCTTATTTTTAATTTATTTTACAAATGGGGATCTAGATAAGGCATGATTAAAAATGGTGAAGATGTTTTTCTGTATTTGTTTTTTTTTGTCAACCGGAGGGTTAAAGTCCAGGGCCCTATGAATTATGTCCTTGTGTTATGTGCATGAGAACCAGAAAAGAAAAAGCAGTAAAGCTTTCTGAGAGAGAGGGTAGGCCAACAGTAGACATGGAACTGGCTTAAACATTTTGATGAGTTAATGTGTGTCACTTGCTTATTCATTGTTGTCTATTAGTCAAGGAGACGGCACATGGCTGTCAGTGTCAGTAACTGAGTAAGAGTTGATAGCAACACTGTGTGAGTGTCCAAAGAGCAAAGATGGGTGCTGAGCAAGTCGGCAGCTGAAGTTGTTATGAACAAATAATGACTGTTGAGCACAATGTGCTTGAGTGTATGCAGGCACAGAATTGGGGGGGGGGGGGGGCAGCCTTAAAAGCAACAAACAAAGGTAGAAATATCAGAATAACTGGACCAAAAAGAATGAAGAGAGAAATCCTTTCAGGGGGGATCCAGCTACCCTGTAGACTAAGTGAGGTAATGGAGCCCTTAGGTCTGTTTAGTCTCTAAAGCTGAAATGAAGAGCTCATTTAGATTTTTACTTGGTATGGTCATTTCCACTTGTCCTGCATTGTATACAGAGAGAGGAATCAACATAATGGTATGATCTGGCAGCAAGCTCCTTGTAGATGGCAATTAAGATTGACTTGTTGACTGTACTATGCCGGGTTTAACACTGAGGTTTACCTGTGTAGATTTTGGGGTGAGCGCCTGGCTGGCCACTGGCAAGGATATGACGCGTGATTCTGTGAGACACACTTTTGTGGGAACACCATGCTGGATGGCCCCTGAAGTCATGGAACAGGTAGGACTGGCTTTGACGCATACCGATGTGCTTTGTTTCCCCAGATGAATTGAGTTCAGGCGCTAGTGAAAAACCCTTACATGCTGAAAACTGCGTTCACACACATTATCTTTAAAGCTAACTCATTAATTAAAAAAAACAAGGTCAACAATCATGAATCAGAGAGAAGCTTTGCATTCACTGGACACTTAAAGCTAAACTGGGATCACAGTCCCATCACACTTTGACAGTGTGGCATGATTTTACTTCTCATTTGCACCTAAAATCTATACTATAAGCAGGGTCAAACTAAGACCAATGAAGGGATTAGTTTCAGCATGTATGATTAACAAAGTGTGTAATGGTTTTTTTAATTCAAAATGGTCTGATGCTTGTAATCAGTTTTTGTGTGCTATGGTTTGTCAGTGAAATGTGGTATACAATAGATGATTCAACAAGTGAACAGTTATACTCTTCTTGAAAGTGGGTAGAGTCAGACTTGTAGCTGAAATGCAAAGTTAATGTGCAAATGATACATGTTGATTGGTCACTGGTTTTCAGAGAGTTAAATGTATCATGCTTGTTTGTGTTTCGGATAGGTATGCTTGCAAAAGGCCACACAGTGTGAACCTTGTGCTAACATTAAGTCATACTCTAGCATCCTTTTAAAACTTGAATTGGCAGGTGACGGGGTATGACTTCAAAGCCGACATCTGGAGCTTTGGCATCACCGCTATAGAACTGGCCACAGGAACTGCCCCCTACCACAAGTACCCACCCATGAAGGTCAGTCAAGTGTTTTTTTAGTTTTGTGCCTTATCCTCACTTCAAGAACTCTTCACTGCCTGTGTAGCAGCCGTGGGCCTAGATGGTTTAGTACTGTTGCTCAAAAGAAGTTGCTGTGCTTCTTCATCGTGGGTATTCTAGGGTGCTTCATTAAATGCATGTTTCCAGTTCTTGGTCAGACACAACCACCACAATTCACACAAGTACTCAGAGGTGATCAGAGAAAATTTGTATCATTTTTTTTAGATTTGTGTCCAAGTTGTTTATATATTATTATTTGGTTTCCCTATTTTTTGGAAGAAGATTGTGAGAGAGAAAAGCTTATCGTAGTGCCCCCCCCCCCCCCCCCCCCCCAAAAAAAAAGGTTAGTAAAAAGTGCTGACATTTGACCAGATCTGTACCTGGAACAGAGAAGTGCACACAAGAAGGAAGTAGCCTAACTCTCCCTGTTCTTAATAATTTATATATGCATACTTTTCTGACCTGGAAAGGGGCTTGCCCTGATATAACCCACATGGTTGACTGGGCGTTAAAAGTCAGTTGTTCTTCCATCAGGAAACCTGTTTCAACTCATTGAGCTGCCCAATTTGAGTGTTGTGCAGGCAGAGAGAGATGCTCAGTGGTACCCAGTTTGGGTACAGGATGGTGACAGGTGCTGAGTGGTGTCCAACTCTTGAGTCCGGTGCATGCAGAGAAAGGTGCTGAGTGGTGTCCAACTCTTGAGTCCGGTGCATGCAGAGACAGGTGCTGAGTGGTGTCCAACTCTTGAGTCCGGTGCATGCAGAGAAAGTTGCTGAGTGGTGCCCAACTCTTGAGTCCGGTGCATGCAGAGAAAGGTGCTGAGTGGTGTCCAACTCTTGAGTCTGGTGCATGCAGAGACAGGTGCTGAGTGGTGTCCAACTCTTGAGTTTGGTACATGCAGAAAAATGTGCTGAGTGGTGCCCAACTCTTGAGTCCGGTGCATGCAGAGACAGGTGCTGAGTGGTGTCCAACTCTTGAGTCCGGTGCATGCAGAGAAAGGTGCTGAGTGGTGTCCAACTCTTGAGTCTGGTGCATGCAGAGACAGGTGCTGAGTGGTGTCCAACTCTTGAGTTTGGTACATGCAGAAAAATGTGCTGAGTGGTGCCCAACTCTTGAGTCCGGTGCATGCAGAGACAGGTGCTGAGTGGTGCCCAACTCTTGAGTCCGTTGCATGCAGAGACAGGTGCTGAGTGGTGTCCAACTCTTGAGTTTGGTACATGCAGAAAAATGTGCTGAGTGGTGCCCAACTCTTGAGTCCGTTGCATGCAGAGACAGGTGCTGAGTGGTGCCCAACTCTTGAGTCCGTTGCATGCAGAGACAGGTGCCGAGTGGTGTCCAACTCTTGAGTCTTGTGCATGCAGAGACAGGTGCTGAGTGGTGCCCAACTCTTGAGTCCGGTGCATGCAGAGAAAGGTGCCGAGTGGTGCCCAACTCTGACTCTGGTGCAGGCAGAGAAAGGTGCTGAGTAATGCCCAACGCTGGAGTCAGATGCAGGTGCCCAGCTCTGGAGTCAGTGCTGAGTGGTGCCCATCTCTGCAGGTGGAGAAGGGTGCTGAGCAGTGCCCGATATGGAGTCAGTGTGGAAGGTGTTAACCCCTGATCTCTTGTTGAGAAGAGTACTAAGTGGACTCTAAAATGAACCTGCCTTTGTCGCAGCACAGGCGTCCCCCTCCCCACCTCTGTGAGATGACTGAGAATCCGATGATGTTGGTTGTGGCCATTGCGGTGGGATGAGTGTTGTTGGGTGGTGGCTGTTGCAGGCGTTCCCCTCCCCACCTCTGTGAGATGCCTGAGAATCTGATGATGTTGGTTGTGGCTGGTGTGGTGGGATGAGTGTTGTTGGGTGGTGGCTGTTGCAGGCGTCCCCCTGCCCACCTCTGTGAGATGACTGAGAATCCGATGATGTTGGTTGTGGCCGGTGTGGTGGGATGAGTGTTGTTGGGTGGTGGCTGTTGCAGGCGTCCCCCTCCCCACCTCTGTGAGATGACTGAGAATCCGATGATGTTGGTTGTGGCCGGTGCGGTGGGATGAGTGTTGTTGGGTGGTGGCTGTTGCAGGTGCTGATGCTGACCCTTCAGAATGAGCCGCCCACTCTGGACACAAGCGCTGAAGACAAGGACCAGTACAAAGGCTACAGCAAAATATTCCGCAAGATGATCAACGAATGTCTGAAGAAAGACCCAGAGAAAAGGTAGATGTGTATGTGCTGATGAAACCGTTGGTGATTTTTAATGTGCAGTCAACCGTGGTGGTTATAGTGTGGTGAATAATGGAACCTTAGAATGGTAATGATCAGAGCGCTGTTCATGATACCAGATTTGTTGTAGCTGTGTTTAACTTAGAAATGCACTAAGAACATAAAATCATAAACCTGTGTACAATTTTGTTCCTTGACAGAGAGGGATGAGAGAGAGAGAGAGAGAGTTTTCATCTTTAACATAATGAGCAGATTGTGAAAATACAATAAAATGATTACAATACCTTAGATGGCACTACCACAGTGGTAGCCAGGAAAATCCTGTTCACATCAGATGTTCAGTTTGACAATCTCTTTTGTTAAAGCTGAATTAATTAAAACATTGCAGAAGATCTCACTGAAAACAACAAGCAAAAGGCTTTGTTTTTATTATGGGAAGGGTTTTTCTATGATAAACTTTTATTTGAATTTTCTAAGGGGGGGGGGGGGGGGGGGGGGGGCTACTTTTCACATGATTTGACTGCTAGCATGCTGACCCTGACCAGCATTGGAAGCTCGTCCTGACATAACTGTAATGGTTGACTGGGCGTAAAATACCAAGTTACTTACCAGCATTGGTTGAACCCATGGATTTTTTTCGGCATTTCTGAAATCCAAACATATAAAAGGTTCAAAAGAATGCTATTTATTCAGACAAAACGCAACATACTCTAACACATAACGCAACATACTCAAACATATGAGAGGTTCAGAAGAATGCTATTTATTCAGACAAAACAACGTGTTCAAACACATAAAAGATTAAAAAGAATGCTATTTATTTGGACAAAACACAACATGTAAACTGTAAAAGATCACAAGTATGTATGGTGAACATAGATGTGTCATTTTCATGGTTTCCTGCAGCTTACTCTTGTGGTCTAGCATACATAAGAGACACCCACAATGTCTTTACAGATCTGAGGCCCATTAACTGTCGGTGAAATTTTTATTTGTGATTTGATCTAAGAGCTGTCCACAATACATACTGTTACCAAGTACATGCCTATTCACTTGTCAGTGATACTTTTCTTGTGTTCTTGCTAAAAAAAATTTTTTAAAAGAAGTTGCAGAACCTCTGCTGATTAAAGGTCCATTAAACAGATTGCTAATATGTTGTAAATAAATCAAGCACAGCCCCCCCGCCACCCACCACGTAACTGTTAATATGTTGTGAATTAATCAAGCACAGCACCCCCCCCACCCCACCCCCAAAAAATAACCCATCCACTTACGTTTAGACCCAAGTCCTGCTTACTGGTCATTGAATTTTTTTTGTTCATGTGCAGACCTACGGCCAAACAACTGCTGAAGCACGAGTTCTTCAAAAAAGCAAAGGTTTGCATGTTGCAGTGTTTTTCAATCCATGTGTCTTGCCTACTGTTTCTCTCAGAATGCATTATCCAGCCCTTCAGTAGGACTCTGTGTCAACTGGTATTGTACTCATTGGGATGTTTAGGCATAATTCATTAATTGTAAAAATCAAGTAATGATGCACCATTTGCAAAGCCTGCAAACTCTCAACTTCATTCGTTTAAGTCTGCAATCATTTAACTTCATTTGTCTAAGTCTGCAGTCTCTCAACTTCATTTCTTTAAATGCATTTCATGTGTCAGTATCTTTCTGATGCTATCCATCTTTTTGCTATCGTCATAGATACAGTATATACCATTATTCTTGTCTACAGGACCGGGATTATCTGAAGAAGACTTTGCTTTCTGAGGGCCTGTCAATCAAGGCTCAGAAGGTATGACTTTAGATAGACCTGCAGAATTGTTCACTTCATATGATTTGGGTGTATTTTGTGTGCCAGAATTTTCAGCATACAAAAATGCAAAAATGCAAAATATGATCATAAATATTTCCAGACATATTTGCAGTTTGTTTGTTTTCCATTCCAGAAAATCACCTGTTCTGGGTTTTTGGTAGCACATTGGCAAGTCTTGTGACACACACTGCCACAGTGTTGTTTTCTGTATTGACCTTTGTGCAGTCTCAGCACTGAATTTTCAAGCAATTCAAAACAAAGTTTGCATTTCCGCTGCAAAGTATGAGCTTTCACCATTTTTTTTAGAAGCAGTATTGAAATTATAGTCAGATTATTGTCACTGAGAACAAAATTGAACTGAAAACAAATGAAAACGTTCTAACTTAAAAAAAAATACAAACAGATATTTAAATTGTGCTCTTAACCATGTTTCTCTGTAAACATGCCTGGACCTGGGCTGTGGGGTGGGTGCTGAACAAAAAACCCTCTCACTCCTAACTGAACTTCTCCATTTGACCAATGCGCATAGTAATTGTAGATAACTTGTATATGGCACTATTCTGATTTACCAAAGACCTTTTTTAAATTTTTATCTGACATAAAAAAATCAGCAGTAAGTTTGATTCATGTAAAGAAAAGCAACAAGAAAATAGCCTCATAAAAAAAAAAAGGCTGACCAAGTTTCAGTCACACTTCTTGCCCATGAATTAAATGGTCTTGGTTGAAACATGCTGAACTGTTTCAGGTCAAATGTGTTTTCAGTTGTGTAGGGTAAAAAGCTGGTAGCACTGTTTCAGCTAAAACATGGAATCAGTTTAGATGTGCGGAACTGTCAAATAATGGCATCAGGAACTGTTTGTGGTGAAACATGTGCTGGAACTGTTTGTGGTGAAACGTGTGTTGAACGTTTCAGGTGAAACGTGTGTTGAACGTTTCAGGTAAAACGTGTGCCAGGGTCCAGCGGCCGACTCCACAAGACCCAGGACGGGTGCTGGGAATGGTCTGACGATGAAATGGATGAAAATTCTGCAGAGGCACGGGAAGCCGTGTCCATGGGAAGGGTGAGTCTGTGTGTGCTTGACCAACACTCCTTGGAAGCTAGCGACGCCTCCGACGAGACTCGCTTTGCTGTTTCCATGCAAGAGGTGAGTGTTTGCCACACTGTGGGAAAGTGTGTCCTGTAACCAGCTTGTTCGGTGGTGCATGGAATCATTCTCTCCGCCCCCAACCCATCGTATATGTTCTACCCCCAACCATCCCCTTCCCTGTGGTCAGCAGGTTTTGAGGATCAGAATTTGTCCTTTGGTTCTGTTCACTGCACCGGCTGTGCTTACCTCTTGGATGACACTCCTGATCCACGCTTCTGCCTGTCATTTGGATGAGGAGGTGCTTTTTGGGGTTGGGAGGGGAGTTTGCAAGAAAAGAGAAGCTTGGCTTAAGGTGCTGGTTAAAGTGTTGGCGACACACATGGAAACAGTGTTGTGTTGTTCTGTTTGGTGTTTGTGTTGTTCTGTTTGGTGTTTGCGTTGTTCTGCTTGGTGTTTGTGTTGTTCTGTTGGGTGATTTTGGGGGGTTTGTTGCTGTTTTGCTTTTGTTTTTAGTTGGCTGTGGCACCAAACTCATGCATAAGTTTTGACTGCTTTGCGTTACTGCTTAAACCACGTACAGCCTATATGTGCACTGGCTGTCTTGGGTTACGTGATGTGCTGGGTTATTTTTGTTTGTTATTAAACTCCAACAGCTTTTTGTGCAGACAGATAGGAGGGAGGGAGGAAAGGCTAAGGTTACAACTTACATAAAACTGCAAATATGTTTGTTTTTTCCCTCTGAGCATCAGCAGTGTCATTATACTGTATCTGTTACTGGGGTATTATTTTCAGATGCAAGTTAATTCTGTGCATTGGTTGGATTTTTACACCCTGTTGCATTGCCTGGAACAGCCTGTAATGGAAAGTTTTTCTGTTGTATGTTAATGGGCTTAGTTTCAGTGTGAATTTTTGTGGGCCCTTGCACTCACTGAGTTGGAGTATAGTATAAACGGAAGCATTTAGCAAAGAGCATCAGAAGTGATCAGTTTTCCTGTCAGATTCTGCCCACCTGTCACTGGTGTCAGCACTTGATGGAAAATCCGGTTCTGTGTAATACCAAAAAGTGTGTCAGAACTACAGCGTGCAGGTGTATTTACTGCTGGTGGGAACAGGGAAGAACAGATACATAAAAGCTTCTCTCAAACTCCAAGACAGCCATAGTTTTCTGCAGTGGACAGAAGGTATTTTGGACTTTGCAGCTACAGATTCCAGTTTTCGGCAAATGCCCTGGTGGTGGAAAGCATTGCGCTGGCTTCCAGTGAATGTGTAATGGGTAGTAGACAAGATGTTGAATAGGTACTACTGAATTTCTGCATTGTGCCCCGGAGTCATGCTTTGTGTTGCTGTTGTGATACGTTGTGTGACCTTTTTCCTGCCCTGTTTTTGTTGCAGTCGCCCAGGGTGAAAAACGCGCCAGAAGAGGTATGTATGTCAGCTCAGCTCTCCCTGTAAGCTTTCTGTCCAGCGTACATGTTTTAGTCCCAGTCCTGGTTCTTGTTTTTTAAGTGAAAGTTTTTTTTTCCTTTTGGCATCATTTTTTTCCATCTGTTGACCAGCTTGAGCATTCTGAAGATTCTTTTTGTCAGTGGACTACCATTCGTCCAAACAAATGGTTGAAAAGACTAGATGGAACTTTGGGGGTGGGGGTGCAGTGTCCACTTCTGCTGAGAGGTTGTTCCAAAGCTCGTGTACACAGATGCTTGTGTTTATAAATATGTGGCTAAGGAAGAGCCCCCTCTGCCGATGTCAAGGCATTGTTCCTTTTCAAATCATCACTAGCATGACACTGATTGCTCCTTTTTCTGCTTCATTGCAGGGGAATGGGAGACAGTGCCGTGTCTTATTATTGCAGTGTGCAGTTCCCATTCTTCTTCTGCTTCTTTTTTTGTTTTTTTGTTTTGGTTTTGCATTTCGCTAGCATAGCGCTGATTGCTCCTTTTCTGCTTAATTGCAAGGGAACGGGAAACGGCTGTCTTATTATTGCAGTGTGCTGTTCCCATTTTTCTTCTGCTTGTTTCTGGGGTTGTTTTCTGTTTTTTTGCTGGGATAGATGGAGCATTGATATTTCACTCCCAATCACCCATGACGGTTGATATTTCACTCCCAATCACCCATGACGGTATATATATATATCAGTAATTTTGCAGGGGTGGCAAAGACTGTTGACAACTTGCATAGTTCACACATAGCTCTTGCTGAAGCTGATTGAAGGCAGATTCTCTCATCAAAGACATTTGCAGACGCTGAGAGCATGCGCAGATTGCCACCTGGTCACGCATGTGTCAAAGTTGATATGTTTAGGTAACCAGCTTTGCACCTTACTGTCAGAGAGAGGGAGAGAGAGATGTAATTAAAATGCATTCTCTTGTACCAATCTTTTTTTTCTTTTCTATTTTTTGTACAGTAAACTGATGGAGTTTGAGCGGTTGCGTGAGATGATTGAACTTTGTGTAAAACACACTTTGTTGCTGTTGTTGCATTTGTTGTACTAGCGACATCTCTTTCATCATTAGCCCTGTGTCTGTGTCTTTTACCTTCTAAGTCATCATCTGATATATGCTTGGTTTGGGTCCAGTTCCCGCAAGTTGCACCCACCCCCCAAGCTGCTGGTGCTGCTGCTCTCAAGCCAGGTGAGGCAGGGACTTCAGCACCCGCCTCCATGGCCCCTCCGGTGGGGTCCACGCCTGCCCCCGCGGCTGAGGAGAAAGCCCAGAGTAAGACGCCGTCTCCGGAACCGTCTCAGACCATTGGAGATGCGCAGGTGAGCAGTTTGTGTTGGCCGTGGTGGGCTTTGATGGTAGAGGAGGAGGAGTGGGGTCCAGCGGTCCAGTTTGTTGCTGCTGTTCAGGCAGGGGGCCCGAAGTTTTTTTGTATTTTTTTCTGAAACCTGAAATTCAGGTGTGCTTATATATTTTAAATAATATATTTTTCCCTGGGGTGGGGGTGGGGGGGGGGCTATGTTCAGTGTGAACTTGGCAAGAATGTGAGTACACCAGCACATTATTCACATTTTGTTCTCTTTCTGGATTGTTTATAACTGTGTTCATTTCACATACTTAGAAAGGCTGCACAGGTTTATATACAGGTGAGTTCTTGGTTTTCCTGATTAGCCGGTTGTGTCATGTCTTCTCATTTTTGTGTGCATATTACCCACCAGGATGGTAGGGAAGATTTTGCTTTAGGTACAAAGTAGAGTTCTTAGTTTGTTTTGGAGGAGAATTTTATAACACATAATTGATGTGTGTGAGTTGTATTAAAGGAAAGGGAATGCTGAGTGAGTTGTGTACAGTTGAAGTGACCGTGCGCGTGTCTGTATTGTGCTTAGGTCTGTTGTGTATTACTGTTAGCCAAGAAATAATTTCATGAACAAGCTTTGGTTCACAGCTTTGTATCATGTTTGCTGGTAATTGTGGAATGCATCCTCTGTATGAGAGTGCAGACCAGTTTGATTCATTATTATTATTTTTATATATATTATTTTTCAGGGAAAAAATATCAACTTGGTTCTGCGTCTAAGAAATGATAAGCGTGAACTGAATGACATTCGTTTTGACTTCAAACCAGGACACGGTACTGTTTGTGTTGATATTAAACTCCTCTGAGTGTTTGTCTGTCAGTTCCATGTCCTTTTTTCAGGAACTCTCTTTCTGTCTCTGTCTCTGTCTCTGTCTCTCTCTCTCTCTCTCTCTCTCTCTCTCCAGCTGTCTGTCTGGCTCTCTTTCTCTCTTTTTTTTTAAATATTTCATTTTTGTTAAATGGCATTATTTGAAAGATGCAGTGCATGATTTGAAACCTATCCCTATCCCTTCAGCATTTTGCATTGAATTTTACATTACAAAATGATAGTAAACCCGGTCTACTAAAACTGAATATTATGTGTGATGTTAGGGAATGGTGTATTATACCCTTAGTTCAAGTAACGTTTAACACAGGCCTTCTGATCATGACCAGTTTGGGAGCAGTGCCGAAGCTTAGAGCTCTTTCTGCATGGGCCCCAGTGCTGGTTCCTGACAAGTGCAATGTGGGCATCCTTTGTTCCAGACACGCCTGACAGTGTATCACGGGAGCTGGTGGAGGCTGGACTCATCAATGGTCGTGACACAATTGTGGGTGAGTCCTTGGGCCCTGATTGGCTGGCTGAAGATGCTCTGTTGCGATTGTGACTTTGAGGGGTTTGTCTCTGTCAGGTGGGTCAGCACAGCTGGTTTGCACAAATGAATGCCCTTCGTAATCTTTCATGCGAGAGGTCATGAAAAGTTGCAGATGCCACTTCAGAGCAGATTTCTGAGGAGGCGTTGGTTCATGCTGTGTATAACAGTGGAAGTTAAATCTAGAATTGCCTAACAGTGCAAGTGCCAATACTGTTGTGTTTGCAAGGATTACAGGGGAAAGATGATGGAAAGAAGCGTCTTTGTGTCGTTTTTCAGCTGACTCTGAAGATCGCAGGTGCATGGGGAAAATGTGTTTTTGGCATCCTGTAGCACAAGCAACAAGTTATTGCTTGTTGCCAGACACACTCTGACCACAGGCCTTCCAGAATGCCCTTAAAATTGGCTCTGTAAACTTCATGAATTCACTGTCATCGCCTTTCACTGTGAAGAAAATACCCACCAGAAGTAAAAACAGCCAAGGGACTGAAACAGAGTCGAGTAAAAGTCAGGGGAGTTAACAACCACACCAGAACTGCTCAGTAGTTGGGAATAGTATAGGACAGTGCCGTCAGTCCCTGTTCTGAGCAGATGTGGCCACCTTTGTGTGGTGACGGTTTATCAGAAAATGTCCAGGGGACTGAAACAGTCCAGTAAAAGTCAAGGGAGTTAACAACCACACCAGAACTGCTCAGGAGTCGGGAATAGTATGGGACAGTGCCGTCAGTCCCTGTTCTGAGCAAATGTGGCCACCTTTGTGTGGTGAAGGTTTATCAGAAAATGTCTGAGTCTTGCATGCTCTTTCATCCTCTTGCCAGCATGCCATGAACTTGGTCCTGGGCTCTGGTGCTGACCACTGGACCGCAGAGGCACTTGACAAACGCAGGGCCAGAGGAGCTTGTTTGTATCCCCCTTGTTCAGAGAGACACTTGGTTTGTTTGCTTCTGTAATCTAGAGCATTAGTGTGTGAACAAGTGAATAGCTGTTGCTCGTACTCTTTAGCCTGCATTTAGCCTTGTCCTCCCCCCTCCCCCCCCACCACACACACACACTGTATCCTTCCCAGCTGTGTGTGTGTGTGTGGGCAGGTGTGCAGGCATATCTCTTTATTGGCATTGTGTGTGTGTGATCTTGTGTGTGTGTGTGTGCACGTGACTTGTGTGTGTGTTTTTTGCGATGCTTTGTATGAAAATGTTAATTTTCATATGTTTTGTATACTGTTGATCTGTATAATTATGGGTATTTGTGTATTGTATGTTTTTTGTTAAGTTGTAAAACGCTTTGAGTCTCGTAAAGCGAGGTATAAGTTCCCTATTATTATTATTATAAGGTATCTTCACATCCAGTTTGATTTCAGCAGGTTTAGTGGATTTGAGTGCCAAATGAGCAGAGCAGATACAGACAGATCCCCATGTGTAAAGTCTCTTATAAATTTGTAAAATGAACAGATGTGACAGCAGCCTTGTGTCCCAAGATATCTTCGTGCCCAGTTTGATCTTGATAGGTTCACTGGAGCGAGTGCCAAGTACAGACAGACCTCCACGCTCAGAGTCTCTGTCTGTAAGATGAACAGCTGTGAGAGCAGCACCAGTGGTTTTTCCCCATGTGTTTTTTTGTGTCCTTTAAAATTTGCCCTGCAGTGCAACGTTTGTGTGTTTCCTTACGTTTTCAGCTTCAGTGGAATTCCTAATGCATATCGTCATGTTGCTCATGGCACCTCAGGTTTTGGTCCTGTGCTAGAAAGTAAGGCAGATATTAAAAGATCAGTACATTTGAATGGTTTGGAACATAAGTATGTGTACTGGATGTCAGTTGGCTTCTTTTGTGTGAAAGAAACGGAGTAAACAGGGTAGTGAAATCCATTTTTCTTGTTTCAGTTGCGGCCAATCTACAGAAAATAGTGGATAATATAGACTGCAAGACAATCACTTTTGCCTTGGTAAGAGGTTTTCTTTTTCACTGGTTTAATAATTTTTAGTGTTTCATGATTTGTGTATTTGTTAATGGTGGCATTCATGTAGCCAATATCCTGAGGATAAGTTGATCACCTTTTGCATCATTTTCATGTGAATTGTTTCTGTTTCTCTTTTTGCTACTTGCTGAAAGTATTTTTTCAAAAAGTGTGCACAGTGTTGTGGTCTGTCTTTATAAACAAGGTTTGAATGCTTTAGCAAAAAACAGAAAGGAGAACAAATTGATTTGTATTTTTGTAGTCAAATAAACAAGGGAGCTAATTAACACTGAAAAGCATCACAGAAACAACAACAAAAACCTGAATAACCAGTCAGTAATTCACTCCTGGCTTGCGAGAAAGTGCAAGGGACATAAACCCCACCAGAGATACACCCTCAAACCCCGTTTTCGTATCCCAGAGCTAACTGTGTGCTGAGGTCAGACTGTTTCGAATGGTGGTTCAGACTGTTTTCAATATTGCCTGCGTGCAGAACTCAGGTTGTGGCCCCAACGAAGCGTCTGATGACAAAGCTTTGATTGGCTTTGCTCAGCTGTCCATCACAGACGAGGGGAAGAGCAGTTAACACGGGTTGTCGGCCCCAACACTCTCCACATCCTGTCAACTTCCAATCTGCTGAGCTGCCAGCACCACTCTCACCTGTATGATGCTGTGATACCCTGCCGTTGCTTTGGCCTCCATCTCCCACCAACGTTCAGCTTGCCTATGTACATGTACATCAAGTGTTTTTTTTCAGGGGTGGGGGTGGGGGAGGGTGATTTTTTTTTTTTTTTTTTTAATGATGGACCGTACTCTTGCCTTTTGGCTGGGAAGTTGAGGAGCGGTGGTGGTGGTAGCTGTCGCCGGCTGCCAGTTTTTATGTGCTGTTGTCCTTGAATTTTCTTGGCCTGGTCTGTGTGTTGGCATGGGCTGACACTTGCCAGTGAGTTGGATGTTTGGCAGTGTGACAGTGAGCATGGGTGAGCTTAACAAGAGCAACAAAAGGATTTGGGGTCTGTGATTTACAAATGAGATTTGATTTGTGCAACAGTCGACAGCTGTTTGTCTGGTGGTGTCTCTTCTTTGGTTACTGGTGTGTAGCAGTGTGATGAGCGTCTTTGACTGTGTCCTATCACACCAGTTTTTCTTTCCCATTATCATTTCAGGCTGGTAAGCAATAGTTTGTGGGTGAATACTTTGTCATTCCCCCCCCCCCCCCCCCACCCCCTTCCTTTCCATCTGTAACAAAATGGAGGGTGTATATTTAAATCAACTCATCTGTCTGTCCATCAGTTTGGTTTTTAATTTTTATTGTCTGGGTCATATTTTCTAAACTATTTGTGACTTGTTTGTATTCAAGAAAGATAGTGATTTAGTTTCTGCCTTGCTAGAGGCCTTTGCTAGAAGCCTTAGCCTGTACTCAGATACTGCGTAAGGGAGATTTTTCAATCTTTGCATGACGATCTCCCTTGAGCTTTGAAGATTTGAACCCGTTTCCAGGGACCTTGACCTCATTTCAACAGCACAGCTGCGTATAAAATGTCAAACTGAAAGGTGTGCTTTGTCTGTAGTTTCTTGTCTAGTCCACTTCAAACTTTGTTGGATTGGTGCGTCCTTGGAGAAACTGTTGCGTATAAAAGCTTGCCGCCAAAGCTTGTGATCAAGGAAGGTCATTGATTATGCTCTGCCTCGGCAAGATTTTGCAAGATCATTTTAACTCTATAGGATAAAAGCTGTTGCTAGTTCAGACCAGTTTGGGGAACACAGCCTTGCTTCAACTCAAGGTCACAGGAGTTCAAAGATTCAGAGTTGTATTTTTTAGGTTTTGAGTGTGAATGAACATTCACTCTTGCGGGGGGGATTCATTATGATCATTTTGGTTTTAATTTTTATGTGCACACACAAGATATATTTCATGTATGATTAAAAACAACAAGACAGACAGTTACATGTTATATACATTTGTTGTGCACCAGTTTTCCTGCTGTCACACTGTGAATAGTGCAGCACAAGTTTCTGTAAGCTGGACAACTGTATTACGACATAAACATAAGGTGATGTAATGTGGCCAACAGGCCAGCAAAATGTTAAACCCAACACAAAATAAATGTTCCTTTTTAAGGACAGGTGGACAGAAGAACGTAATGTAACCAGCTGTCAGTTTCTGATAACAGTTCATCATCCAATTCATGACTTGGCTGCCCAACCATATCACTTAGCTGCTTCAGTATTGTCAGTGTGAGTTGAGCTTCTTGGGTCAGGACTTACCCTCCCCCCCCCACCAGCAGTAGTGGTACCAGTCTAGTTGTGCTGTGCGAAACATATCTAGCCACCAGCCTCAGATTACATGCTGTTGTCAGAGCAGGTAACTCAAATTACTATCGATCAGACCTCATCTTTCAGTGACGATAAGCGAGTATCAGGCTATCGCAGTGTCACTGATTAAGCAGCTCACCTCTACGCCATTGTCTGGCACCCTGCTGCCCCTTCCTGCCTGTCGAGGTCACGCCCGCATTGACTTCAAGACCGTACCCTGGCTGGGCTGTGTGTGAACCTACAGCTCTGCTTACTTGCATTCCAGAGGCTGTTGGCATGGGTGCTATACTGTGTAATGTATTGGACTTGGGTGTCATTTGTGGTGGTTCTCTCCTCTGAGAGTTTTGAAATTTCTCCTTCTGTGACACAACAGCATCAGTTTGTGTTTTGTAGGGAGGCTCTTAACTCTCATAACCAAAGGATTGCCCATTTGCTGGGACAGTTGCCTTTCTAGAATAAAACTGAAGAGAGTGTAACCTAACTAGAAATGGCTATTTTGAAAACTGACCCCCAAACAATATTGTGAATGCTTTGAAGTCTGAATTCAAGTGATGGATTGTATGGCATCCTGTTGGCCAGTGAGAAGAACTGACCAGTCCTGTAGCATGATGTTTCAGTGGGAGGGAATGGGCTAATGGAGAGTGTTTGTAGCATGGTGTTTGAAGGGGAGGGAATGGGTTAATGGAGAGTGTTTGTAGCATGGTGTTTGAAGGTGAGGGAATAAGTTAATGGAGAGTGTTTGTAGCATGGTGTTTTAAGGTGAGGGAATGGGTTAATGGGGAGTGTTTGTAGCATGGTTGTTGAATGGGAGGGAATGGGTTAATGGGGAGTGTTTGTAGCATGGTTGTTGAATGGGTTAATGGGGAGTGTTTGTAGCATGGTTGTTGAATGGGAGGGAATGGGTTAATGGGGAGTGTTTGTAGCATGGTGTTTGAAGGGGAGGGAATGGGTTAATGGGGAGTGTTTGTAGCATGGTGTTTCAAGGGAATGGGTTAATGGGGAGTGCTTCTGTTATTGGTGAAAACCAAACTAACATTGGTATTGTGTTTGGATGCTGTTCAAACATGATCTTGGAAACTACACACAGTGAGCAGTTGTGACAGTCTGTATCTGTTCATATCAGTTTCATTGATCCTGGTAGGTACACAGTCGCATGATGTTTAAAAGCAAAGACAAAAATGAATACTGTATTTGTCATGGGTGTTGCATAATTGACATTTCTTCCTATTCAGTTTTCTTCTGTTGTTTAAGTATAACATTTGTGTTTACTTTGATCAATTGTTTTCTCTTAAAATTAAATACATCAATGTAATTGTTGAATGAATGAAAGTGTAGATATGATGAACGCATGACCATTGATACTTACTTGCCTGCTAATACCTGAGCGTTAACTAATACAGACTGACCTCCCGGAAGTGGGAGGAAATCCTCACCTGTTACCAGGCATGAGATTCTTAAATCTTCAGAGGTACATGAAATTGTTCTGTTTTGAGAGCAAAAGCTTGCAGACCTTACTACAGTGGAACCCCCGTGTAAAAGACTCACGTTTTTGTTTGTTTCTGAAACCTTTCATTCTGCCAAAAGCACAGGTGGCAGGTTACAACTAAACTCACATACACCCTACCTATGTGGCTTTGAATGAAGCGACACTGTAAACTGGTGCATGGTTGAATGGTGTACACAGAACTTGCGCTGAGACAGCAGCAGTTTCACATGGCACCAGCCATGCAACAGCCAAAGAGCGCTATCTGTACACCACTTCTGTGGATATTAAGTAATTAATAATATGCGCTATAAAAGGATACAGTCGCTCATTCAGAATCACATGTGACACGTGCACAGTGTCTGCTCAAGAGCAGAGAATAGTGCTATATAAAAGCTGTGAATAATAATGATAATAATAATTTCTGCCTGATTCATGGAACTGCAGACTTGTGGATGCCTACAACTAGCTGTTGAAGGGGTAGGGGTGAGAACGGTGTATTGCCTAAAGCGCCAGTCACTCGTTGTTCATGCTCTGCTCCCATGTACAGTTCCTCCGTCTTTGCAGATGCTTGTCACACCATGATTGTTCTTCCTTTTTGTATCTGTAGAGAGACATTAACACTAACATTAGTATATCATTATTGTAGTTTTTGTTGTTGTTGTTGTTTGTTTCTTTCACTGCGAGCTTGCTTAATGCTAGTCAGCCTCTTTCACTTTTGTTATCGATGAATACAAGATGACTTTAGATGAAAAAGGGAGGTAGTCTAATGTCAGCATCCGTTGATTGTATATTCTTTCTGCTTAGCGTCTTATTTTCTTCTCTTTTTTTCCCTGTTTGTTGATTCAATATTGATTGACGGATGTTGGTGAGTTACCTCCGAGAACAGTTTTAACCATTGCAATGTTGGGAGCAACAGGTCTTGCAGTTTAAGTTCTTGTGTTCATGCCTCGGATGCATGGAGCCTGCATGTGACACCCACAAATGTGCATGAAAGTACATGGAATGAGTTGTGATTACGTGTTTGTCTTCTGTCCCCAAAACCTTAACCCTGGACTTTTCTTGGACATTGTGTAAGTGGTCAGCGTTAGACTTTACATGGTGACAGTGCAGGTTGAGCTTCACTGCTGCCCACTGGTTTCCGTTGCCATGTCCTTGTTTTTGAGATCACAGCAGCCTCAGACAGTGGAAATTAAAGGGTGTGCTGGAGAGCAGGCTGCCATTATTGGCCGGTTTGTGCAGCCATTGCTAGTGTCACTGTGTGCTTGCAGCAGATGCGGAGAGAGGGGCACAGTGGAACCAGCGGAAAGCAGCCTATGGATGAATTAAATAATGGCTGTGGAGAAGGGGGAAAAATGGGCAAATGTAGAATCCTGTTTGAGGGTTTTGTCCAAAAAGTGCACAACTTACGCTTCTGCTACACTACTTTCATTGTTGTCTTTGTGCCGCTGTTTTTACCCTATGTGCACGTGGTCCAGAACTTGCCTTTTCAAAGTTTGAGGCTTGTTTATGCAGTGTTCGCCTGAAAAGTGAAGCAACAGTTAATAGTTGATCACAATGATTGATTCACCCTGTCAGTGTAGTTGGGTGTGTGTTGATTGGGTTTTCCTTACCAAAAGCAACAGTTGGCACTTAATCACAATGACTGATTCACCCTGTCAGTGTAGTTGGGTGTGTGTTGATTGGGTTTGTCCTTACCGAAAGCAACAGATGGCAGTTAATCACAATGATTATTTCACCTTGCTTTCCTGACAGAGTGCAAAATTGAAAGTTGTTCTGTTTCAGATTCAAATAAAAAAATCTTTAATCATCCCACAAGGGGCAATTTTGTTGTGGTCATGGCCTTTTGTTGAAGTGCTGAATTCCTGAATTTCAGAGCTGTTAGGAAATTCCTATTTTGGGACAGGTGCCGTACTTTGACTTGTGTGGTCACTTTGGGTCAAATAACCAGGCTTTCTGGCATTGATTATTTGCATGCTGTTGGGTTTGGTGTCAGGAGGCTTTGCTCCTGCACGACACAGAATGCTTTGTTCTTGCAATTTTGGGACAGCACCTTGTGGGCTACCCCATGAAAAAGTACAGGGGTGCTGTGCTAGCCTTTAACTCTTTCACTGCCAACAGTTTTGTGCTATGGTTGCAATTTCCTTCCAACAACAGTCTAAAGAAAAGCTAAAGCTCTCCAAAAATGCTGCTGTAGAGAACTTTGATGTGGAATTAGTGAAGAGGTGGATTTCAAGCAGGAAGTGCAACATCATACAAGCAGGTGGAAGGCACTTTGCCATGACAAAACATGTGACCCTCTCCCACAAAACCAGTCTTAAGTCGTCGCAGCTGTTGATCAGCCCTTTGGACAGAAGTAGGTAGCTGTCGGGGGTCAGTATGGGTGAGTTTCATTTTTCTTTGGTGGAATTATGCTCTTTAGGCCTTAAATTATCAAGTAGTTATGATACTTATATTTTCCTTTCGAAAGGTTATTGTTAACTGGGTTTAAATGCTCTTACCCAGGAGTAAAGGATGCTAATGTTACACAGAATGACTGACGTTTGGCTGAATAAATAATGCTGCCATACTGCTTCAGTAATTGTTTTGCTACAGTTTTCGTTTAGTTACAGAAATAATCAGAAGGGGCTGCAGTTTTTTAAAAGTATGCACATCTCATGCGACGTAAGGTTGATTTTGTGTGGGAAGGTCACATATGACATTCCAAGGGCAATGAAAGGGTTAACTACCAACACACAGGCCCTTGGAGCCCCCCTGTAAACTTCAGCAGTTTTCACAATGGCCGGCATTTACCTGTGCTTGTGTCTATATTCTGATATGAAAGTGTTTTGTTTCATAAGCTAGAGCTGTATGGATAATATTTTTGGTGTTCTGTTTATTGACATGTACCATGTACTCCTTTTTCCTCCTTGACCTTGATTGATTTTTTTTTTTTTTTTTTTACACTTTGACATAAACTTAACTGAGTTCTTAGTCATTTTTGCTTTCCTGTTGTGTCCCGTGTTTTTTGTTTTGTTCTTGTGTGTGTTCTGTTTCGGTTGAGAAAGTATTTGGAGGCGATTATATGATTTGGATGCATTTCTTTCTGTGATGCTGATGTTTGTATTATGTAGCTTTAAAGAAGGAATGAGAAAGCATCCAACGTGGGGTTAACCATACAATATATTGCAATGATGAGTGGTATCATTAGTAGTACCAGTATTATGTTATGGTAACTGAATAAAGCAGTCTTGCAAACACTGACACTAAAAGCGGGTTTACTTGGTTATTGCCCTTTGGAAGGTCTGGCAGTTTCGAACGTAACATAATGTCCACTCACATTGACTGAATCCGACATGTTTTGTTTGCCTGATTTAATGCAAGCGCCCAAATCAAGATGCACACAAGATCAAGGATGATCCTTTTGGCTTTTTCCCTGACGATAATGAAACATTGAAATGGCTCTCATCTCTGCCCGTCTTCATGCAGGAGTCATTCTGGTGGTGACAGTGTAGTGATAGGTTTATAAAATTGCATCTCCCTCCCCACCACCACCCCATCCTTCTCCCCGTCCCTAATAAGCCTTGTGGTTTCTGTGGACGTTAAGCACCATGTTTACTTCTCTTCCTCGCATGCACACCACCCCTCCCTCCAGCATCTCTTCCCTGCCCTCGCCCTGAAGGTGACTGACCCATGTGCGATTGACGGCATGCTAATCCCAAGAAATACGCCCCCCCCTCCACGCCCCCGATACCCCCCCCCCCCCTCCCGCCTCCACGTGTCGAGGTTTGCCTCTAGCCCTGTCCTTTCCACAGCAAGTGATTTTTACTCGCCCTCCCCTGCCCCCCCCCCCCGCGCGCACCCCCCATCCCCACTTCTTACATTTATTCTGTGCGACCGATCGTCCTGATATGACCATAATGGGTGACTGGTCACAGAACACCAAGTTACTTACTGTGCGACCGTGTGTGTGTGACTGTGGTGTGTGTGAGTGAGTGTGTGCGACTGTGGTCTGTGTGCGTGCGTGCGTGTTGTATAGTGCGATATGATCACCCTTGTTGGTGAGATACGGCGCTATAAAAATGACCGGTATTATTATTTTTATAATTTACGTATATATCCACACATGCAGCATCGCAGGTCATCGACCGGCTGTTCTTTATTTAGAAAAAGACTTCGGCTGAGTGACGAACACTTTACTTGGCGTACAGGCAGAGAAGCGAAACCTGTAAGTAAGTAAACATGGTGCTTAACGTCCACAGAAACCATGAGGCTTATTAGGGATGGGGGGAGAGGGAGATTATATGCCTATCGCTACATTGTCAGCACCAGAATGACTTCTGCATTAAGATGGGCAGCGATGAGAGCCATTTTAATGTTTCAGAAGGAAGTGACGGACAAAGCCTAACCGCTAGGCCAAACCGGCTCACAAACGCGAAACCTGTAAACATGGTGCTTAACGTCCACAGAAACCACACGGCTTATTAGGAAGGTGGGGAAGGGGGTATGGAGGTGGGGGGAGAGGGAAATTATATACCTATCGCTATACTGTCACCACCAGAATGACTTCTGCATTAAGATAGGCAGCGATGAGAGCCATTTTAATGTTTCAGTAGGAAGTGATGGACAAAGTCGCAAGACAGTGTCCACAAACCACAACCTTTTCGAAGAGAAAGGAGAGCCGAAGCGGTATCGAACCGAAGTCCTTCCGCTTAACAGCCTAAGGTCTTACCGCTAGGCCAAACCGGCTCACAGCCGCAAAACCTGCCCGAGGGGGTATAGTTAGTCTCTTATCACTCTTACGCCACACTCCCCCGTGACGTGTCAGTAATTTTCTGTCTGTCGGCCCAGTTTCTTACGTCATTCAGAAACAGAGTCTGTGGCTCGTTGACGAACCGTGCGGCCGCGCAGGGAGACGTGACGACTCCATCCGCTGGTGACCGACGTATCGCGGCGGCGCATCGACACGCTCTGGGGACCGCTGATTGGAGCAGTCGGACCGGGACTGGAAAGGAAAAGGAGCGTGGAGTAGCACGTGCGCGTTAAGGGCGATGTAAACTGGGAAATGCATAGGATCGGTTTCAGGCTTTCGGTTTTGAAAAACAACAACAACCGAGTTCGAACATTGGAACTCTCGCGTGCTCTCTGTCTCTGTCTCAGTATGTCTGCCTCTCTGTCTGTCTGTCTGTCTCTCTAATATTTGTTTGTGGTATAGTCGTGCTTGTTTGTGTTTGTAGTATAGCAAGGACTGGCTGTTAGACAGGTCCAAATGAACCTAACGCTAGCTGTTAGATAGGTCCAAATGAACCTAACGTTACTGCCCTTGAGTATTAAAGTTTTCGAGTTCTCTCTCTCTCTCTCTCTCTCTCTCTCTCTCTCTCTCTCTCTCTCTCTCTCTCTCTCTCTCTCTCTCTCAGCCTATTACAGCTTTGCACGTTTCAATCTCACCGTCTCTCATAGTCTGTCGCATCTTTCATGATAAAAACCAATTTTGGACAGTTTAACTGTCTCTCGCTCTCCTTCTGGATCTGTCTGTCTCTCTTTAAGCCTGTTGCGCCGTATTTTGAAAACCAATTTTGAAACGTCTTAAACTCGCCCCCCCCCCTTCCTCCCCTTTCTTCCTCCCCGTCGCTCCACACACGTACACACCCATTTGTTCATACAAACAAACAAAATTACAGATTAAATGAAAAGGTTCCAGACGAGCAATATTCAGTTACAGTGGCACTACTAACTAATCGTGAGTTTTTCGTTCACTTAACCTTCAATCTTAGATGGCCAGAGTTGAGAACGCAATAGGAAACATTTGTATGCAATGCCCGTAGAGTAGAGAGATAGGAAATATTTCTGTGACGCGTGAGATTCTCAAGTCATTTGTATGAAATAAATTTGACAACAGGAAAGCCGGATACCTGATAGTTCTAAAACTGTAGCGTGCTAGATAGATAGATAGAGAGAGAGAGAGAGAGAGAGAGTCTTAAAAATTCATTTTGTGTTCAAATTTCATATCCTGTTTCACGTAGTGTTCTGGAGCAGAACCTTTTTGTAAACATAAACATGTTGTTTAACGTCCACAGAAACCATAGGGATTATTAGGGACGGGGAGAAGGGGGTATGGAGGTGGGTGAAGAGGGAAATTATAAAAAATATACCTGTCGCTACACTGTCACGACCAGAATGACTCCTGCATTAAGCAGGGCAGCGACTGGCAAACAATTGAACAGCAAACACACCCAAGGCAAAAACGGCCAATAACAACTGTTTAATAAATGCGAAGAAACTATTGAACAGCAAACAACCATGTTAAAACGGTCAATTACAAACTGTTGAAGTCAAGCGAACAGACGATTGAACAGCAAACGCAACCAAGTTAAAAACGGCCAATAACAAAATGTTAAAGCGAACAAACAGTTGAACAGCAAACGCAACCAAGTCAAAAACTGGCAACAGCAAATTGTTGAATTAAAGGAAACAAACGATTCAACAAAGAGCAAACTGCAACCAAATCAAAAACGGCCAATAACAAAATGCTGAATTGAACAAACGATTCAACAGCAAACTCAAGCGAGTCAAAATGGGCCAATAACGACGAAATGTTGGATTAAAGGGAACAAACGATTCGCCTACAGAGAAAGGACAGATTGTACCAATACCAAGCCAGGGCCAGCTGCTTCGGTGTTTTCGGCTTGACATCATCCTTATACTGGAAAACGGCCCGGGGGCAGGAGGCAGAGTGCAACCTGGTGCTGCTGTGCTGGCCAGAAACAAAACCAATATAACGGCGGTGTCCACCTGGCCAGTATCCTTCGTTCAACTGATGCATGGAGTGTGCTGCTTAGGGCTGTATATGCAATGAACGTGTACCTGTGCTGCGTCTTCCTGCTGTGCCTTGGCACTTCAGGTAAGGGAGATATTCAGAGGAACTTTCTTGTTTCTTCTGTGTGTTTTCTATTCTTCTTCTTTTTTTCTTCTTTTTTTTGTTCTCGTTTTTCTTCCTTTATTTCTGTGCCTTAATTGGCACTTAAGGTAAGGGAGATGTTCAGATGTGCATTCAGGGGAACTTTCACGTTTCTTCTGTTTTGTTTTGTTTTTCTCACTTGTTGAGGTTTTTCTTTCTGAGCCTTGACACTTCAGGTAAGGGATAAGATATTCGGGTGTGAGTTCAGACGGAGGAACTTTCATGTTTCTTTTCTTTTCTTCCTTGTTTTTCTTCTTTATTGCTGTGCCTTGGCACTTCAGGCAAAGATTATAAATACATTTATGATCTTGCTTCAGGTAAGGGAAAATATGTTCAGGTGTGCGTTCAAAGGAACTTTCATCTCTCTCTCTCACTCTCTCTCTCTTAATGCGTTATATATATTATATATGAATGTATCCGTTTAACTTCCAATGGTTTATATATATATATTTTTTTTTTTAACGGTATATATAGATAGATATTCACTCTTCTGTCGCTTTCCTTTATTCGTAAAATGATTTTGTAATTCTCTCTCTCCCTCTCTCTCTCCTTTCTTTTCTCGTTTTTCTTGCTTGTTACTGTGCTTTGGCACTTCATGTAAGGGAGATGTTCAGGTGCCAGTTCAGAGGAATTTCCGTTTTTATTTTTTTTATATCTTCTTGCCCGCACGTTTGTTTGAGTGTTGATTTTTCATCTCTGCGTTCATATAGTCGGCTGTCTATTTTTAGATACGACACAGAATATTTGTTGTTGTTTTCCATTAATGGTGAAAATAGAAGAACCAAAAAAGAAAAAAAAGAAAGAAAAAAAAAGCGGGATGGAAAGTCCTTCTGTCTACCAGCCTAACCCCTTACCGCTAGGCTACGCCGGCTTACGTGTTAGCTTCTTTCACTGGAGTACCGCCTTACCGCTAGGCTAAGCCGGCTTACGTGTCAGCTTCTTTCACTGGAGTAACGCTTTACCGCTAGGCTACGCCGGCTTACGTGTTAGCTTCTTTCACTGGAGTAACGCTTTACCGCTAGGCTACGCCGGCTTACGTGTTAGCTTCTTTCACTGGAGTAACGCCTTACCGCTAGGCTAAGCCGGCTTACGTGTTAGCTTCTTTCACTGGAGTACCGCCTTACCGCTAGGCTAAGCCGGCTTACGTGTCAGCTTCTTTCACTGGAGTAACGCCTTACCGCTAGGCTAAGCCGGCTTACGTGTTAGCTTCTTTCACTGGAGTACCGCCTTACCGCTAGGCTAAGCCGGCTTACGTGTCAGCTTCTTTCACTGGAGTAACGCCATACCGCTAGGCTAAGCCGACTCATGTGTCGGGAAGTTCTTTCATTGGAGCAGTTTGAACTGTGTTGACTGGCAGCTGGCCGACCAACACAACATGGCGGCTCGGGCAGTCATTTTTTTTTTTTTTTTCTCTGTTCATTTCGTTATGTTTTTAGCGAACGTGCTGATGTATCAGTTTCAACAAGAATTTATTCAAGACAAAATAAAGATACAATGAATGGTTATGGGCTCATCAACAAGCTTTCTGCTTACATGCGGTGAGGTCATTTACAGACGGTATTGATGACACAGTAATGAGTTAGCTGGAGGGTGTAGATAATGTCTGCGATTATGACGTGCAGCGGTGGCAGACTCCGACGACTGTACACAGATTTTCTGTTTCGTTCCGTGTGAGTTTGGCTATCGCACAACGGCCAATGGATGCCTTACCTGTTCCTGCAATCCGCCGCCGGGTAAGTTTCGCTTAGTCTGTGGTTGCATATTCTGATTCTGTGAACTCTCTCTCTCAGGCTCTCTCTGCCCCCTCTCTCTCCCTCCGCCCACTCTCTCTCAGCCTCTCTCCCCCTCCCTCCCCCCCCCCATCTCTCAGCCTCTCTCACCCGTCTCTGATCAGTCTCACTCTCTTTTTGACACACAGCAAACATACAAGTCTACTGCCGAGACACTGTGGTGACATAAATCTTAACATTACAGTTACAGCTATTTTCAAGCAAACAACAAAACAAAACAACAAACAAACAAACATACAAAAAAGCAACACAATTAAAAAATACGTTGCTTGAAGTTATAACTGTTCTGTATTCAAAAATTATAATTGCAAAGTGTATTTATAATCTCTGCTATAATAATAATGCACCTTTCCGCCATCACGTAGAAGGGGAGATAAATCCTCGATAAAATGGAGAGTGACTGCTCGTGTCAGTAGTGGGGCGGGATAACGAAACAACAACAACGAGAAAGGTCCTATGCGGGTTCCTCTCACCCAGCTATGGAACGCATTAATTTTTTGTCACTGCCCAACAACGTATAGGCTACCGGGTGGCACCCAGAGTGTTCCGCTGGTGACACTGAGCTAGAAAGTGGCTGGGAAACGCTACAACCAACGCATAATGTGTAATGGCGTGTGTTTGTGTGTGTGTGTGTGTGTGTGTGTGTGTGTGTGTGTGTGTGTGTGTGTGTGCGTGCGTGCGTACGTGCGTGCGTGCGCGCGCGCGTTTCTGTATGTGTGTGTGTACATGCGTGTTTGTGTGTGCGTGCGTGTGTGTGCATGCACGTGTGTGTGTGTGTGTGTGTGTGTGTGTGTGTGTGTGTGTGTGTGTGCGCGCGCGCGCGCCGCGTGTGTGTACATGTGTGTGTGTGTGTGTGTGAGCGCGCGCGCGCGCGCACA
>OY757542.1:14295709-14300709 GCA_963584105.1 Alviniconcha strummeri
ATTTGTTCGACGTCGCGTCAGCGTCCTTTCGCACGTCACCTGGCCTCGAGCTCTGCGAGACATCACTTTCCTTCCCAATGTCACCTGGTTTGGCTTTCTGTGAAGTGTCGCTCTCCCTTCTAACGCCATCTGGTTTTGCTTTCTGTGATGTGTCGCTCTCCCTCCTAACATCATCTGGTTTCTTCTTCTGTGACGTATCGCTCTCCTTCCTAACCTCACGTGGTTTAGATTTATGTGACGTGTCGCTCTCCTTCCTAACGTCACCTGGTTTGGCTTTCTGTGACGCGTCACTTTCCTTCCGAACATCACCAGGTTTGGCTTTCTGTGACGTATCGCTCTCCTTCCTAACGTCACCAGGTTTAGATTTCTGTGATGTGTCGCTCTCCTTCCTAACATCACGTGGTTTAGTTTTCTGTGACGTTTCGCTCTCCTTCCTAACGTCACCAGGTTTAGATTTATGTGACGTGTCGCTCTCCTTCCTGACGTCACGTGTTTTAGCTTTCTGTGACGCGTCGCTCTCCCTGCTAACGTCACCCGGTCTGACTCTCTGCGTCGCCGCGGTGTCAGCGTTCTCACGGACGTCATCCACTGGCTTAGGGTTCGGAAAGGAGGAACCAGTGCTGTTGGTCTTGCCGTGCTGTCCGCCCTGCTGTGAATGGGAGGGGTTCAACTCCGCTGTGCTGAAACGACGCGCTGGTTCCGGGAGGAGCTTCAAGGCCCTTCGGCCCGGCTTTACGGCGTGAGGGTCGGACCGGGCGCGGGGCCGAGGCTCAGGATGGTCTGCCTGGTCCTTATCAGGCTTCCCCGCCGTCGTCTCGGCCCCTGATTGCTTCCGGGAAGCTCGTCTCTGGAACAGGGTCTCTGTCGCGGTCGTCTCGGCTGCGGCTGCGGCTGCGGCTGCGGCCGGCGCTTTCGGATGAGGCGCCCTCTGTGACGGTTTGGTTGCACCAGAAGACTGGATGGTTGGTACTCTTGCGGATTTCTTCTTGAAAGACTGGGAATTGTTATTATCGATAGGGCTGGCTGGCCGGCCACCAGCAGCGTCGCTGATTTTGATCAAAGGGGGCGACCTCCTGTCTTTGCCCACCTCTTCTTTCTGTCTCTCCGGGTGCGACTTTCTTCTCTCGCGTTTCGGCGCAGGAAGCTTGCCGCTTTCAGGCTCCAGTGTGGCATTGCTGGCCGACGTGTCTTCACGAAAAGGTCGGGTCTGCAGTCGTGAGAGTTCCAGCTTCCGCTCAACGGCCTTGCTGGATGCTGATGGCGCTGGGGGCTGCGTCTCTGCCGAGTCTCGGTCTTCGCCGTCAACGTCTTGCTGTGGCGTGCGTGCACCTGTCTCAGATTGGGCCGTGTTGCTTTCTTCTCGTAAAAGTGTCTCCAGCTTCACCTTTTCCACCTTCTGCTCGGTGAGACTCTTCTCAGCCTCTTGGGTTCTAAGGCGGAGATCATCGGCGAAGCGGATAAGGCTGGGGCGAATCTCCAGCTGCAGCATGTAGTCCTGCAGCAGAAGAGACTGCTGGAACTGCAGAAGTTGAATCTCTCGTTCTGTTCTGTGCACCTGCTCGTTCAGCTCCTGAGCGCTGTCGTAAGTCCTGCTTTCCGCCGGCGCCGTCTGCTCTTCGGGTTTCGCGGCTTGCAGCAGCTGGTTGTTCGGAGGGAAAGTCTCCTTTTCTCTCACCGTCACCAGCTCCTTTCGCTCCTTCGTCTTCTCCTCCAGCTGTGCGGTGACGTTTTCGTAGGCCTCCACCAGGCTTTGGAAATGTCGTTCTCGTTCTTCCAGCAGCTTCAGTTCCTCCAGCAGAGACTGCATCAACTTCTCCTTGACATCAATCCCTTCTTCGACCTTGTGCAGCTGCTCCGAGAAGGGCACTTTACCTTCAGGGGCTTCGTTCACAGCAGACTGCGCGGGGTCGCTACCCGCCTCGCTGGCGACCGTGCCGTTGCCAGACTCTGTGGACGAGGCGCGGGTAGCCGGTGGGGTGGGCGGGCGATTGATGGGTAGCTCGGGGTAGATCTCGTGCGCCAGGACCCACCACTGCTTGGCCAGCTCCAGACACTTGTAGTACTTGGCGAAGATGTCCGGCAGCAGCCTGAGCACGGGCTCGAAGGCGGCGGTACCGGACAGCAGCAGGAGGTCCTGCTGACTCTCCGCGTCCAGGTCGTCGGTGTGGATGTCCCCGTCCGCCGTCAAACGGTCCCAGCGACCCAGGATCTGCTGCAGGTCGGCCACAGTCCGGCGCAGCTTGTGGCCCGTGGAGCCGCTCATCTGCTGCAGGGTCAGGATGCCGAATTGCTTGGCCGACGTCTCGAACGCCTTGGTCTCCGGGGCTCCGTTGGAGGCTTGCAAGGTGATGCCGAATTGCTTGGCCGACGTCTCGAACGCCTTGGTCTCCGGGGCTCCGTTGGAGGCTTGCAAGGTGCTTGACCTGCTTAGCGCCTTGGCGGAATGCACGTGCGAGTTCTCTCGGCCAGCGTCTGGGTCGTAGTAGTATCTGTGACAGAAGACGGCGGGCGCCGTTGTAGGTTTGGATTCATGTCATTCTCGTCTTGTTAAAAAATAAAAAGGGAAAGAAAAGATGACGATGGCCATTATCGATGGTGGTCGTGATGAAAATAACAATAATAACGACAACATCCACATAAATAACACTACTTCTAATAATAATAATAAGAACAACAACAACAACAACAACAACAATGATAACCATCAAGGATCGCTTATCAAACATTCCCGCTGTTTTTCTGTCGGAATATGACTTGAGACTGATTGTCAACCAAAGAAGACTGTCTAATAATAATAATAAGAAGAAGAAGAAGAAGAAGAAGAAAGAGGAGGAGGAGGACAAGGAAGAGGAGGAGGAAGAGCAGCAGGAGGAGGAGGAGGTGTAAGAAGAAGAAGAAAAAGGAGGAGGAAGAGGAGGAGGAGGACAAGGAAAAGAAGGAGCAGGAGAAGGAGGTAGAAGAAGAAGAAGAAGAAGAAGAAGAAGAAGAAGAAGAAGAAAAAGGAGGAGGAAGAGGAGGAGGAGGAGGAGGAAGAAGAAGAAGAAGAAGAAGAAGAAGAAGAAGAAGGAGGAAAAGGAGGAGGAGGAGGAGAAGGAGGAGGAGGAGGAGGAGGAGAAGAAGAAGAAGAAGAAGAAGAAGAAGAAGAAGAAGAAGAAGAAGAAGAAGAAGAAGAAAACAATCAAAGATAGCCTACCAAACATTCCCGCTGTTTTTCTGTCAGAATATGACTTGAGACTGATTGCAAACGGCCAAAGAAGAGAGTCATCGACCGACCAGCAAGCCCATCCAACCAGTTTTGCAACCAGCTTCACTTTATTATGCGTGATAATGGAGTTTGGCGGATAATAAAATCACTAGCACAACCCAGCATGCACTAAAAGCACGTGAAGCGCAGCGAGTCTGCTAGAGAGCGGAAAATTAGCGCTATATTATACACAGGTATACACAGGGATCCATAATAAATAACAACAACAGTAACAATTACAGCTTTAGCCAACCTGTGCAGGAAGCGGTACATGCCCGCGACGTACTCCTTGGCCTCCCGGACGCACTGCAGGGCGGCCATGAAGTTGTCCAAGTTCTTGAGGGCCACGGCGTCCACCTCCCTCAGACCCCCACCCTCCCGCTGCATCATCACGTCACGTGACAGGGCTCGCAGGTCGGCCACGCCCTTCAGTCTGCTCACCACCAGCTTGTCGTCTCGGCCACCGTCGCCGCCGCGGTAACCGTGCTGGTGGGCTTGGAAGAGGGTGGTGAGGGCGTGGTGCCAGCTGTCGATGGAGAAGCGGGACATGCCGTGGTTGAGGAAGCGCTGCAGCGCGTTCATCTTCTGCTTGAACACCACCTCGTCGTCGTGTCCAGGCCGGCTTTCCTCCGCCTGCAATGGAACGAGACTGAATCAGCCAACGGTCTCATTTCATCTTCTGCCTGAACACCTGCTTAAACGCTACCTCGTCGTCATGGCCCGGCAGGCTCTCCTCCGCCTGCAATGGAACGAGACTGAGTCAGCCAGTGACTCTGGGGTTTGCTGGAGGTAGCGCGTTAATTTATCTTCTGCTTGAACATCTGCCTGAACACCTGCTTGAACGCCTGCCTGAACACCACCTCGTCGTCATGGCCCGGCCTGCCTGCAATGGAACGAAACTGAATCAGCCAACGACTCTGGGGTTTGCTGGAGGCAGCGCGTTCATTCATGTTCTGCATGAACACCTGCTTGAACACCTGCCTGAACACCACCGGTCGGCTTTCCTCCGCCTGCAATGGGACGAAACTGAATCAGCCAACAACTCTGGGGTTTGCTGGAAGCAGCGTATTAATTCATCTTCTGCCTGAACATCTGCCTGAACACCTGCTTAAACACCTGTCTAAACACCACCTCGTCGTCGTGGCCCGGCCTGCCTGCAATGGAACGAGACTGAATCAGCCAACGATCTCATTCCATCCTCTGCCTGAACACCTGCCTGAACACCTGCCTGAACACCACCTCGTCGTCATGGCCCGGCAGGCTTCTCCTCCTGCTGCAATGGAACGGGACTGAATCAGCCAACGACTCTGGAGTCTGGGGGGCAGCGCTTAATTCATCTTCTGCCTGAACACCTGCCTGAACACCACCTCGTCATCATGGCCGGGCAGGCTTCTCCTCCTGCTGCAATGGAGTGAGACTGAATCAGCCATCGAGGACTGAGATTCAGTGACGCAGAGCAAGAGCACGCGCTCTGGGGAGCCAAGTTCGCGACACAGCGTGGTCACCACATACAGGGTTCCAGGCGAGTTCAAAAGATCAAGAGATCTTAGAGGAGGGAGGTGGAGCTGGACCCTCAACTTTTCCCAGAAGAGATCATGAGTAGGGAGGTGGAGCTGGGCTGAGCAAGTTGGACGTCTTTTGCTTCGAGTTGTCCAAGTTGTTCCTCAACAGCGGTGCAACGGACATTGTCTTAGTGATTCTGTCCAGCACAGCAGTTGAAAGAGCAATTGCGCAGTGCACAAGTCGCTGGGCAATG
>OY757542.1:14305709-14317477 GCA_963584105.1 Alviniconcha strummeri
CCTCCTTCCATTTTTCTCACCACTCCCTCCATGGACTATTTGTCACCTAACCCCCTTCCCTTTTTCTCACCACTCCCTACGCCTATTGCTTCCACTGTTTGTCAGCACACCAACAACTCCCTTCACCTACTGTTTGTTGCCACACTCCACCATGTCGGTAAAGATGAGGGACGGGAAGAATGAGAGGGGGTAGGGGGTTGGGGGGGGGGGGGGGGGCGGGCGGTGGAAGAAGAGGGAGATAATATACCTATGGGTACAGAATGACTCCTTCATTAGGATGGGCGGCGATGAGAGCCATTTTAATGTTTTATTAATTGTGAGGGACAAAGTCACAAGACAGTGCCCACAAACCACAACCTTTCTTCTTCTTCATCATCTTCTTCTTCTTTTTATAAAGAGAAGGGAGAGCCGAAGCGGAATCGAGCAGAACCACTTCTGCTTACCAGCCTAACGCCTTGCCGCTACCCACCCATTTCCACCCACTATTTATCACCACACTCTGCCCCTCTCCCTCTTTCTCACCACTCCCTCCACCCACTGTTTGTCAGCACCCACTCTCTTTCTCACCACTCCCTCCACCCACTGTTTGTCAGCTCCCACCCTCTTTCTCACCACTCCTCCACCCACTGTTTGTCAGCTCCCACCCTCTTTCTCACCACTCCTCCACCCACTGTTTGTCAGCTCCCACTCTCTTTCTCACCACTCCTCCACCCACTGTTTGTCAGCTCCCACTCTCTTTCTCACCACTCCTCCACCCACTGTTTGTCAGCTCCCACTCTCTTTCTCACCACTCCTCCATCCACTGTTTGTCAGCTCCCACCCTCTTTCTCACCACTCCTCCACCCACTGTTTGTCACCACACTCTACTCCCTCCCCCCTTTCATTTGCCTCATCACTCCTTCCACTCAATTTTCTCATTCCCTCCCACCACACACATACACCTCCCCCCCCCCCACACACACAGACACACACACACACACAGACAGACAGACAGACAGACAGACAGACAGACAGACAGACACAGACACACACACACACACACACACACACTGAAACACACACACACACACACACACACACACACACACACACACACACACACACACACACACACACACACACACACACACACACACACACGCTCCGCAAACAACAACTGAACGCTCTCTTAATCGCCTCGTCAGCTAAAAACCATAAATGCCAGCAATAGCCTGAAAGTTTAATGACACTCCTGACATTTTCCTCGCACGGCTGGTTGCTCAGCCGTGACTGTGTTGCACGCGCTAGAGCAGTCATAAACACAGAGGAAGCAAATCGATTTCTAACACTGGAACTAATCGAGCGTGCTGTGAAAGTAAAACGGCGCAATCCAGATGGCCCTCACAGACTTTGACGCCGTCACACTATGGCAGGCAGAGAACAATGGGCAGACGAGGCGGCTGGAAAAGAATAGTAAGTAAAGAAAAGAATAAGCGGGAACGACTTAAATGTCCACCCCTGGCACTCCCAGTCCCCTGAACCGGTTTGGCCTAGCGGTAAGGCGGTAGGCTGGTAAGCATCAGAGTTCAGGAGCTGTGTGAAAGTCGAGGATGTCGTGGTTGTTTGACAGATATAATCTAGTTCATGCACTGTTCTGGAGTTGTGGCCGTCCTGGGCTCCCCGTCTTAATGAGCCTTATGGTTTCTGTGGACGTAAAGCAACAATGAACCATGCACACGCATTGGTCAGTCTGTCCCTAAATGTCAACCCGACATCAGAAGACGTTAAAGCTCCACATCATCATCTGGTAAGCAGGGGGACCTCGGTTCGAATCGGCCTCGGCTCTCCTTTCTCTTCAGAAGTTGTGGTCTGTGGACACTGTCTATAGTGACCTTTCCCTCCACAATTAATGAAACAGTAAAATGGCTCTCATCGCTGACCATCATAATGCTGGAGTCATTCAGGTGGTGACGGTGTAGCAATAGGCATAATTATAATCTCCCTCTTCCCCCACCTCCATACCCCCCCTTCTCCCCGTCCCTAATAAGCCTTATGGTTTCTGTGGACGTTATTCACCATGTTTGCTTACTTACTTACTTACACCCAGTCGTCACAGGGAAGGCTGATGATTAAAACCTTTTTGCTCGCTAGCCTCGGTGAGAGTAAAACCGTTGGTGTAGATCATCTATAGGCCTGCTGAGGTTCCTGTGTGCTGACAAACCGGGACTACCGATAGTTTCCGACGGTTCCCCCAAACCCACTTTTCCTCTCTGATAAACTCTGTATTATATGTCGCCGCGCGCGCGCGTGTGTGTGTGTGTGTGTGTGTGTGTGTGTGTGTGTGTGTGTGTGTGTGTGAGAGAGAGAGAGAGAGAGAGAGAGAGAGAGAGAGAGAGAGAGAGAGAGAGAGAGAGAGAGAGAGAGAGAGAGAGAGAGTTGGTTTTGTTATTGTTGTTGTGGTGGTGGTGTGTGTGTGCGTTGTTGGGTGTTGTTGTGGTAGTGGTTGTGGTGGTGTGTGTGTTGTTGTTGTGGTGGTGGTGGTGGTGGTGGTGTGTGCGTGTGTGTGTGAGCGCGCGCGCACGCGCGTGTTTGTTAATTCATGTTAGAATTTGCCATAACACATTTTTTTTAAAGTGTTGTAATGTATTTGCTTATATAATGGGGTTTAATTGTTCTCTCGATTTTGTACACTTTGTCGACCCTATTGCTTCGCATTGTGCCCCTCGAGCTCACGTGAGGTGTAGGAGCTTTATAAATCAATCAATCAATACTGTTTTACATTTTATAAATAAATACTGTTTTACATTGCATTACATTTAGCGCAGAGTGGGTCAGAATACGGTGCTCACTGCGCGCTTCGCGGGCTGCTGTCAGGGATTTTGATTTTTGATTTCCAGTTCATTCAACTTCATTGTTTCTTGTCATGTTTCAAAGTAAATAGGTATTTGTCACGTGGGCCGTGGAATAGATTTTAGTTGTGTTTAATTCGCTGAACCGTGTTCTGGGAGCTGACGAAGAATGGAATTAAGCAAAAGTGCTCCACCGAATGCCGTTGCGTGTGTAACAAAGGTCACTGGAACAGAGACGAGAGACGCCTGCGATAACTATCACCTGGCATGCAAGTATAAACAACATGAATCACCTGGCATGCAAATAGCTAGTAGGTAAGATAAACAAAACGAATCGCCTGAAATAACTATCACCTGTCACGCAAACAGCAAGTAGGTTGTAAACAACACGAATCACTTGGCACGCAAATAGCAAGTAGATTATAAACAACACGAATCACTTGGCACGCAAATAGCAAGTAGATTATAAACAACACGAATCACTTGGCACGCAAATAGCAAGTAGATTATAAACAACACGAATCACCTGGCACGCAAATAGCAAGTAGATTATAAACAACACGAATCACTTGGCACGCAAATAGCAAGTAGATTATAAACAACACGAATCACCTGGCACGCAAATAGCAAGTAGATTATAAACAACACGAATCACTTGGCACGCAAATAGCAAGTAGGTTGTAAACAACACGAATCACTTGGCACGCAAATAGCAAGTAGATTATAAACAACACGAATCAGTTGGCACGCAAATAGCAAGTAGGTTGTAAACAACGCGAATCACCTGGCACGCAAATAGCAAGTAGATTATAAACAACACGAATCACCTAGCACGCAAATGGCAAGTAGGATATAAACAACACGAATCACCTGGCACGCAAATAGCAAGTAGATTATAAACAACACGAATCACCTGCCATAACTATCAATCAGCTAGCACGGAAGTAACAGGTAGGTTATATACAGCACGAATCGCGTGCCATAACCGCTAATAATAATAATAATAGACTTTTGTATAGCGCATTTCTCTAGTCTTCACAAACTCGCAGTGCTTACCAACTGGCAGGCAAACAGCAAGCAGATAAGGTAAACAACAAAAATCGCCTGCGATAACTACAACAAAAATCGCCTGCGATAACTACAACAAAAATCGCCTGCGATAACTACAACAAAAATCGCCTGCGATAACTACCACCTGGCCTGCAGGCAGCAAGCAGATCAGATCCATTCCAGGTCACATACTCAAAAAGGACGGCTCCCCCGGTGGCAAATATATAATTATATACCTTTTATTTTATGCACACCCGGCGACACACACGCGTGTTGCGGCATACCAGACTTGGAATAAGAGAGTATAGTCTTCGAGAGGTATTGTGTACCGCCTAACGTAACCCGTTTTTTTTTTAATGTCTCATTTCCACTTCCTCGGGCTATAAATATTTAGTGTGAAATACAGGCTGGCGTTACCCGGGAACTGCAGGAGAAAGTGAAGAAGGTAGGCAGCGAAATGGGAACAAAAATTATCGACCGGCAACTTGTGGCGAAATTAGGCTGCGTTTCCTACCACTACGCTGACGTTCACAAACAGTTCAAGCAGTTCGGACTGGTGTCTCGCGTCGTATAACCACTGCTGTGATGGTGGTTTAAGATCAGATTCTACCTCTCTCTCTCTCTGTCTGTCGGTCTGTCTGTCTGTCTGTCTGTCTGTCTGTCTGTCACACACACACACACACACACACACACACACACACACACACACACACACACACACACACACACACACACGTATAGGTAACAGAACATTCTACTTTCTCATACAAACGCTGCATTGTTTTCAGGAAAACGTACGCGCAGTGAAAGACAGCTAATTCTCATCATGATTATGGCCGTAAATCATCGTCATAACCTTCTACTCCTACTCCTCATATCATCATCATCACCAAGAGCTCAAGACTGAAGTTGTTGCTTAAGCGCTCTGTAATAATGTACATATTATATACAAATTTATCAAAATCATCATTATCATTTTTTAATTTTTTTTTTTTTTTTACTGACCATTGCCGCTTTGAGCTCCTCCAGAATTTCTGGCGAGTAGATTTGCATGCCCCGCATTCTGGCCATGATGATGTTTTGTGGCCCGCCGCTCACACCTTTCACGCTGGATCGAATCTTCGCTCGAAATCAAGTCGGCCTGCACGGGCTTCAAGCACTCACGCCCTCTGGCATATTCTTGTCAGCAGTTGCCGGGGCCAGCATGAAGTCTCGCCCACTCATAGCTGACTATCGACGGTTAGCAGGGAATCCACAAGAAGACACTGGCCACAGCAGACGGTGGTTTTGTTTCGATGGCGGGTGACGATCGAGGGTCGATGGTGCTGGCTGCCAATGCCATCACTTTCCAGACACCGACTGACGGCAGCGTGACAATCACGTCAAAAGCGTGACACTGACAGCAAGGTCCATGGCGTGACAGCAACGATGTCGGAAGCGTAACGCTAACAGTAACGTCGATATAGAGGCATTAAATACAAACTCAAAATACTTTATTGTCCGTTGCAATCATAACAGTTAAACGGAAATTTTTCTTCTCTGCCACATTAACAATTAGTTAAATTAAGTTGAACACATTTATCAACAAGTTTGACAACGGTCGTTGTTATCCCATTGCAGAGAGCCGAATAATTATATGGTTACACGCGGCTTCGTATGATCACTTTGTGTGTCCCATTGTACGAGTCTTCGTGCTGAACAAATCGCATATTATTTACATGTCGACATACTGATCTGGCAGGCCTGTCTGTGAGCTGGAATCGGAGTTCGCAGTCCATCCTTCGTAAGGACTGACACGGGCGACTGTCGGTTTACTTGAACCTCATTTATCTGAGTTTGAGTGAAGGAAGAAAAACAATCCTCCCACTTCGTAGGCTAGTCTTCGGGAACAAAAACAACGCTTCCACTTCGTAGACTTCGCAGATGTAAACAGTAAGCACTGTTTTACCTGCCAGCTCAGTCCAGCTGCTCGGCTAATGTAGCCAGTGTGTTCGGAGCCGGATTATTAAGACAAATCCCAAATCATTACCCTTTGATCTCTATGTCAAAGACTGAGATTCTGCCAAACTCCGGAAAGTGCCCTCTGTGGACATAATTGAACCTTGGCCGGCAAGGGTTTACACGAATACCGACACAGAAGACGTGGCCTGGTCACGTCTACCTTTTGTTTGGTTCAGTAGTGGCCGACTCTCACTGTATAAAACAACTCCTTCGTGTAGTCACTGCTTTGTAGTGGTCCCCACGAAACTTCGGTGTGTGACTATAATGAGCATGTCAGCCAGTGAATGTACCCAAGCGTGTCTTTTCTTTCCTCCGATCAACGCGTCTTGTCTTACTCAATAATTTGCTGGTCCAGAAACATCAAGGCTTTTGTCAGCCGTAGACGTTTCTAGTCACTGAAGTTCAGTTATTTCACAAAAGACCCCACAAACTACCCGGGGTCTTGTCAAGTCCACGACACCACATACAGTTAAAGTCTACCGGCCACAATAGAGGTGAGTGTTTTGTGCTGATTTACCGCCCTGCTAACCACACAAGCAACCAGTGTATACGCCATACCCGAGTACGGAACAAGCCAGTGTATCGAAGCCCGTGGACTGTAAGTGGAAACGGAACACCGGAGTAGAAGAATCGGCCGGCGGCCCGCCTGGCCGTGGTTAGTGTGTTGACAGTGTTCACGGCGCTGGAACTCACAGGCACAAGGCGTACGGCTAAACAGGTGGCATTGAAACTGTGTGTGGGCCTGGCCCGGTCCGCCACTATCAACAATCCACAATGACAATTATCAACCACCACAGGCGGTGTGTCAACAACAAAACTTGGACTCCGCTCCAGCTCCAGCTCAGTATTATAGCCTGCGTCTGCTAGCTACGACTACAGTGATGTTTTGAGTAGCTTCAGACGACTGTCGTTTAATACTATGATTACTACTGTTATTATTATTTGCAATTAATCTCTACAAACAAGGGACGTAATCAGCGCCCGAAAGACGTCACAGAAACAATAACAAGGACCTGAGCCGCCTTACGGCAACTCTCACCTGGCATGCGAGTAAATTCAAAGTACATAAAACCCGCCAGATGTACATCCTCCATTTCAGGCATGCAAGCTCAGGGACACAGGTACGGTGTATACAGGCACAAGACAACCAATATTTATTCAAGACCAGACATTGTCCTCTGATCTCGAAACTGGCTCAACATATAAACACACAAATACACACATTTAAATGTTATTGTTGTTAGCATCAGAATGAATGATCACAATCTGAAACAGAACGAGGAACCATTAATCTGCATCAAAATTACTCCCACCCCCCACCCCCCAGTGAACTTAATAAAGAAAGAATAACATGATACACAGAACTGGGACTATGGCACACTTAAGCCGAAAGAAAGAAGGAAGAACAAGATACAACACTAAACAGAACTGTGACCATGGCACACTTAAATCGAAAGCAAGAAGGAAGAGCAAGATACAACACAAAACAGAACTATTATGCAACACAAAACAGAACTATGGCACGCTCAAGTCAAAAGCAAGAAGGAAGAGCAAGATACAACACAAAACAGAACTATGATGCAACACAAAACAGAACTATGGCACGCTCAAGTCGAAAGCAAGAAAGAAGTGCAAGATACAAAACAGAACTGTAACTAAACGGTAACAAATAACGGCGTTGTTCGCTCTTTTGTGACGTTCAACCATTCAGAAGCATCACAGAAAATAATCCCATCAGGGCAAAAGCAGCACTTGACCAAAAAACAAACCAACCAAAAAACAACCCAAAAAACAGACAGTCTTGTTGTCGATAAAGTTGATGTCGGTGACGTCATTTACGTAATATTTGGGCCTGGCTAATACAGGCAATCTTGCCTGGTGCACGGCCCAACTGCTCTGTTGTTAATGTATTGTTTTATCTATCTATCTATCTATTAATGTATTGTTTTATCTCTCCATCTATCTATCTATATCTACAGATCTCTCTCTCTCTCTCTCTCTCTCTCTCTCTCTCTCTCTCTCTCTCTCTCTCTCTCTCTCTCTCTCTCTAGATAGTTATACATATCTGAAATAAATTTGGTTTAAACCAAACAGGGAAGTCGTTTTGCATGGCTGCATGCCGCTGTCGCCGCACTCTCAGCCATCTCAAGTTCCCGCGATGACATTAGACGTTGGAACGACCAAATTCAAGTGCAGGTTAAACCACAGCGGAAGACGATACCGAACCAGTTACAGGCGGGAGTGTGTATACCTGCCTCCAATATTATATGTTAGAGGCTGGCTATGCAAATGACTGCAATAATGATTATTATCTAGTTTAATAGGCAACCACCGTATAAAGGACATGGTTTATTAGTGTCAGCAACGAAACGTGGACTCCAGCTCAATATTATAGCCTGGGTCACCACATAGCCTGCGTCTGCTAGCTGCGACTAGTGACAATTTGAGTAGCCTCAAACGACTGTGGTTTAATATTCTGATTACTGCTGCTATTATTATTTGCAATTAATCTCCACAGACAAGGTGGTGGGGGGGGGGGGGGGGGGAGGGGGGGAGGGTACCTCATTGCTCGTCCCAAGCACTCCGACCCACAAAACCAGGAAAGACCGCCACAAGCAGAATAAAAGACATTAAGGTGGCGCCCGGGGTGCTCGCCAGTGCGAAGCAACTTGTGTGTTTTGCAATTTGCTCTTTTAACGCTGAATTGTGGGGAACAAAGCCACGAAGACAGTGTGCATAGAACCAGTTGCTGAGAACAACTGAAGCAGAAGATTGTCTAACTCACAGCGTGAGAGAGAGAGAGAGAGAGAGAGAGAGAGAGAGAGAGAGAGAGAGAGAGAGAGAGAGAGAGAGAGAGAAGCTCCACCTCACTCCCTGTTCACACAGCTCTAAGTAAACATGGTGCTTAACGTCCATAGAAACCGTACGACTTATTAGGGACGGGGAGAAGGGGGGGAAGGGGGTATGGAGGTGGGGGGAGAGGGAGAGTATATACCTATCGCTACACTGTCACCACCAGAATTACTTCTGCGTTAAGATGTTCAGCGATGAGAGCCATTTTAATGTTTCAGTAGGAAGTGATGGACAAAGTCACAGGACAGTGTCCACAAACCACAACCTTTTTGAAGAGAAAGGAGAGCCGAAGCGGTATCGAACCGAGGTCCTTCCCGCTTACCAGCCTAACGCCTACCGCTAGGCCAAACCGGCTCACTCACACAGCTCTAGGCTTGGGCCTGTATTACATACAGGTCCATGGGTCTTGGGCTCCCAGAGTGATGTCCCTTCGTTGTTGCTTTACCTCCACACAAACCAGCAGTTAATACTAGAAACGGAGAGCCCAGACGGCCACCTCGACTTTCACACAGCTCCTGATGCCGTTCAGAAAGTAAACATGATGCTTAACGTCCACAGAAACCATAAGACGTATTAGGGACGGGAAGAAGAGGGGAAGGGGGCATGGAGGTGGGAGATTATATACCCATCGCTATACACTGTCACGACCAGAATGACTCCTGCATTAAGGTGGGCAGCGATGAGAGCCATTTTAGTGTTTCATTAATTGTGATGCAGGGACAAAGTCACAAGACATTGTCCACAGGCCACAACTTTTGAAGAGAAAAGACAGCTGAAGCAGATTCGAACCGAAGTCTCTCTGCTTACCAGCCCAACGCCATACCGCTAGGCCAAACCGGCTGACTGGTGGCGTTTCAGCAGCTAAACTATAATAAGTGGCGGGCGTCAAGTACCTGTACCAATAAGTATATACAGACTGTGCAGCAGCTTCGGCCGGGTGGCGGGCAGGCAGTGCCTTATCGGTTCTGTACACACACGCACACACACATGCCCACCCGGCTGACTGCATACACGCAGTTCCTAACTCACGGCCAGCCGACTGGAAAAGCCTCCCGGAGTCGCCGGTCGCAGCTAACGAACGACACTTTTATTGTGTAACTAGTTGAACAGGCTGCCAGCGAGTTGTTGTTGAGTTGATGCTTAATGTCCTCAGATGTCATTTGACATATTAGGGACAAGTTGTGACCAATGCCGAAGCACGGTTCAATACGTAAGGTGTATGCGTGTTTAGCTGTAACCTGCCACCTGCACTTTTGGCAGAATGACCGGGATTTTTTACGTGCTACTGTGGTAACACGGGGGTGGAACGGATACCGAAATAAGAGTCAGCACAGAAAGTCGACCCTGGAGAAGAAAATTCTCCCGCCGTTCCAGCAGGGATTCGAACCCGCGACCTTTCAATCACGAGTTCGGCGCTCTAACCACTGAGCTATCCCCGCCCCCGCTGCCAGCGAGCGGTGATAAAGTCTAATTTACAGTCGGGCCAAAGCAGGGGGCGGGGATAGCTCAGTGGTTAGAGCACCGGACTCGTGATTTGAAAGGTCGCGGGTTCGAATCCCTGCTGGAACGGCGGAGAATTTTCTTCTCCAGGGTCGACTTTCTGTGCTGACTCTTATTTCGGTATCCGTTCCACCCCCGTGTTACCACAGTAGCACGTAAAAAATCCCGGTCATTCTGCCAAAAGTGCAGGTGGCAGGTTACAGCTAAACACGCATACACCTTACGTATGTGGATTTTATTGAACCGTGCTTCGGCATTGGTCACAACTTGTCCCTTAATATGTCAAATGACATCTGAGGACATTAAGCATCAACTCATCATCGGGCCAAAGCCGCCGCCTTGCCTGTCTGACGTAGGCTCAGTGGTCGGTTTGGCCTAGCGGTAAAGCCATGGACCTATAGGTTCCAGGTGAGATCTAAAGATCTTAGAGGAGGGAGGTGGAGCTGGACCTTCAAGTTAGCCCAGAAGAGATCACGAGTCGGGAGGTGGAGCTGGGCTGCGAAAGTTGGACTTCTTTCGCTTCGAACTGTCCGTCAACAGCAGTGCAACGGACATTGTCTTTGTGACTCTGCCCAAGCACAGCAGCTGAAACAGCAATTGCGCAGTGCACAAGTCGCTGGGCAATGGCGAGGGGACACCGCCTTAACATTTCCATTGTTCTGGCGGCGGTCCACGGTCTCTCCGGACTTTTTCGGGCGGTATCCGCGGTCGAGCCTTCACTCTTTCGTCCCCTTCCCCCCCTGTCCCCGTCCCTAATAAGCCACCTCGCTTCTGTGGACGTAAAGCAAAATAGTCCTAAGGCGTTTGGTCAGAGTCCAGGAGCTGTGTGAAAGTCGAGGTGGTCGTCCTGGGCTTTCCATCCTAACGAGCCTTATGGTTTCCGTGGACGTAAAGCAATGCTGAACCATGCTTCGGTACTGGTCTCAGCTTGTCTCTAATATGTTAACCGACATCCGAGGACATTAAGCAACACAACCGAACCAAGGTGTTAGCCAGAGTTCAGGAGCTGTGTGAGAGTCGATGTGGCCGTCCTGGACTTTCCGTCCCTAATAAGCCTACGGTTTCTGTGGACGTAAAGCAACACCCAACAACAAGGCGTTAGGCCAGTAAGCAGAGGGGCCTCGGCTCGATTCCGCTTCAGCTCTCCTTTCTCTTCAAAAAGGGTTTGTGGTTTGTGGACACGGTCTTGTAATTTTGTCCTTCACGACCAACGAAACATTAAAATGGCTCTTATCGCTGCCTATCTTAATGCAGGATCGAGTCATTCTGCTGGTGTCAGTGTAGCGATAGGTAATATAATCTCCCTCTTCCCCCACCTCCGTACCCCTTCATACCCTTCTCCTCGTTCCTAATAAAAGCCTTATGGTTTCTGTGGACGTTAAGCGCCATGTTTATTGACGTAGGCTGCAGACTAGAATGACTGGGACTGATTTTTTTTGTAACTTTAACTACCTGAGTGATACGTGATACTTCAACACCCAGTAAATCGCGAAACGGGGTCATACCACCAGCAAGGGGCGAAAAGAAAAAAAGGAA
>OY757542.1:14317677-14367677 GCA_963584105.1 Alviniconcha strummeri
AATCGATACAGTACAATAAACATACATTCCAGTCAAGTAAACACTTACAGTGCTCGATGAAATGAACAATGGTTGACTATATATATATACACACACACTACATTTCGACCCGCACGAAGTCTGTATAATTACCAGAATTTCATTTTCCATGTGGATATTTCATTAACTATGATTTCATTCTGCAAATAGCCCAGCAAGGTTCGGGTCAACAGCCGGGGAACCGGCAGGCCGGGGGTCGAAGGTCGGATTCAGTACTGTTTCTATCTTTTATTGCATCAAGAGTTCTTCAACAGAACGCGGGAGGAGGGGGGGGGGGGGGGGGGGGCGAGGGGAGGGGGTCGGATTCAGTACCGTTCTAGCTTTTATTACTTCAAGAGTTCTTCAACAGTACGGGGGTCTCGCGTTGGACACCAAAGCAATAGTTTTCCTGTAGTCTGTTTCATTTGTGCTGCACGACATTTACTGCCGAGTTGATAACAAAAAACAACAAACAAAAACCGGCGGTTGGTGGATTTATGTAACACCATTCATCAACGCTACAAGATCGAACAGGACATGTCTGCTAATAGAATTCAGCATATATGTTGGCCTGCAACATATTCAGTCTTTACAGAAGCTGATAATGACCGATCGGGTTTCAGTCATAAAGCTGAGCGGTATCTGATGACTCGTAAAACACAATGAACCGTAGGGTATATCTATAATTATATAGATCTATAACTATATTCAGTGTGCGTGTGAACGCTGTTTGATCACGCCTATTCCTACTAAACCTTGTGGCTAAAAATCATCAGTGTGTCGGCTGCTAATTAAGCTTTGATTTTTCTGAACAATCCGATTCTGACATCAGATCGAAACACACAAGAGGTTAAAAAGAAGGCCGAGTTTGCAAAACATGCGCAAATTTTCAGCTGAAACACCTTTCTCAAGCGACTTTGAGAGAGTCTCTTTCTTCCGCGTCATCTTATTTTGACGTCATATAATACTGATTACATCACATCTGTTTCACATACACGTCAGCCTCGTGGTTCCACTCTACAACAAACTCCAGCACTAAGTCGACGTTTTTCGTTGATTATCGTTTGTTAGTGTGTTACTTGCCTGTCTGTTTAAAAACATGCAAGCCACACTCCAAGCACTGATTGGCTATTTATCTTATAAACCCCGTTACCTCCCAGTAGCTTGTGATCCGGTTTGGCCTAGCGGTAAGCAGAACGGCCTCGGCCCGATTACGCTTCGGCTCTCCCTTCTCTTCCATAAGGTTGTGGTTTGTGGACACTTTCTTGTAACATTGTCCCTTACACAATTAACGAAACATTAAAATGGCTCTTATCGCTGTCATTCTGGTGGTGACAGTGTAGCGACAGGTCACAGTATATGATCTGCATCTTCCCCCACCTCCATTCGCCCGTCCCTAATAATTCTTGTGGTTTCTGTGGACGTAAAACGCCATGATAGAAAACGCTTCCCCGAAGACCGCTTGGGTCGGTTTCTGGGTTTCACAGCACCAGCGGTTTTGAGCTCAACCGTACTGTACGCAAAGATTATAAATACGTAATCTTTGTTGTGTACGTACAGTCCCGTCTGATGTAGCCTACGATGTACGCTCTTTGGTGCACAGCCGTCACGCTGACGTCAGTCAGATTTAAGAGCGTGTACACACTTTGGTGTACAGTGGAACACTATCGTACAGCCACGTGTACACAGTGTACAAAGAGGAACGCTGTTGCGCAATCGGACGCACGGTGTAAACACCAGCGCACAGTAGATTAACGCTGTCGTGCAGCCAAGTTCACTTCAATGTGCAAAAGGAACGCTGTCGCTCTGCCGGATGTACGGCGAATACACCCGGTACCTCGCAGAGCTCTACTGTAAGTAAACATGGTGCTTAACGTCCAGAGAAACCATAAGGCTTATTAGGGACGGGGAGAAGCGGAGGTGGAGGGAGGGGGGTGGGGGGAGGGGGAGGGGGTACGGAAGTGTGGGGAGAGGGAGATTGTATACCTATCGCTACATTGTCACCACCAGAATGACTCCTGCATTAAGGTGGGCAGCAATGAGAGCCATTTTCATGTTTCATAAATTGTAAGGGTCATTGAAAGTCACAAGACAGTGTCCACACATCACAACTTGTGACGAGAAAGGAGAGCCGAAGCGGATTCGAACCGAGGTCTCTCTGCTTACCAGCCTAACGCCTTACCGTTAGGCCAAACCGGCTCACAGAACTCTACTGTACAAGCTATGGACCTATAATTACAAAGGTCCATGGTACAAACTGAAAGCGCGCAGTGTACCGTACAGTTCACCCAGGGTGCAGCCGGACCCCTTTGGCCGCCCTCAAGGGAGACAACTCTCACTTCTGGGATCATAGCAGAGCATAGGGTTAAAATCAAGACCTATATCAATGTTGTTAACTGCCTCCTTGAAGGGTCGAAGCGATAGACTTATGTTATAAACTGACGCCCCCCCCCCCCCGGTCTACATGACAGACTAAAGTTGTAAATTGACCCCATAAGAAGGTCAAAGGGATAGTTAGCTAGCTAGTTATTGGATTTTTACGTGCCTGTCAACCACACAAGGTCACATCAGGTCAATTAAACTTAGTAATAAGCAAATGCACATTTCAAAACCTCGTGTATATATATATATATGCCTTTCTCGAGTCAGTCCACAAAACCAATCCCAATACAAACATACATACACAAACACAAATTTTCAGTCTTAGTCCCTGCAGTACTGCCCATGTTAAAAGAGCACATATGGTTAGGACATGCTGCTATCACTGACCATTTCGTCCAATGTATTGATACCTGATTAAAGAAAAATATATAAAAAAGGAATGGAAAGAAACGATAATAAATCAACAAATGTTATATAAATGCATAATGGCAAATACCAGTGCCATATTTATGGCAGCAAGATGCACATACCACCTACCAAGTATAATTTTTTAGCTGCTCAACCTAAAAATGCAAGAGAATTCTCCCTGGAAAAAAGTCAGGAGAATGGACCATGAGCAGGGAAATGACAAGACAGAAAGAGCAACAATGCTAGGTAGAAGAACAAGAGATAAGAAAAGGGAATCAAATGACAGCCCTGAGATAACAGACAGGAGGAAGACATCAGACATCACCAGCCTCCCTTCAGGGGACTAATGTTGTAAACTGACCCCATCGGAAAGTCAAAGTGCTAGACTAATGTTGTAAACTGACCCCACTGAAGGTCAAAGTGCTAGACTAATGTTGTAAATTGACCCCTTCAGAAAGTCAATGATAGAACTGACCCGCCTGAAAGTCAAGGTGATAGACTAATGTTGTAAAGTGACCCCCTCTGAAGGTCAAAGTGATAGACTGACCCCTCAAAAGGTCAAAACTACAGACTAATGTTGTAGTGTGACCCCTCTGAAAGGTCAAAGTCAGACTAATGTTGTAAAGTAACTCCATGAGACAGTTAAAGTGGTAGAAATCTCTTTCAACAACAAATCTAAAATGAAAAGCCTTTTTTACCTCAAAAGAGACATTTTGTTGCCTGTATCATCAGACATATTCAAACTGTGGATTCAAGACCTTTCACTCTATTTTCTAACAGCCACCCCCTAAAAATCAACAATGGGTGACATAAAAATCATTTACATTTATAAATTTCTGTTTTCACTTTCTTTCTCCTGAAACAATAATTAATTCACTGAAAATGTGTTTTTGCAGTGCCAAAAAACACACATATACACAAAATACTTGTAAGACTGTCAGCTACTTCCATGAAACAACCTTTTCACATCTTCATTCCTCTAACTTGAGCGACTGTAACAATAATATAGGTAATTAGCAATTCGATTTTAACATCCTGCCAACCACACAAGGTCACCTCAGGATGAGTAATAATATGGTATGTACATATGCATCTTGTTTTGACCAATGCACATTCTTTGTACAAATGTATATAATACAAATGTACTGATACTCAAACAGTCAGTTACATGTACTTAAAAATCTGAGTTAGTGGATAAGGATACAGATCTGGGTTCTGTTACGTTGCAATAGCAACTATGGCTGTATTTACACAATCAGTAGGACTATTCACAAAATCACTGTTCATGCCACACATCAAACACTACCACATGATTAACCCTTTCCTTGCCATTAGGAGTTCATAGGGCATCCATAGGGAAGCGCTTCCCATCAGCCAGAAAGATGTCACAGGACGTCCCGCTCGAATTCTGACTGTTCACACCACACATCAAACACTACCACATGTTTAACCCTTTCCCTGCCATTAGGACTTCATATGGCATCCACAGGCAAGAGTTTACCATCAGACATAAAGACGTCATGGGACGTCCTGCTTGAATTCTCACTATTCACACCACACATCAAACACTACCACATGTTTAACCCTTTCCCTGCCATTAGGACTTCATATGGCATCCACAGGCAAGAGTTTACCATCAGACATAAAGACGTCATGGGACGTCCTGCTTGAATTCTGCCTGTTCATGCAAGCTCAGAAGAAGCAATTTTCTAGAAAATCAACGTTTGTAGTTGGCTCAACCTCAGAAGAAGCAATGTTCTAGAAAACCAACGGCTGTAGTTGGCTCAACCTCTCTGAGAGACTCTGTTGTGATGGTATTGCCTCAGCAGTGCAACTTCTTTGGCAGGCAAAGGGCTAATACATACACTACAAAGTACATCATTTCAGAAGAGGTGAGGAGAAGAAAAAGACCCCCCCCAAAAGGGGGTGGGGGTGGGGGTGGGGGTGGATCTGCATGGCTGCTTGAGCTGGTGGAAGGAGCGATGGTGATGTCCACCAGTTTATTGTACTTTTATGGTAATCATTTCACTGTTGTTATGATGATGGGTGGAAGGATGCTGCATCTTCCACACCCAAGTCCTTTAACTCATTCAAAGCGCAGAAAAGAACGACCCCTGGGAATCACATAAATGCATCACTTTCACCCAGAACACTAGTTACATCTAATTATTACTGCATCATTTGAAGCCTTCTGCTGGCAACCGTGAACTGGAGGGACGCGTGACTCAAAACAAAAAACTCCCAGTGAGTTCACGTGTTTGAATTGCATGTGAAGCTTACGACATCAAGACATGTCGCTGATGTGCATCTACACCATGCACTGGAGTGGTGCATAACTTGAAGCAGAAAGCTCCCAATGAGTTGATGTGCTTCAGTTGTATGTAAGACTTATAATATCAAGACATGTGGCTAAGAAGCATTCCATGCACTTAAGCCAATGGATACATGTTCATTATCACTATTGCTATGAAAGCAACATCAAAACATGTTTCTCAAGCACATTCCAAGCACTTAAACCAATGGCTGTTCACTATCACTATGGCTATGATATTGGCTGCAGTCAGTATACCCTGCAAAGTTCCCCCTGTCCACTCCAAGGTTGCAGTCACGGTGGAAGGAGGCACAGTCTATGAACAAGCCCTACGTCCAAACCAACGAGCCCAAAAGCCTAAGCTTCGTAAGTCAGATGCTGCTGAAAATGCACACTTATGTTACAGTGGAACACACCAATTAAGACCGCATTTCCTCAGCAAGAAATCACACCCAATGCGAAAAGTTCTTCAGACTCCCCCACTGCATCCTCCCATTGTACTGTCAATTCTTTCAAGATAAATTGTTAGGGAGGAGTGATCTTGCTGTTCCCATGCACTCTGACTAAAGAGGGTTTTATGGTGTATTCAATCTGAAGTTGGATCGGTTAAAAATGTGCACACACTACATAAGACATAATTATCATTTTCTCACTTGCAATACGTTCGTAACAACGTTGGTAACATTTTGAGAATACTTTTACAACTTCAAAAAACCCAACAGAAAAAGAAAAAGGACAACAGAAAAAGAGACAAAAACCAAAACAAAAACCACACACACACAAAATACAACAACACACAATTCAGTCAATCCATAAATATAGAAAATGACTATTCAACAGTTTTCATTCAAAGGGCCCACAGTATGAAGAACTATTTTTCCAAACCCTACAAACACACACACATGCATACTCATAAATGCATGCACATGCTCACACACTATAACTTCATTGTTGCACACAGGTAAAAAGAACATGATAGGAAATGCATGGTTAGTTGACTAGCAAATGTGTATAGGTTATGTTTACATGTAAAGTATTCACACACAAAAATCAGAAGGAAAAAAATAAAAATAAAATAAAATACAAAAAGGGTGTTGGGGGGGAGGAAACAAGTAAAATGTAAAAAACGAAACAAAAATGAACATGAAGAAAGCACTGTGGCAAAGTTTCAAAGACTCCCATTCAAACCCCCCCTAAACCCACTTAGGAGAGAGATTGTACCAGTCATTTGTGAGCTAAGTCATGTGATACTGATGTCAGGTTCAGATCACTGAGACTCAAATGAAACTAAATGCATGTTATATGACACAGAATCAGAATTAAAGCATGTTATGCAAACAGTGCAAATCCTTACACCAGGAGTTTTTTGGATTGATGAATCATTAACAGTTTTTATCGCTTGAAACAATGGAACAGAAATGAAATATAGAACTAAACAACATGCTATCTTGACACCAAAGAATATGACATTTATATATTAACTTTATGTTCCATTACTTTATGACAATTATGAGTAATAAAGTCTTCAAATCTTAAACACACACACACAATATTTACTATTATTAAACCACACACACAAAAACAAATGAAACAATGACCAAAAAACACACCCCAGTATTAAGTAACATTCACTTTTCTAAACTTCAGTTTTTGAGAAAAATATTTGGATTCTAGGTGTAGAAGACGTAGTTTTTCAATTAACATCAAGCATTATCATTTAGAAATATTATTACCAGATCAACAGCATCTGGATTAATGAGATTTCATTTAAGACATCCCCCAAACACACACACAACCTAACCCAACAACAACAAAAAACTGGAAACAAAAACAACACTGTTTTCAACAGTTAGCTTGTCAGTTAACACTGATCATTATTTAGATTTACTTTTTTTTTGGAGTGAACACACACGCAACCACACTCCCCCCCCCCCCCCCCCCCCCGCAGAAAAATGGGTAAAAACTGCTCTGCATTTACAAAAATACATTGTATCAAAAATACACATATAAACCAATTAAGACAGCTTTCTGTCAATACTGTGTAACAATTTTTCATATCCTTGTAAACATATAAATTATCTTTTTCATTCTGTTTCATATTTGGGTGGCTTCCATGACTGTGACATAAAATAATAAGGTCAAGCTCAGTAATATTAGGTCAAACATATCAAGCCCCTTGCATCTGTCAGAAACATTATGTGTATAATGTAAAAAAAAAAATCAAGCATTAAACTTTTCCCACAAATGGTCAACTCAACAGCCAGTCTTGTACTGAGATTATACAGATATATACTTTTCATTAGAGTCCAAAATATATATATGCATACAAAATTCAAGTGGTTTAAAAAGGAGTAAGGTGAGGTGTTTACCTTTGGCATAAATTTATATATAATATATAAATTTGTTTTTGGCTTTGAGAGAGAGAGAGAGAGAGAGAGAGAGAGAGAGAGAGAGAGAGAGAGAGAGAGAGAGAGAGAGAGAGAGAGAGAGAGAGAGAGAGAGAGAGAGAGCTTGTTGAATACCAGAGTTTTATAAAATGTTGTTTCCTGTGATGGAGAGAATACAAACACTTGATGCAGTAATGCTGGTCGTGTTACCATGGAGACCACCATGAAGCCTTTTAATACCAACAGCCAGATCTTGCCTTTGCAGTGCCACATGATGATGTGGGGACTGATGTCCTAAGATGTCGGGCTGACATATTACGGACAAACCCAGCAATGTATAATGTTTTCCCTTCTACTTCCTTCAACCAATGGAGAAAAAATAAAATAAAAATGGAGTGCTTTAAAGCTGCATTTACACACTGAACACAAGCATGAACCATAAAAAAAATCAACAACAACAAAAAATCAACTGAATTAAAAATAGTATAGCCTCAAAAGTGTTACACATGTATGTCCTGATTGTTTACAGATTCCTAGCAGACACACAGTGATAATGACACAGTGGACACACGCATGAACCAGAAGCACACATTCCAATTAAATTCAGAACAGTATGGCCTCTGTCAATTAGTCCCCCCCCCCCCAACCATCACCTTGAAAAAAGCCAACATTCTGGCTGGCTGTAATAAATAAATCATTACAGGTCTACTTTTGACTACGTGATTATTCATTAATTGGTAATATTATTTGCAATGAAAAACCAGTGAAGAAACAAAAAACAAAATGACAATTATACAAAAAGATTGCATGACTGGTACAGTCGTAGGAATAATACAATATATGCATAAACATTAGGCGTGGTTCTTGACTCAGCACAAGAGCAACCCAGGTTGGCATAGGACGGGGTGCACAAGACAAAGCAGGACATAAACCTGCCCATGTAAGACTCTGAAACAGAATGAGGCCAAGAGCACCTGTACAGAATCAACAAACAAGGGAGTTAAGTAGCACTCAAAAGACGTTACGCTAACACAACAACAAAGACCCGAGTCACTTACAGCAACTCTCACCTGGCATGCAAATAAATACAAGGTGCATAAACTCTGTGCTAGGTGAGTTACTGTAGGCAACTCAGGTCCTTGTTGTGTTTGTGTGATGTCTTTCGAGGGATGATGAACTTTGCTGATTCTGCCCATGTGAGGTTACGGCTGTACCCATCACGTCTTTCTTTAACCAGTTTAGTCTCTCACATGGTCAGTGAGCAGATTTTCTGGGGGACTTGTGAGCTGCCAGGTCTCTGCCAAAAACCTTTCCTATTTGGACATGCATCCACTTGATGACAGAGAAAGTAGGAGTCAAATACAACAAGGGCAGTGCCCCTTAAGAACGAAGTGTAGGTAACTCTAGGAACAGTTTAGGTTACTCTAGGAACAAAGTGTAGGTAACTCTAGCCCCTGCACAATTTCTCACTGCTCTCCCTTGATGTGGTGCAAGGCTTTTGAATTTTTTCTTTCTCGTTCTGGGATTTCGTTGTTGATCTAACTCAGTTTGCTGAATATCCTGCTTCTGACACACCCATAAGAAACCCCTGCAACGGCTGAATTATGGTCAATCATACTGGCCAGCAGCTGCATCATAATGTGTCAAGGGATAACATGACATGAAAATATTACCTTTTATCAAAGTAAAGCATAAGGGGAAAAAAGAAAAAGAAATCCATGGGATAATATGACATGAAAATAACACCTTTCATTCCACCTTCACTAAAGAGCAGGAAAAGAAAAAATCCCATGGATAATTATGATAAGAATATAACACACTGAAAGGTAAATACTGAGTACCACCTCCAGTAAAGAAGTCCTGGGATAACATAGAATGAAAAGAACACCTTTCATTCCACCTCCAGTAAAGAGTGGGAAGAGTAAGAAGAGGAAGAAAGAAAGGGAGGGATAATATTTATGACATGAAAATAACACCTTTCATTCTGCCTCCAGCACAGGGCAGGGAAAAAATCAATAAAAAAAAAAAAAAAAAAAATCCAATGGACAATATGACATAGAAATAAAACCTTTCATTCAAATGTCTAAAGTGCAGGAAAACACACACACACACACACAAACCTCAAGCATATAGTATGGTCCACTGCTACCACACCTCACACTTCCACACTTTATGTTGCCATGGCAAACAGTAACAAACCCTTGCTAAATGGCAAAGCAAAGACAAGGAGTAAAGCATCATTAACTGGCAAAGCAAGAATAAAGAGTAAAGCACCATTAACTGGCAAAGCAAAGATAAACAGTAAAGCATCATTAACTAGCAAAGCAAAAATAAAGTAATATTCACAAATGACAAAGACCAGTCATATTTAGTTCTTAGAGTCAATATAGATTACTTTTGCTTCTTTTACTCATTAACACAGAGAAGAAAGACTAAGGGTTCTTAAACCAGAAAATATACTTTTAGCATCCACCAGAGACCGTGGGTTTGAATACATGACTTTATTCCTGATCCCCAGACCACTCGTGCCTACACACATAAAATATCCAAGAGGACACACCAGAATATTCACACCTGTCACTGTGGCTGGGAGGTGTGGTGGTTTGAGCGATACATTAAATGAAAGCCACTGTGACAGGGCCATGCAGCTGTGTTGCAGTTTGCTCTCAATGTCTTGATGGAGCTGGTGTGGAAAAAACCCCAGGTTCTACCAGCATCATGAACATGTAACAATACAAGTTCTCTATTATTTGCAATTAAAGGGGATATCTATTATTTGTAGTTAAAAGGGATATCTATTATTTGCTGTTAAAGGAGACAGCTATTATTTGTAGTTAACGGGGATATCTATTGTTTGCCTTGCAGTAAGTAAGTAAACACGGTGTTTAACGTCCACGGAAACCATAAGTCTTATTAGGGACAGGGAGAAGGGGGGATGGAGGTGGGGGGAGAGTGAGATTATATACCTATCACTACACTGTCACCACCAGAATGACTCCTGCATTAAGGTGGGCAGCGATGAGAGCCATTTTAATGTTTCATCATCGTGAGGGACAAAGTCACACGACAGTGTCCACAGACCACAGCCTTTGAAGTGAAAGGAGAGCCGAAGCAGATTCAGACCAAGGTCCCTCTGCTTATCAGCCTACCACCTTACTGCTAGGCCAAACCGGCTCACAAATTGCCTTGCAGTATTGACTCCCCTGTTTATATAGCCATTTCTCTGCCCAAAAAGATTTCCTCTGACACCCACTGCCCCTCTTTATTTGTTGTTGTTGTTTGTGGCTTTAAATTGGCAAGACCAAGTCAAAGTATTTACTTTTCAATATTGTATGAGGCTTGGTTACCTGTTTGATTTATTTCTAGTTCTGCTACTTTTCCAATTTATCAAGGTAAATGTCACAGCTCATCACTGGTCTTTTCTGCTTCACTTTTGTCATGTTTAAAAACAAAACAAAAATTATGTCAGTGTTTGTCTACTTGCTGCCTGTTTTGACAACGAATGCTGCTGTTTAAGAAAAGAAAACAAAAAGTGGACTTTTTGCAAAAAATCTCATCACAGCTCAAGAGTCTATAAAACTTCATAAGACATGACCATACTTTCACATGTCACCAGATTCAGAACTTGCATCAAATTTCATTCAGGGATTGCACCACACATAAAGGAGTGTACAATCTGATCCCCCCCCCCCCCACACACACACAACCCAGCTGATGAGTATAGTTTTCCCTGTAAGACTGTCTTTCTACAGGGAGTTTGCCCACGGATGAGTACAGTTTTCCCCATTAGACTTTCTTTCTACAGGGAATTTTCCCATTGATGAGTATAGTTTTCCCTGTAAGACTGTCTTTCTACAGGGGGTTTGCCCACGGATGAGTATTACTACAGATGGACTGAAGTACTGGGCAGTCTCTAAACCAAAGCATATATATGCACCTGGTAAGTATGGGCCCTTTCATTCAGGATAATTTATGAAGGACAAATACCTCTTCGGAAAAAAAGAAAAGAAAAGAGAAACAAATAGTTGGGAGGCACACTGTAGTAAATCACATATTACACAAAATGCTTAACTGGTCCAAAAGAATGGGACCAAGAGTGTTATTACATAGCAAGTTCACACACACAGAGAAGGCCAGTATACAGAACATCTTTTCTAAGAGATTAAGGGATCACTGTACAAACCACACACAGAGAAGGCCAGTATACAGAACATCTTTTCTAAGAGATTAAGGGATCACTGTACAAACCAAAGGATCATTATACAAACAAATCATTCACAGCAGTTATGAATTTACTGATTATGATAATAAATCTACATCCCACAAATTATGTCATTTTGTTATTGTTGCTTTGTTACTTGAGCTAAAAATGTCACATTGATGTGCTGTGCTTCTGTGTAACCTCAGATGCTCAGCATGTGCACATGTGTGACCAGTCAATCTTTTGCCATTTCATCCCGATGGCACAGAAGTTGCACATCCACACATGGGTGATGAGATGGGACAGCAGACAACAAACTTAGATCTGGACAGTCTGTCATCTCTTGATAGTCCATCCTGATGACACAGACACTGCGCCTCCACATATGGGGAGGTACGAAACAGGACAGTGTACAATAAACTTAGATCTTGAGCATGACCAGGCAGCATTCTAGCTCATCTTCAAAACCAGAGAAACTGTACATCCATAAATATATTGGGGACAAGCAAGCTAGGACAGCATCCAAGGATTGAACCTCGAATGCGACTAGTCATCTTGTGCCCCAGTCACCCTGTGCTAGTTCAGCTTGATGCCAGCGAAGTCACACATCCACGAACGAGGGATGAGATAGTCCATGAAGTTGTCCTGGAATCAGACGACCAAAAAACCATGGTAAGAGGCAACCATCACAATGTGACTACAAGTACAGGCAATCACTGTATGACTACAAGTACAGGCAACCATCACAGTACAACTACAAGTCCAGGCAGTCAGAGTAGGACTACAACTACAGGCAATCACAGTACGACTACAAGTCCAGGTAATCACAGTATGACTACAAAAGTACAGGCAATCACAGCATGACTACAAGTACAGGCAATCACAGTACGACTACAAGTACAGGTAATCACAGTATAATTACAAGTACAGGCAATCACAGTATGACTACAAGTACAGGCAATCACAGTATGACTACCATGTACAGGTAATCACAATATGACTACAAGTACAGGCAATCACAGTATGACTACAAGTACAGGTAATCACAGTATCATTACAAGTACAGGCAATCACAGTATGACTACAAGTACAGGCAATCACAGTATGACTACCATGTACAGGTAATCACAATATGACTACAAGTACAGGCAATCACAGTATGACTACAAATACAAACTTTTTGAGGGCACGTAAATGGTGAGAGAAACTGGTGAAAGACTGAATGCTGGCACTAATGAGTGCATCAAACATAATTTTTTCATCCACACAGATCCTCCCAAAACAACAACAGAAATAAACAAAAACAAAAACAAAAAAGAAAGAAAAAAAGAAAAGAAGAGGAAACATGTACCCACATACAGAAATCTAGCTGGTTTCACACATAATTTACTGACTGGTGAAGGCAGCTAACAGCTAGTTTCACACAGACTTTACTGACTGGTGAAGGCAGTTAACAGCTAGTTTCACATAGACTTCACTGACCGGTGAAGGCAGTTAACAGTTAGTTTTACACAAACTTCCCTGACCAGTGAAGGCAGTTAACAGCTAGCTTCACATGGACTTCAGGGACTGGTGAAGGCAGTTAACAGCTAGCTTCATATGGACTTCAGTGACCGGTGAAGGCAGTTAACAGCTAGCTTCACATGGACTTCATTGACTGGTGAATACAGTTAACAGCTAGCTTCACACAGACTTCACTGACTGATGAAGGCAGTTAACAGCTAGTTTTACACAAACTTCCCTGACTGGTGAAGGTAGTTAACAGCTAGCTTCACACGGACTTCAGTGAACGGTGAAGGCAGTTAACAGCTAGCTTCATATGGACTTCAGTGACCGGTGAAGGCAGTTAACAGCTAGCTTCACATGGACTTCATTGACTGGTAAAGACAGTTAACAGCTGGTTTTACACAGACTTCACTGACCAGTGAAGGCAGTTAACAGCTGGTTTCACACAGACTTCCCTGACTGGTGAAGGCAGTTAACAGCTAGTTTTGCACAGACTTCACTGACCGTTATGGCGGGGCAGCTCCGGCGAGCGTACCACTCCATACTGTAGAGACACATCAGCACTCCGTTGCCTGAGAACAGCATGACCCACATGAACACGTTCCAACTGCGACTGGAACCCTTGTCTGTCAGGAAGATGAAGCCGACTGGGGAGAGAGCAGAAAGTCTTGATGCATGAAGGACCACAGCAGCTGTTGCTTTGTTTGCAAGTTTGAAATGCATCAAAGGTTAAAAAGACATTTTTGTGTGTGCAAATTTTCAGTGAAAACATATGTTTTTTCAAGTAACAAATGAGTCAGATAGACAACTGAATTGCTGTCTGATGAGTAGCCTTTTTCAAATACACACTGAGGGCTTTGAAACTGAATCAAGTTTTGCCACAGTAGTTGCAAGAGAGAGAGAGAGAGAGAGAGGAGAGAGAGAGAGAGAGAGAGAGAGAGAGAGAGAGAGAGAGAGAGAGAGAGAGAGAGAGAGAGAGAGAGAGAGAAGAAATGAATGAGTGGTATAATGAACAAGGCCATCTGCTTGTGAAAATGGGAGGTGGGCAATGAAGGTAGTACAGGGACACACATACCAGTAATCCATATCTATCCATATATACTTATGTGGTGATTGTTAATAGCTATCCATATATCCTTATTAATGAGAGAGAGAGAGAGAGAGAGAGAGAGAGAGAGAGAGAGAGAGAGAGAGAGAGAGAGAGAGAGAGAGAGAGAGAGAGAGAGAGAGAGAGAGATAGCAGTGTGTGTGTGTAAGCAATATACTCACAGCCAGCTCCAGCAAAGAGCACAAAGAGAACTGGGTAGAAGAAGCGGAAGGTGACAACTAGCACATACTCGTGAAACACAGCTGAGATCACAAATACCATTGCCATGGGTCCTGCCCGATTCCTTGACCCCAGCAGCTGAACACAAAAGACACATACCGTCCATTATCCAGCATGTACTCATGAAACAGGGCTGAGATCACAAATGCAATCACCATAGGACCTGCCCAATTACCTGACCCCAGCAGCCAAAAACCCACAAAAGATACATGCTGCTCATTGCAGATCAGTGGAAATGTCAGAACCATATTCATTGTTGAAACACAAAATTCTCAGTTCACAAAAATTATTAACAAAATTAACAACAAAAGTATACCCAAAATTACCATGTCTGATTAAACCCAAATGACATTTAAAATTTGGCATTATTTATACATTGTATTAAGTGGCCATTTACACCACTGGCAACAAAGGCTGGAGTACAGACTGGAAGTTACAGCAAAACTTGGATCAGACTGTCAACGCTTTGGCGGGCTCTACTTTTGACAAAAAAAAAAAGAATTAATAAGAAATTGTTGCTGGCGTATTAAATTGCAAGTTTGCGTACTCGGGCTTAAAACTGCGTACAGAATATGCAAAAAATGTATGGGTTGGCAGGTCTGCAAAGCTAATTTCATCTTGTTTGTTCACTCTAAAAAATGATTCATGCTCATGGTGATTAATCCCTTGGATGGTGAGTTGATCCCTCAGTAGAGAGAGGGACTTTCCTCTGTTGGTTCCTGTGCTTTTTTCTGTCTTTAGTCCATCAACATGGGATGACCTTCCCCTTCCTCTCTGACAAAAACCCTTTCTGGACTCCTTCAAATCTAACCTCAAGATATTTCTTTTTCCAAAACAATAGATCTGCCATGTTTCCCTTTCCATGCTACTATCTTACTCCACCTCAAGTCCCTGTGTGTTATATGTTTAAGCTGGCTGTAAATTAAGTTGTGTATAGTCAAAAGCTGGCTGTTAATTAAGTTATGTATAGTCAAAAGCTGGCTGTAAAATAAGTTGTGTATAGTCAAAAGCTGGCTGTTAATTAAGTTATGTATAGTCAAAAGCTGGCTGTAAAATAAGTTGTGTATAGTCAAAAGCTGGCTGTAAAATAAGTTGTGTATTGGGCGATTCAGCGAAGCTGGTTTGCTAGAGTGAATGCGCTTTGTAATCTTTCGCGAAAGAAGTCGCGAGAGGTCGCAGCGCACTTCCGGGCCGATTTCTGAGTAGGCGTTGCTTCACGCTGTGTATAACAGTGGAAGTTGAAATTAGAACTGCGAAGCAGTACAAATGCCAATACTGTTGCAGTTGGAAAAATTACTGTGGAAAGGGGATGGAGGGTGGACAAAAAGTGTCTTTACGTTGTTTTTGGGCTGATCAGAAGATCGCGAGTTCGTAGAAAAAATGCGTTTTGGGGCATCCCAAAGCACGAGCAACAAGTTATTGCTTATTTCCAGACACATTATGACTATGTGCCTCAAAAAATGCCTTTAATGTTGGCAGTGTAAAATTTGCAAATTCACTGTCACCGCCTTCCATTGTGAAGAAAGTACGCACCGGAAGTAAAAGCAGCCAAGGGACTTAAGCAATGCGGGGCAAAATTCAAGGGAGTTAACAACCCCGCCTGAATCGCCCAATAGTCAAAAGATGGCTGTAATTTGGAAATTAAGTTGTGTATAGTCAAAAGCTGACTGTAAATTAAGTTGCGTATAGTCAGTATACCCATGTGTGCAGAAACCTGTGTGTGTGTTTGTGCATGCATGCAGTGCACAGTGTCTCCTGACAAGAGTTTGCACTTTAATAAGCAGTAGCAGTAGTAGACCCCACATAAACATGGCGGTTGGCCCCTTCCAGTGATTTACCATTATGGTGGTTAACCCTTCCAACAGTGACTTGCCTGTAAGGTGGTTATCCCCTCAGCAAAAGTCTTACCTCGTGAACAGCAAGTTGGGGTTGTGGGGGTTAATGCCTTAAAAGGCAGGTTGTCCTTTTGATTACATGTAACCCCTCAGCCAATGGCTTACACATATGCTACCCTTTAGACAATGATCTACTCCAACAGTGTTAACCCCTTAGATAATGACTTACCCTTACAGCTGTTAACCCCTCTGCATGAAAAATACACCCAAAACCCAACTATCTAAACAAACACAAACATTTCACCTTGCCCAGACCAACACACAATACCCTTGTTATCCTGTACCTTGTAGAGGTCCTTGTAAACGTAACAGTACAGCCAGTCATGAACAACCACATTCCATGTACGATAGTAGTTGGAAAATGTAGTAGAGTTCCACCAATCCTGAAAAAGTATGCAAACTCACATCAGGCAATTTTCACTAGAATACACAGTAACACAGTAATACATGCCCACATTTTTTTTTCTCTCAAACGGACACACTTTGGTAACACTTTTCCCCCCATGGACAGGGTAACAGGTAGCATACCAGATATTGTTTATAAGGTTAAAAGGATAACCTTAAAGGATAAAAGGAAGGATAGAGTGCTGGACTCATGATTGAAAGGTCATGGGTTCAAATCCCTGCAAGAATGGTGGGATAATTTTTTTCTCCAGGGTCAGCTTTCTGTGCTGACTCTTATTTTGGTAGTCATGCCACTACAAAATCACTAAAAAGGGGTTGACACGTAAGGTAACACTTTCAAACAAACTTTACCTTGTAGAACAGGCGATCACCGAACCGTAGCATTTCAGCAAAGGCATTGAGCCAAGAATGCAAAATGGCAAAAAAACCTGCACACAGGAAAATATTGGTCGAGTTCTAAATTTCTCATTCAATTAACCAGTTCCTAAGCAATAGAAAAACATGCCACTGAAACTGACAGTTTTATTTGACAGTTTTCACTGAGTCAACAATGTTAGCCAGGTCTAGTCTTGGCAAGGTCTGTCAACAGGACAGATAAGGCCTGCTGACTCCACAAACAACGGGAGTTAATTAGGGCTCAAAAGGCAACAATAAAGACATGAAACGTCTACAGGTAATTTTCTTTTGAGCCCTGAATAACTGATTTTTTTTTTTTTTTTTTATTCTACACAAGGCCTTATTCTGATTCAGATTAAATCAAAAGCCTGCTGAATTAAAACCTGCAAACTGAAGCAGATTCCATACATGTGTAATTCAATGGCCTTACACTACAATACTACTATGATCATGTACATTACAAATGCAACATTGTGGAACCTGTTTTTAATACCACCCTAAAAACTGAGCCAATGTGGTCTAAAACAGGGGTGGACTTTGGTCAGGAATTCATCTACATGGAACCATGAAGGGACGGTTTCCAAGAAGTGGTACTGAATTAGCCGGTGGCTCTCATCAGCAGGGCCTTCATCGAGAATTTTATTCAAACTGTCCCAGAATCAACAAGCAAGGGTTAATTAGCATTTGAAAAATATCACACGCTGACACAACAATAAAGACCCGAGTTGCCTACAGTAACTCTCACCTGGCAAAGTGGCTTGTGAATCAGTACAAGGTATATAAACTCCACTAGAGGCATATCCTGAAACTGTCCCAATCAGGATTTTTCCTGTGGGCAATATTTTGCACTTTGATTGGGAAAAGCTAGCTGTGTCCTTAGTTATGCTACCCAGCCAAATATTTCATCCCTTCTCTCTGTGTTTTTTAAATAATTTTTTATTACTATTTTTAAACAGATTTTTAGTGCACTGTTTTACTCCTGCACAAAGGATCTTTAGTGTGCATGCGTCTTGTACGCTCAGGTGATTGGCAGCCAGGAATCCTTTAGTGCAGCACGAATCAAACACTGATGCAATATGATTTGTGACTCATCAATTTCTCACACATCGTCTTTTACTGACTCAGCAGACGCTGACTCATCTGTGACTCACCGATGAAGAGCACGAGAGTTGCAGGCATCATGGAACCGAACACTGACAACATGAGGGCCTTTGGGGTGACGTGCTCACGGTTGAAGTTTTGGAAGACGGGCACGCAGAAGCGCTCAAAGATGTAGTAGATGTAGAAGAGGCACGCCAGCACCTGGCTGAAGTTGCTGACCACGTAGCGCCAGCGGATAGTCTTGGTTCTGCCGCAGAGAATATGGGTGAAAGTCTTATAGGCACAGAAATATGACGGTCAAGAGTCATAGGCACAGAAATATGATGGTCAAGTGTTATAGGCACAGAAATATGATGGTCAAGTGTTATAGGCACAGAAATATGATGGTCAAGTGTTATAGGCACAGAAATATGACAGTCAAGGGCATAGAAATAGGACAGTCAAGTCTTACACTGTTACAGGCACAGAAATACGATGGTCAAGTCTTACAGGCACAGAAATATGATGGTCAAGTGTTACAGACACAGAAATATGACACTCACGGGCATAAAAATAGGACGGTCAAGTCTTACATTGTTACAGGCACAGAAATATGATGGTCAGGTCTTACAGGCATAGAAATATGACAGTCAAGTCTTACAGCACAGAAATATGACGGTCAAATCTTACAGCATAGAAATATGACGGTCAAGTCTTACGGGCACAGAAATATGATGGTTAAGTCTTACAGGCACAGAAATATGACAGTCAAGTCTTACAGCACAGAAATATGACGGTCAAGTCTTAAGCATAAAAATATGATGGTCAAGTCTTACGGGCACAGAAATATGATGGTCAAGTCTTATGGGCACAGAGATATGATGGTTAAGTCTTACGGGCACAGACATATGATGGTTAAGTCTTACGGGCACAGAAATATGATGGTTAAGTCTTACGGGCACAGGAATATGATGGTCAAGTCTTACAGCATAGAAATATGACAGTCAAGTCTTATGGGCACAGAAATGTGATGGTCACAGAAGACCAAGAGTAAACATCCTGCCAAGATGCTTTCACAGTGAGTGAAAGTTGTAAGTTTGACAACAATACAAACAAGCTGAACAAGGGGCGATAATCATGCATCTACTAGGGACACTGGTGTATCAGTTAATTATGTCCAGTTGAGATCCATTCACGTTGAGACATAATTAAAAATCCCAAACACTTACAGCCATACCATTGCTTAGACACACGTAAATATTACACACACTGATAGAAATGGGTAGCGCTGCTCTTGGGGCTGCTGTAGCTTGCCCAGGTAAAACGACCTGAATTTCCCGCAAGGGACAAAGAAGTATTAGAAAAGAAAAGAAAAAGTACACAACAACAGCCCAAACAAGCTGAAAAGCCAGGTGGCATGTACTTACCGTGGGTACTCATCTCTGTACACCAGCGTGGGAGCAAAGAGGAAATACAGGTACTTGGAAAAATCAGGACAACCTCCTGACTCGTCTGGAAAAGAAAGAAAACAAGGCTGTACAAACCTCTGCCAGAATCTGTAACACAGGCATGTCACAGAGTGTTTTACCTAGTTCTTGGTGTTAAACGTCTCTGCCAACCACATTCTTGTGGGTTAATAAACTGAAACCAAACACAGACATCTGAAAGACTAAGGAAGCAGCCTTGAATGTGAAGGAATGTCTGTTGCTTGCGTCTTTTTGTGATATGTACATGTGTCTTCTTGCATTCAGATCAGATTCGAAAACACATTTCTCTTTCATGAATAATATCATGCACATAGATGTCACATAGAAATGCTAACTTGATACAATATTGGGCAAAATATCTGCCAACTGGAAAAACAAACAAACAAACAAAAACAACCTTCAAATAATAGCATGCAGATTAATGTCACCATAAAAGCTAATCTTCATATAATATCGTGCAGGTTAATGCCCCAGAAAAAAAAAGATGAACACTGCACTAATTCTGAGTGTGTTTTTTTTGAAAGAGAGGCTGATGTACCTGAATTTCTGTTGTCTGCAAAATACTATTATATATCAAAGTAAAGGTATTATGGTGGAACCCTCCCCCCCCCCCCCCCCCCCCTTGCTGCCCTTAACAGTCATTGAGTCAGCAAAATTGGCTGTAATGGAGTTGTCCTTGGTGACAGGTTCATATGAAAGGGTAGTTTTACCCCAGACCCCCATCTCCCCCCCACCCCCAAGTGGTTTTACTTAAAAGAGGGTGGTCCTGATGAGGGAGGTCTTTCGTCAGAGGTTCCGCTGTACTCCAAGTACCCCCACCCCAAACCATGCCATTCCAACCCCATCTTGCACATGAACATCCAACAGCAACAATAACTGTAACAAAACACATAAATCATACCATCATTTTTTTTCTCGTGAAGAATCTTGTAGGCATTTTCGCGGATAAAGGCGTGGGTCTTCATCATTAGACGCAGCTGAATAACACAGACGCACAAAAACATGTTACAGTTCAGTGGCATCATAATGCTACTGCTGGACTATACGTATTCTCATTATCAACATTTAGAGAGAGAGAGAGAGAGAGAGAGAGAGAGAGAGAGAGAGAGAGAGAGAGAGAGAGAGAGTCAGACATAGCACTTCAGATCGTCACATGCTTTGAGAACATTTTTTCTGCAAAGCTCATTTTTCATTTCAAAGTAGGGTACTAAAATATTCTGAACAAAAAAACTCCCTATGATGATGCAGTAACTGTGCGCTGGTCATCATACTGTATTTGTAATTTTTGAATGGAAAACACAAAATCCCCCCCCCCCCCCCCCCACACACACATTTTTTGGGTGGAAAAGGACATTTCTGTTGTTGGAGAGGAGGGTGGTGGGATTATTCTATTCACACTATTATGAATGCTTCACCCTGATCTGACCCTCACAGCTGACCAGGTGCTCTATACCAGTAACAGATCAAGTCACTATGGCAGGACAGTTTGCCTACCTGTTCACAGGTGATGATCACAGAGGAAGCTGGGGGCAGATCGTTCTCCACCAGGTACATCACAGGTAGCACAATAAATGATAACTGGTACAGAATTGTCAGACCCAGCCACAGCAGGTCATGCAGGTCTGTTCACACCAACATAAAAAAGACAGAAAAGCCCAAGTTAAACTCTATTTTTTTCACAAGAAAATACTTACAGGATGTAGTAAAAAAAAAAAAAAAGGAGCAAAAAACAACAACAAAACAGAACATTAAAAAAAGGAAACAAACAAGTAAACAAAATGCACACACACACACACACACACACACACACACACACACACACACACACACACATAAACAGCACCAAACACTGAAACAAATGTGATACAGCTATTCCATTCCAGATAGAGCAAATGCTCAGTTAACTCCCATGCAAATTATATTTCTGATTTTCCAGACATGGCATAAAAAAATCTAAATATTATAGAAATGTATAGGTTGAGCTCTCTGTATGCTATCATATCACCACACACACACACCACACACATATAGAAAAAAGAAGAAGAAAAAAAAGAAAGAAACTGAGTGACACTACCTGAAAAACTGGCAATAATGCAATTTGCCTATGCGTAAGTAAGTAAGTAACTTGGTGTTTTACATCCAGTCAACCGGTGCAGTTATATCAGGGTGATACACATTTTGTCATCATGTATTAATTTTTAAAAGTGTGCACATGTTAAAACTGGTATGTACAATTTTAAAAACATACTTAAAAAGTAAGTAAACATCCCCCCCAAAACAACAACAAAACAACAAAAAACTACTGACTTTTTAAAATGTATTTACTGGTCACTGCAGTGGATACAAAAATATAAAAACTGACTACAGTTTATTGCCACAGCAAATATCCAAAACTCTACAGCAGTACAAATAGTTAATACAAACAGTGTCCAAGAAAACACTACCATTTCAATTTTGCCATGTGCAGTCCTAGGCTGAATAAGGGAACAGATCAGCAGGATTTGCGTTATCTGATAATTTCCAGTATTTTACCGCTTAAGAATAAGATCAGCATATACCAGAAAAAATATCAGCAATCAGTCAGACGTACCGGCTGTTATTTTGTTTCACAGATTCTCAAAATCAACAACAAAATCCAGCACAATGAGAGATGGCATGTGTATGTTCCAAGAACCACCAACAGCATAACAGTAACACAAAGCTGTCCTACCAGCACGTTGAAATTTTCGCTGCCCTGGCATTCCTGGCTTTCTGTGTGTTGCCCAATAGTAGAAGGCAGGGTAGACAACCAGGAGTGTGCTGAGCTGCATACACACCCAGAGTGACATCACTTTGGGGAACTTGCCGAAAGCAAACACAATCAGGTGGAAGTTCAGGTTGAGCCTGCAGTGACAGTAAAACAGCATCCATCTTTTGGTTTTGCTGGAATGTTCTGCTAACCTGGAGTAAAACTGTTAATTTCATTACATATGTGTAAGTACCTTAAATCACGACTTACATGCACTCACTCTGATATAACTGTCTGGTTGACTGGACGTAAAAAAACAAGTTACTTACATGCATTGCTGTCAAATGGCCCATTTTGTTTATAATACTGAAATCATTAATTTACTTAGCATTGGTAGTGCACCAGCAGCTGACCACTCCCAAAATCTATAAAATGTTAAAATATAACAGAGCAGTGCAATACAACACAGCATGCAGTAACACACATAACAATGTAGTGTGAATTTATTGCACTTTTTCACTGCACTGACTAAGTATGCCAAATATAACATGTAAACAGAGCTCAAGTATATCACAGAAAACTTGGTGCAACACAAATCGCACATTCCACTTAAAACATGCATCAAGCACATAATACGTATTCTGTGGTTTATGAAGCTGATGATTATAGTATGTACCCTGATAACCTGTTATTGTGAATATGTATGATTATAAATGCTCTCAATGCCATGCCTCATTTAGTCATTCCATGTGTATGTATATTTTCATTTCACCTGTCAATAAAGATATTGATTGATTGAACCTGTTTTTGGAGGGTGGGTGGGGTGGTGGGGAGGGAGAGAGAGAGAGAGAGAGAGAGAGAGAGAGAGAGAGAGAGAGAGAGAGAGAGAGAGAGAGAGAGAGAGAGAGAGAGAGAAACTCTACTCTCATGACTTCAAACACAATTTGTAAGTGTAACACTGATGTCTTGTTCACAAACACTCAATGCACAGGACATGCACTGTGCATTCCAACCTGCATTTTTGATGAGCCCATGTCATTGATTAGCTGTCAAAGCTGTATTCTTTGAATGATGCATAAAAATCAATAGAGAACAGCAGCACAGCTGTTGTCCATTGATACACAATAATGCTAGTTGTCTTTTTTATATCTTTTTTTTTTTTTTAACTATAAGAACTACTGAGCGTGGAAGGAAGATACCAAAATCCCTTTTATCATCAGTGCTGTACTGCACTGGTGTCAATGAATGTCAACAGCAAAAACTGAGAGAGAACACAGATGAACTGCAACAGAACATAGCAGCAGTTTCACATGGCACCGGTCATGCAAAAACCAAATAGCACTGTCAGTATACCACTTTGGTAGATATTCAAAAAAAAAAAAAAAAAAAAAGGAAACAGCCACTCATTCAGAATCACATGCAACATGAGTACAGTGAACCTGCTCAAGAGCAGAGAATAGTGCTATATAAATAGAACTGAATCAGACACAAGAAGTTGGCTCCGGCATTTATGATCTAGCCCGATTTTGGATGCACACTGGCTGTAATGGTCATAACTTGCTGTAACCCAACTGCTTCCAAATCAGATCCAGCAGAAGCAAAAGCATGATTTCAAATTTTTGTTTTGATCTCTTCTGGTCCTGTTGGTCAGAACATATGTTATAAAAAGGCTAGTTCTTTTAATAAAAAGAACACTATTATAATAAGTTTTGTACTATTTAATTAAATGAAGTGCTCTTTTGAACCTTTTGCATGTTTTGATCTCATTTCTGAATGCTGGCAGTCAACTTAGGTCCAGATAAAAATAACAATATTTTTTTTTAGAATTTCCTTCAAGTTCACAATGTACTTTCTAAATACACAGTCACAGAAATAAGTACCGGCATTTCTTTCTCAAAAAAACATGTTCTGAAAACTAGTTCTTAGATGGCACAGAATATACTTGCGTTCTTTTCTCAACCCAGTCATAGACAAGGTGTTGAGAGGCTAGACGAGTTCCTAGATGGCACAGAATATACTTACGTTCCCTTTTCAACCCAGTCATAGACAAGGGTGTTGAGACTGAAGACAATCAAAATGGCTACAAAGATGTGGTAGATGGTCTGTATGTGAGAGGATTCCAGCAGCTCCCTGAAAAAGTACACAGACTTACGCTACAGCTGCATATAATGATAACAACAACAACAACAGCAAACACACACACAACACACCAAAGACACACACTTGTATAGAAAATGGATAGGAAAGCTAAAATTATTTGTAGCAAAATGATGTCAAATTCCTCCCCCACATAATAAACTAGGTCAAGGCCTGGAGAAAAGAAAAAGATAGACCAAGGGATAGAGGATAATAAACTAGGTCAAGGCCTGGGGAAAAGAAAAGATACAGGGACAGAGTATAATAAACTAAGCCTGGAGAAAAGAAAAGATACAGGGACAGACAGAGTATAATAAACTAAGTCAAGGCCTGGAGAAAAGAAAAGATACAGGGAACACACAGGGTATAATAAAGTAGGTCAAGGCCTGAGGAAAGAAAAAGATAGAGTATAATGAACTAGGTCAAGGCCTGGAGAAGAGAATAAGATATAGGGAGGGAAAGGCTGAGCATAATAAACTAGGTCAAGGCCTGAAGAAAAGAAAAAGAGACAGAATACCATAAAATAATGCTACTCTGCTACTGCACCTGATCACATTTAATAATGTGACATCAGAATTACTGACACTCTTCAGGTGTGCATGAATGAATGCTCACATAAGAACTCATAGGCACATACAATATAATACAATACAACTTTACTGCCAAGTGTCAATACACTGATTGCACAAAGAATGTTTCGTGGTGCCAAGTACACGCATCACACATTCACTCCAATCATAAAACAACAGCAATAAAATAAAATAAAATAAAATCCTGGTTAAAAGTCATTCATAGATAACAACACGAGAAAATCCCACATGACTGAATACTCACGTAAGAACTGATCTTCTGTTGATAAACACTTTGTCAGGAAGTTCTCCATTTTTCCTTTTTGAACTGAAACAGTTAACAGAACAATGTGGAAACAGCTGAGAAAAAAAAACTTAAAAAAAACTGCTACAGGCAGATGCCTGCTGAGATGGTGTCAATGAGTCTGCAGGTTCAGTAAATGTCAAACTTTGACATGACAAGTTTCGCTATTGAAAGTAATGACACACCACTGATCAAATTACTCTGTGATTACAGCTTATACTATTTTTACAGCATTATGCACAGCAAACACCTGTTCCTAGCCCTACTGGCTTTCTGTTAGAATCAGATTCCTTTCAGCGTGCAGCTGACAGTGACTCAGTTTTACTGTCCTGTCAACTGCACAGGATGATCAAACCTGGACTTATTCAATAAACATTAACATTGTTTTCAAATAAAATTTAAAAAACAAAACAAAAACTCTAGTCAAATCTACAAAAACAAAAACAACAACAAAACAACAATACATGATCCATATACAACTATAAAACAAATTATACAGAAACATCAACCACCCATTTTTAAAGAGATTGTTTCTTAAAAAAAAGAAAAGAAGAAGATAAAAAAAACAACTTAAAAGCAGGGTAGGGCACGCTGGTATGAGTGACTGTTCTGATTTACTGATACCAGATTATTGAAAAATCATAAAAAGGAATGAACAGAACAAAAAAAAAAAAAATTTTTTTTTTTTTTTTTTTAAATATTATATAAATGCATAATGGCAAATACAGTGCCATATGGCAGCAAGCTGTACACACCACCCTACCAATTATCACCCCCTAGCTGCTTGACAAGAGCCTTTATCTACATGAACAATATTTGAGAATATTATGGAGAATAAAAAAGTCTGGAGAACAGACAATTAGCAGAAAATGACAAGACAGAAAGAACAAATGCAACAGCATAGGGGACAAAAATAGATAAGATGGGGAAAGGGAAGTCAGATATCCACCCTGAGATTCCAGACAGGAGAAGACATCAGAAAGACCCATTCCTCATTGTACCACATCCATTCTTTGTGAAATGTTTGGCAAATATCACACTATGGGGATAACAATAACCAAAAGAAAAAAAATGAAAAAAAAAAAAGAGAAAGGAAAAGAAATTATGGAAGAGCAACACCAGTTGTCAGTGGCTAGAGTTACTACAGGAAAGCTTTCCCCATGCAGCTACTTTCCAGTCAGTGGCTAGAGTTACTACAGGAAAGTTTTCCCCATGCAGCTACTTTCCAGTCAGTGGCTAGAGTTACTACAGGAAAGTTTTCCCCATGCAGCTACTTTTCAGTCAGTGGCTAGAGTTACTACAGGAAAGTTTTCCCCATGCAGCTACTTTCCAGTCAGTGGCTAGAGTTACTACAGGAAAGCTTTCCCCATGTGGTTACTTTCCAGTCAGTGGCTAGAGTTACTACAGGAAAGCTTTCCCCATGCGGTTACTTTCCAGTCAGCTACAAAATTATGAGTTGTGGTTAACTAGGTTTGAGTGAAACTCTGGGCTAAACTCATGATAAGTAATATAATTATATATATCCAAGTAAAACTGTTCTGGCCTCACTGTTATTGTTAAGTTTGTTTTATTTCCAACCTGCCTATAACATTTTCAGCCTATGTATATTGACTGAATCAACTATTGCATCATTCCAAAAATAAGCCAGTCTTATTAGCCTGTAGAGTAACTAAGTACTGCAACCCTTCCATGACTTGTCCCAGTACAGGGCAAAGTGCATGCAGGGTCATTAAGTGTTGATTCTGCATGAGCTCTTTGGGCCTCATCCTGTTTTAGATTGTATCTCTTCTGCAGCCTTTTATTTGTTGAGTTTTGTTCTTTCAAGTCTTAAATTAATATATGTTTTATGAAGAAGTTATTTTAATTAAAGGGGACACCAAGCAAAGATGCAAGTTGGCCCCAAAACAGAAAATGTGCAACTATTTCCATCTGCAGACTTTGTGTATGGCTGTTCTATCAACACTCATGTAATGCCAACAGAAGTATGCTTTTGCTTCAAATCTTAGCTCCTCAGGGTGCAGCCCTGTTGGTTCACTCTCTGCTAATGAAGAGTAGAAAAAAGTTGGCTCATTGCATAATGTACACTTCTGTCCCTTGTACTGACCTTGTTCATGATGTCACAGATGCACTCATGCAAACATACACACAACATGACAGGGCTCACAACCACTGTGACATGTTTGCAGCTTTTAAATGTTGATTTATACATGTATATTCTCAACAAACTAGACCATAAAAATTAAAATGGTTGACTTAAATATATATATATGTTTTCAAGAAACCAAACCATAAAAAGGTTGATTACTTATATATATATATAATGAAAACTAGACCATTAAAAAGCTGGAAAACCACACTTAGTCTATTTTTGTTCCCTCAACTCATACTGGGCAGGGGGGGTGGGGGGTGGGGACATGTGATGCTTCTTTGCTTAGACTTAGAGTCTCCTTTAAGTCAACCACAGGAGCCACTTGGTGTTAAGAGTGTGCCATGCACTGTGCGCATCACAGGCTGTGGACATGAACAAAGGGCACAGGAAACCACAGACTCACAGCAAGCCACAGTGACTGGAGCAGGCTTGCCCTGCTACACATCCTGAAGGAGGGCGTCTCTAATGCAGTGCAATAACCACTTTAGCCTGGCTTAGGGCTGTCCAACACAAACACACCAAGACAACCATGAAGAACTGTACACAAACATGGCAGGAACTTACTGAGATAACCATGAGGGATTGTACACAAATGGGCCAGGAGATTACCAAGATAGCCATGAGGGATTGTACACAAATGGGCCAGGAGATTACCAAGATAACCATGAAGAATTGTGCACAAATGTGCCAGAAGATTACCAAAATAACCATGAAGAATCATACACAAATGTGCCCAGGAATTCACAATAACTGAATAAGAATGTATTTTGCAAAACATTTTTTGAAACTTTTGTTTTAAAAATAAATAAATTTGCTGGTGAAAATTATACCCATACATTTTGTCCAACTCAAAACCCACATACACTGATGTAATATAAGGAAAATTAAAAACGTTACATTTTTCAGTTTAGTAATTGTCCACCTGCTCAATGTTTGCTAGGATGCATGGCACATCCTGCTGACAGTGGTTCCTCCATCCACCACCCACACCTACCAGACCACCACAAGGAAGAAGTAAACAACTGCAGTTTGTAGACAATATTTGGCAGGCTTCTGCTGGTCAGAAACTGTATGAGAGATCTACTTTTAAAACAAGCAGACATATTCTCTATCTTCCCCCAAACCCCCCCATTAAAAAAAAAAAAAAAAAAAAAGAAAGAAGAAGAAGAAAAAAAGGCAGGCTTTTGCAGGTCAGAAACTGTATAGAGAAATCTACTTTTAAAACAAGCAGACAGACTCTCTGTCTCCCCTACCCCCTTCAAAAATGGCAGTTTTTTTTGCAGGTCAGAAACTGTATGGTGAAATCTACTTTTAAAACAAGCAGACAGACCCTTAGTGTTCCCCCCCCCCCCCCCTTCCCTAGTGCTGGTAAAAACAATAACACTGACTCTGACCTGTTGATATACATAAATACATGCCTCTGCTTAAGAGGCACACAGCAGACACTTGCCCCCACCCCCTTCCACTTGCCCCAGTTTAGATATATATTAATACCAGTAAAAAAAGAAGAGAGGGGGAAAAAAAGCAAAAAAAAAAAAGCAAAAAAATATAGCCGGGCATTTGGGTGCTCTCAAGGTCTGTTTCGCTGGCACAGAATAATAACCTAGCATCAGGTAGTGCAAAGCAGAGCACTGTAAAAATTAATAAAAACATAAAAACTTTGGGACTTGGCTGTTGCTGATTACCGCTAGCATAACATACAGTGTAACATAGTTAGAGGAAGCATTTTTGCTGCTTGCAAAGATCCAGGTCAACCTATTCTCTGTGGTGTGCCTGGCACAGCCTAGAGACTGGTATCTGGTTCTGGACATCTGGGTCACCACCCTGCACACAACTGGGGGTGAACACATTATCCCAGTTGACCTATTTTCTATTCAATTATCAGAAGTACTGCTTGACAAAATAGGGACCAACTGGTAAACAGGTCATCCAATCGGTATGACATGATCCCAGCTATTCATCCCTGATTGTGAGTATGAAGTGTTTACTCACAGTTTGTAATTACTCCACATTTATTCAGATCCATGGAGTCATGGTCGTTCAGCATTGGCAGATAACTAAGTTGTTCAACAGTGTTAGATAACAAGCAGTTAATAGACTTAGAATGAAGATTATATAACTGACAGATAAAAAAGAGGAGAAGATATATATGCGGAAGACAACACAGACATTAGTAATAGTACTCACCACATTGTTGTTAATTTAAGTTTTAGCAATTAAAGCTACCCACAGGAGCACCTACCCTAATTTGAATGTAAAACATGCAGGCATTGCATTTACAGATAATTAATGAAACAAATGGACACAATATTGATCTATTATACAGCTAAAAAAGCCACCCCTTTAAGTTTTTAACCATTTCTTTCACCAGAATGAATGGCCACTAACAGCTCTGGATGGGGTGGTGGGGGTGGGGGGACTACATGGTGAGAAATTCATAGGAACACCATAATTATGAAACATCACCTCAGTGAGACACCATCCTAGCTTTCTTTTTTTAATGAGGCCTTTCTGAAACCTTTCCCTTTATGTTTCCATGTTAATGAAACCTTCACCAAGACCTAAAGGAGTGAGCATAACCCCTCTTTCACAACCAAGTTTGCATGATTATTGTTCTTGGCAGTCATCCTTGGTCTCCTTCACCAAGTCCCCCCCCCCCCCCCCACCTCTAAAATAAAGAAGAAAGATTTTTTTTTTTTTTTTTTTTAATTTTATTTAGCTGTGTAAATTAAATGTTTATAGTATTTCCATTTTCTGTGGTTAAGCATTTTATACAAAAGTCTGCATATATATGTGTTCCTGTGTGTAACTTTAAGTAGACATTAGTATAGCAAGATGAGTACTGTAGCCTTGGCAACAGCATCAAAGAAAAAGGCTGTAAAACTACAACACCAGTTTAGTGTAACAGTTAGTTAACCACACACTTCATAAGCCCACAAAACAAAACAAACAAAAGAAAACACCCACAGCAAAACTGAAATAAGTGAAAACAAATCAGAAAGTTAAACAGCAGGTGCTGTTTTGAAAAAAGAGGAAAAGATAAGACTAAAAAAAAGCAAACAGATGTTTGTGGGTTTCTTTTGTTTGAAAGCCAACCTACTGCACAGCAAATTTTCCACAGATACCTACTGCTTGTAACATTCCGCCTCAATTCTGCTCCTATCTGTCCTTAACCGTTCTGCATCCTTGGTGAAGCTATAAATGTAAAGCAGTTTACAAGCAATGTGCAAGCACATTTATCATGCAGTATGCAACAACAACACAAACAAGAGCAACAATAAAGCAAAAAATGGCACACAAACTAAAACACACTGATCAACACACGCAGCATACTGAAAAAGCAGTCATTACAACCAGTTTGCAACAGAAATCAATCAGAGTGTGCAAATGTGTCGACAGACTCACTGAAAACAAATCATCTCAGAACAGATCTATGCCCGCAAGCATAGTAAAATACAATGCTCAATAAGTTGCACAGACCTGTATAAAATCAGAGCAGCACTACCAATACCATTGTCTGTAACAATAATAATAAAGACCATTTGATTAGCCCCCTTCCCCCCTCTTTCACTTGATTTGATTATGTAATGTGCTTTTTCAACATGCTGCAAATGAGTGTGCATTATTACTCATTTTTTTTTTTTTTTTATAAATTTGTTGCACATAATGTCTCTGAAACAGTAAAAGTCTATCACACATAAAAAGATCAAAGTGTTGCCTGGTGATTATGTGGCTGCACAACCAAGGTGGGCTATAATTTTATAAAAGTACAACACTGTCTGGATGACATCAAACTGAAGAGCTATGGTGCTACTCTGTAACACTCTGATTGAAGTGGTACCAGTTAACTCACCGAGACGACATAATGGTCTTTTAGAATTAGACAAGGCCTCAAAAGCTGAGGAGCTGTGTACTAACTCAATTGTACAAGCACACACATGCATGGTCATTACAGAAACTATGACAGAGAAACACAATTTCATGCAAAAGACATCTTCACAAGTTTTCCTGACATAAGGCACTATTTAGGCTGGGTAGTGTAAATTTGCTGAAGCTGGCTTTCCCTCAGGAAAGGACCTGGTTTTCCCACGGGAAAATTCCCATTTGGAACAAGCAAGTATGAAAAGACTTCCCCAACCCACTTCCTCCAAAAGTCCAATACCAACATTTGTTGACCAGCATAATCAGCTGAGTTGGCTTTATAAGCTGGGCTAATTGGGGTTGTCATTTCCATTTATAAATTATAGCAGTTCTTACAAATTTTTAGTAAACACCAACAACAACAAGTTAAGTAAATAACAACAACACAAACAACAAAACATGTATCAAGGTATACACATATAAAATAGTTTGTTTTTAGATCCATTATCGGTATTACAAACATTCAAAATTACCCCCCCAAACAACAACAACAAAAACCAACACACAAGAAAACAACAACGAAAAACAACCAAACTGCACGCATACACATATCATCTCAATGCAGCCACAAATTCAAGCATGCACCACACCTTTCAAATTTTAGCAGCCACAACATGCACAGCAGCATCTATAACAATGTTGCAAGCTTTACAAGGCTAGACATATCACTCAAAGCTGTGTAATAACAACAATAATAATGCTCTGTTAGTACAGTCACTTGCGTGCAGCCACTCCCTGTTATAACAGCTAATATTAATACTGTCATACAGAGCAGCCTCCAAGTCCAAGAGCAATATTATGTATTATTCAAGTAGTGCCTTGTCACCAAAACTTTCTAGAGTTGGTTACTTCTTGGGGTTTTATATCCTGTCAACTGCGCAAGGTTACCTCAGGGGGAAGAATCACACATTCAAATTTTGTCTGCTCCTGTTGAGTCTGAACACTCAAGGAGTCAAACGTTAATAGTAATACTATGGAAACTGGAACCCACAACAAAAGACCATTCCACTCTTGTGGCTGTTGTGCTTTACTCAGGGAAGGCGACCTTAACTGCCCACAAAGGACAATGAAGTGCTAAAAACAACAACAACAAAAAAAACCTAAAACTAAAACCAGAATAAACCACCCATTAGGACCTGAACTGCTGGTGATATGAATCACTTGGCATGCAGGTAAATGAAAAGCAGATCTCTATAAACTCCATCAAGGTTGCATCATCTACCCTCTTCAGTCAATGACAAATCTTGATGAATACTGCTTTACTGCTGCTACTAGTACTACTGGTCTAGTCCCACTGTCAGCCTCCCAGTACCACAGAGAACAACAGCATAGATAACCAGTCTCTCTGTAACTGCTACTACTGGTCTAGTCTTGTTGTTACTGTCAGTCTACCAGCCTCCCAGTAGCACAGTCCCACAGAGATCATCAGCATAGATAACCAATCTCTCTATAACTGCTACTACTGGTCTAGTCTTGTTGTTACTGCCAGTCTACCAGTACCAGCTTCCCAGTATCACAGAGGTTATCAGCATAGATAACCAGTCTCTCCGTAACCGCTACTACAGGTCGTCTTGTAGCTAGAATGTTACAGTTCTCTGTAACTGCTACTACTGGTCTAGTCTTGTTGTTACTGTCAGCCAGCTAGCCTCCCAGTACCACATAAATCATTAGCAGAGATAACCAGTCTCTCTATAACTGCTGCTACTGGTCTAGTCTTGTTGTTACTGTCAGTCTACCAGCCTCCCAGTACCACAGAGGTCACCAGCATAGGTAACCAGTTTCCCTGTGGTGGTACTGCTGGTCTAGACTTATTAAGTTATTGTGACTGTAAGCCTCCCAGTACCCCAGAGATCATCAGCATAGATAACCAGTCTCCCTGTGGTGGTACTGCTGGTCTAGTCTTGTTGTTACTGTCACTGTGTCAGCCTACCTGCCTCCCAGTACCACAGGTTATCAGCATAGATAACCAGTCTCCCTGTAACTCCGACTGCTGGTCTAGTCTTATTGTTACTGTCAGCCTCCCAGTACCCCAGAGAGCATCAGCACAGAATGATACGCAGTGTCTCTGTAACTCACTTTTTGATCCCAGGCCCAATGTCCCCATCAGTCTGCTGTGGGTCCTGCTCGATCTGCTCCACTTCATTGATGAAGGTGTCAAACAGGTCATCCAGCCGGTGATTCAACTGTTCTAAAAGGTCTCCTCGAAGATGCTGGAGGAAGAAGAAAAAAGAAAAAAAAGAAAAAAAGTAAAATGAGATGAGTAAACAGCTTACAATAATACAAGGAATTATTACATTTATCTGGTAGCCAACGCAGAAAGATAGAAAGTACACTTACATGGGCCTGTAGTGAAAACAGTCTGGAATCTTTGAATCAGGCTCCTTATGTTCTTGCCTATAATCTATCCAGATACATGTTAGACAAATCTATAGTCTATATTAGTATATAGATCTATAGAGTATAATCTTTGACACTAAAATATATATACATGATCCTGCACCTGTAGCTAGTATAAGAACAGATATATAATTGTTTCTGTAACACATCAATCGCAAGTCATATTTATTATGGTGACTTTCTGACTGCTCAGCAAATAGCATGCTTGAAAGGCAACTTTTTATTTTAAACTATCTGTGTTCAGCCCATTTTTAAGTAATTTATATGTGCTTATCCTATTTTCAGTAATTTATCAATGTTTAACCTAACTGGTCCTCACAAAATGTGAATAGTATCATAAGAAAGTAAGTCATTCCAAAATATATTCAGCAAATCTAATCAATAAAAAGATCAGAACAAAAATACAATTTTCTTATAAAAATATAAACTTGTAATGTATCAGACAACTAATGGGAAAATCAAAAGACTAAGCAGTACTGTCAAGACATCAATACAGCTAAGACTACATCATGACTCATTGACTACAGAGTATAAACTGTAATCTCAAACATGTTCTGTTTTTGTTATAGATAGATATATATATATATGTTGAAACTGAACTTGAAGGAGTATTCCCATGGGGCATTTATCTTTCCTGAGGAAAGTCAGCCATATCAGATCTACTACTTCTTAACATCGGTAGATTTTGTACAGAATTTTGCCAGGGCAACATTTTTCTCCAGCCATGAACTGATGAAGATTTTTTCAAAGAACAAAAGACAAAAACAAACAAAAAAAATGCTAGAATTTTGACAATGTGAGAAGAAAAGAATGACCCCCCCCCCCCCCCCCCCAACAAACCCCTAAGAAAAACTATAAAAAAAAACTAAAAATACAAAACAATCTGTACAGATTACAATATTTTAAAATACACAACTAGACATAATAATAAGCAAGTTCTGCATTTGTCATTAAACAAAAAACCTGAACAAGCAAAGGTCCATTACTGATACTGTGATAGTGGTGCTGACATAATCACGGAGAGACAGAAGCATGAAAACAGCAGAAAGAGTGTGTGACTGCTCATCAGCTGGTGTGGCTGTTCTGTGCAGGAAGGAAGTACCTTATTCCCTAAGCTCACACACTTCCTTCCAAAGCCTTGAGCATCTATCAAGAGATCTGGTCCCACTTCCAAATTCCATGCTATCTCACTCTATCAATGTATCATTATATCAATTATCATAGTACTATATACTACTAATGTTCAACTTTTCAAAGTTACCAATCTCTAACAATGTCTAGGCATTTTTGATGAATAACAATTCAGAACAAACCTGTGCTTTATCTCTTATGCGCTGTAGGTTAACTTGACGATCTGCCATGACTGCTCTAGCATCTGAAAATGTCAAAGATGATACTGATAAATTAAAATACTGTTTGAATGAATCAATGAAACTGAATACATTATTACACATAACATGCTAATTTGAAATGCTTCTTAATCAGGTAATGTTTGTAATTACATTTATTAATGTCATAAAACTCATAGACAACATCAGTTTGCACACACAAACTTAGGGGAGATAAAAAAAAAAAAAAAAAAAAAGAAGAAGAAAGGATTAGTCAAAACAGGATCATGTCATTGACACTGTCCGTGACTGGCAATGTCATATTTAAATAACACCCAAACCACTGACTGTGACCACATTTTCAACACATTGCAGGACTTACAACACTTTGACAGAGCCCAGTCCTGGACAATGACAAGAAGAAGGAAAAGACTGTGTGGTGAGATGGAATTTAATTTGATCTAAAGAAAGCAAAGGCCTCGTGCTCTCGCTTCTTTAGATTTAGGATCAGCCACAATCATTACATACAGTGATTATTATGCTACTTTCGTGCGATATCTAGGTATTCCCAAACCACCTGCCATTCTTATCGAAAAGCGAGGTGGCCGTGGAGTCTTTAACATGTGCAATAGTTGTTTTTGATGTCATTGTTAAGAGAAGTCTAGATGGACTGCATCACAATCAAACACAGGCTTGGGCAGTCTCCAGTAAGGACAGAAAGGACACTTAAGTTTTGTTTTGAGGTTTGGGGGTAATTGGGAAATCGACGGTGGGTATTACACTATCACTAACCTGACCTAATATAAATCTAGGTCATTGAAGAACTCATTCATGAATGGAATACGACCGACATCCAAGAAGAGTAAACAAAGACTGATTTTCCGTGATATGATTTTGAATTAAGACACAAACAGTACATCAAACCCGACAGGAAAAACAATCAGTGATCGCTAACACTGATATCTGTTTTCAACTCACCGCTGTTTATCACTTCACCATTGCCGATTGCGTGGCCTTCGTTCACTGCCTCCATGCTGTGTATTTGTGTCATGTGATAGATCTATAAACACATGCTCGGCTATGTGCTCGTCTATAAACCAAACCCCTCCCGAATAAGCCTTTTTTTGGTCCGATGCGAAAAATTAAGTTTGCTTTCTTCGTTGCTGTTAGTGTTGTCCTCCTCGTCGTTATGTGTGTGTGTGTGTGTGTGTGTGTGTGTGTGTGTGTGTGTGTGTGTGTGTGTGTGTGTGTGTGTGTGTGTGTGTGTGTGTGTGTGTGTGTGTGTGCGTGCGTGCGTGCGTGCGTGCGTGCGTGCGTGTGTGTGTGTGTGTGTGTGTGTGTGTGTGTGTGCGCGCGCGCGGGCGCTCGTCAAAGTGGCACACATACACACCGCACTTCTTTCCTATGCCCACAATCATGTTGATGATTATTCCGGCACTTTCCATCACACACACACACACACACACACACACACACACACACACACACACACACACACACACACACACACACACACACACACACACACACACACACACACACACACTTGTTGAATTGTTCGTATATATTGTAGTTAAAAGACGTTTTTAACCGTCCGGGAAAGACCGAAGGGACGTAAATCTGCTTTCGCTTTTCAAGACTCCTCTCTGTACGTCGAAGTGTCTGCTGAAGAAAAGTTTTGTTCATCATGTCAGATTCTGAATCACGAAAAGACGGCGAGATGGATGAAGCATGTTCACGCAATGGTATGACGCCTAAGAATGTTCCAGTGCGTCTGTGGGAGGTGAGCTTTTCATCCATTCTCAACAGAAATTCGCTAGTGTCACAAACATAAAACATGCTCGCACGACCACTCACCGCCTTGACTGACTGACTGACCGGGCTCGGACGACCACTCATCGCCTTGACTGACTGACTGACTAGTATTATTACTATTATTATTAAGTGGTAAAATCCAAGGAGACGGTCGGAAATTCCTGGACCGTTTTAAAAGTTATTTTGGGTCACAAATAATGAAATATTATTATTATCACAATCATTAAATCAATAAATGAGATCCGTATCTACTGATTACAGGCAAAATCCGCAACAAAAGATGATTTTTCCCCAGATATTTTTGAATTTTTTTTTTGTCACTTCGATTTGGTGCATGTTTCCCTTTGACGTTTGACCTAGTTTTCCAGTAACAACGTGAACGGCTTCCTTAGTGCCAATTTTGGCAAGACAATTGTACTCATGACTCAACGTTGTCAGATTGCAATTTTTTTCGTACAGTTTTTGTGATTTTTAATTGCCGCAGCTTGTTTAACGAGGCCACTTACCTAGCAGCACTTCGTCAGCTTCGTTCACCATTTGCAATCCATGACACCAAGTCGAAACAATCAAAGACAAAAATATATGAAAAAACTCACCTTTTGTTGTGGATTTTGGCTGTAATCGATAGATATGAATATCATTTAATGATTGTGATGATATTTGTGACCCAAAATAACTTTCAAAATGGTCCAGGAATTTCCCACCGTCTCCTTGGATTTTACCTTATTAAGTAAATCATCCAATCTTCTGGCACTGGTGCAATGGGGGGAGAGTACCGTACAGTGCAGTTACTGGGGCTTGGCAACTGACATGGCCATTTTATTTTTAAAGCAAGACTTGGACTGGCTGGATATAGTAATACTCAAAGCTTCCTCTGTCATAAAGTAGACTACAACTGCAGCCAAAGCCAGTCCATCTGTTGGATGTCTGTGTTTTTTTCTCTCCACATGACTTAAAAGACAAACAGTATTTGCTCATGGTGTGAGATTACACTTACAGTACATGAGTCATCCCAGTGGGAGTGACTGTAAAGTCTGATATACATACCACAGGCAGCAGTCTTACTCTTATTACTCTAATAAAGCATTTTCTGAAGTAATAGTATACTATTACTAATAAGGTAATAGTAGTAATACTAATACATTAATACTAATATAAATTAATATACGCACAATTTGACAAACGGGTAGTGTCTCTGATTCATCTCCTCATCAGTGCAAGAATGACCTTCTGGTATTAGGAACAGGAGTAACCACTATCATAGGCCTTCTCCCATATTGATAAATTTATTAATTGAAGGTGAAAATTGGATCTTTATTGTGTGCAAAGATCTTAGGGTGTGCTGTGCAGGAAATTGGATCTTTATTGTGTGCAAAGATCTTAGGGTGTGCTGTGCACATGCACACACTCACTCTCACACACACACACACACACACACACACACACACACACACACACACACACACACACACACACACACACACATACACACACACACACCATCCAGCAGCTAATGTTTGGCAGGACCTTCAGATTATTAAATGTGTAGTGCAAGACTCCAAGAGTAAGAGAAATGGTGCAAACACTGACGTCTACCCACACATGTTTAAAAATAAAAGTGAACTCTGCATTATAACTCTGTGTGTGTGTGTGTGTGTGTGTGTGTGTGTGTGTGTGTGTGTGTGTGTGTGTGTGTGTGTGTGTGTGTGTGTTGGTTGTAAGTGCATGGATCACAGAGTTGTTTAGTACTGTCCATGTACAAGTGAAAAATCCACCAAACTTTCAACTTCATCATGTTCATTGTCTTCTCTCTCTTTTACAGAAATTCAAAGCCCTTGAGAAGCGAACAAATGAAACGACAAGGCGTTCTACAGAAAAGCGAATTAAACATCTGCAGAAAACAGCATTAGAAAATGGTAAAGCCTTTCACTATGTCTGTGACAATGAGTATGGTTAAGTGTCATTTATATTTTTTGCTTTCTGTACAACTGGGTACCTTGTTTTCCCTTCCTGTGCTGTCTCAGGTTGGACAAGGTTTACTTTAGTATATATTCTTCAGTACTTGTGTTAGCCATGTGTGCTGGTCTAGTGTCTTACTGACTTTTGTAATAACTGATTATAATATATATATTACGTAGTACAGAACATATAACAACAGTCCAAACATGTCCTGGTTTTAAAATCATTTAATAAAAAAATTCACCCATGAGGCAAGATATATATTATATATGTTATGTAGTATATATCTGAGCACTAAAAGACACAATCAGTTTAATCCCTAAATGTACAAGAGAGCCAGTGATAAGTCTTGTGAATTGTGGCTCAACACCAATGATGATGATGATGAGCTGCTGCTTGTGATGACAATGATACATTGTGAGCCATTAAAGATCTGTCACTGCAGTTTTAGTTCTGTTCAGATAATCAAAAGCAAGAAGAAGCAAACAAGCCTGCAGTCTTCAGTTATTCAAGATGTTTTTGTTTTGTGTTTAGTGGCAAGAGCTCTCACCTGCCCGGAAGACAGGGAGATAGTGCAAATTCCTCTTCCAGCTGCTGCAAAAGCTGGACCTGGTGCTGCTGAAGAAAGTGCTGCAGCTGGTTCTTCCTCTGCTGCCTCAGCTGCTGCCTCAAGGAAGAGGCCTTTGGGAAATGATGCTGCCACAGATGAAAATGCAGAGGATAGGTGTGTATGAAACTGAGTCATTTCCATTGCGTTGACCATGTTATTTTTTCTTCAGCAGTTTTTGGCACCTTGTTTTCCTGTTGTGAGTGCTCCAGTGAAGACTTGACATTTTTTGGTGTTTGCTGGGGTCTTTGCGATGCTGCTTGAATCAGAAGACTGGGCTTAAGTGAAATCTTTGTTCACTTAAAATTCTTGTGGCAAGGTGATTTTTCAGCCATTAAAAAAAATCTTCATAACACTGACATGATAAAGTCTATGACTGAAGTCACCAAAGTCATGGTGCAGAGCTCTGCCAGGACTAAAGGTAACATTGCACCTGTATGTGTACAATATAATAATTATATATGCAAGTGTGAAAAAAAAAAGAAGTCTGCACATGTTACCTTCTTACCAAACCCAGGGTGCACCTTGAGGTTTTTTTACTTGGGGAATATGAAACTAGTAAACAGACTGTCAGGAGTTGCAGAGTTTCTGGCATAATGTGAGGGAAGAATAGGTGCAATGGCTGCATACACATGCACACAATTGTTTGCGTACATTCAGAGTAAAATAATGTCAAGACTCACATGATTATGTCCATACAGTAAATAATTAGATGCTGAAGAAGATGTGCACACACATACACACACATAGTTGATCATAGTTTTAGTATGTATGCACACACACACGCACATACACACATGCACGCATGCATGCACACACTCGCACACACACACATGTACATATGCACATGTGCACACATGCAGGCGCACATGCAGACACACATGCACACACTCACGCTGTAGGCACACACACCACACACATGTGCCCATGCATACACACTTGCACACACACCACATGCACCCCCCCCCCTCCCCCCGACACACGCATGCATGCATGCATGAACTTTTGCATGACTTTCACCTGCCATCAACACTGTTTTTAGACCAAGTGATACAACCCCAGGAAGTACCAGTGAGGAGAAAGAGTGGCGTCGTGTCAGAGGTTTGATGGGAATCAACGATCACCTGGCAGGTGTGTCACATGGGTCCCTGGGCCCCAGAACTGTTCTGGAAACGAAGATAGAAGCTGCCATTGCTGCCGGAGACTTCAAGGCAGCAGAAGAAATGAGTGACCACATGGCTACAAGAGAGGTTGGTTGAACACGCTGCCATATTTCTGTTTACTCTGTGTTCGTGTTGCCTGTATGATAACCTACACAACTGACTGCATTGAAAGTGAGTTACATGTAATGTATACTGTGCATGTGTAGATCTATTATTATTAACTTGTTTTTGTTTGTTTGTTTGTTTACAATATTATCAAGAATGTATTAGAACAAAAGTCATTTATTTCTGTTTACCTTTATGAGCTGTGAAGTGAGGGTCTTGCCAGTTTGAACATAAACTGCACTGTCAGCAGGAAAGGGATGAGAGAGTGTTGGTAGTTTGAGCGTCGCCTGCTTGGCTCTACTGTCAACTGAGAAGAAGTTTGTGTTGACAACTGAATGTCAATGGGGAAGGAATGTCTTATGTTCACAGCTGGAAATCACCTGTAATGTTGAAAGGCAAGGAGTCTGAGTGTCTGTGTGGACAGAGGTGGTTTTGCAAGCATCTGCCTAATAACCTTTCCATTTAAAAGTTTTGAATTAATATACATCTCAGCTTTTGTTTTGTTTTGTATTGAATTAACCACTCAGCATGGAAAGTAATGTTTGTTTTGTGTTCAGCTACTTGCAGTCTCAGTCTGTCTTTTTGGATTTGCAGTTTGGTGAAAAGATTGCAAAGGCAATTGATGCAAAAAACTTCCTTCAGCACAAACAGGTAAATGAGAAAACTCTGTGTTCATGTGCGTGTGTGTGTGTGTGTTTGTGTGTGTGAACATTCTGTAAATCATCTACATGTTTAACTTCTGTTGCTGATGACGGAAAAAAAGTAAGAAAGAAAAATCAGGTGCATGCATATATTATGAACTAATATAGTCACTGTGTAGTCTTCTAAAACTGAAGATGCACCACTTGTAGACTTTATGTACCTTGTATTTACTCACAATCCAGGTGAGAGTTACTGTAGGGGACTTGGGTGTTGTTGCATTTATGTGACATCTTTTGGGTGCTAATTTACTCCCCTGTGGATTGATTTTTGAAAACTGAAGGATTCCTATTTTTTTCGCTTTTCACTACACTACCAAATGACTGTACTTCAAAACTTTAAAATATGTGCATGAAAGGTGTTGCTGTTTGTTTACCATGACTAAAATTTACAAGTGTGATTTTCCCCAAACCAACATGGCACCAAGGGTTGTTCCGTCTGTCTGTCTGTCTGTCAGTCTTTTACAGTAGCACGTCAGGTTTGTTTCTCCTGTGTGTTCTGTGATTCAACAGTTCACGTACTTTTGTTTGATTTGTTGCAGGAGGAGGAAGAAATGGCCAAAGCCAAGCGAAAAAAGAAACTGCACTGGGGGTAAGTTTATAACATTTTTCATTTTAGTCATTTAATATACATGTACAGATTCCAAGAGACTGCAGGAACTGGGATGGTCACAGAGAGTTTGCAGGGGTGCCAGTGTACATGGTATTATGGTTTGCTTGCGGTATAAAGTGTGAAAGCTTTACTTTATCTTATATTTCCCATTTAAATCTTAATTATTCTGTGGAGCAATTTTCCTTCCTGTACCTGCATGTATAGTGTGTGTGTGTGTTGTGTAGTGTGTGTGGGTGTGTGCGTGTGTGGGTGGTTTTGTATTTGTGTATCAGCCAGTGTATGTGTGTGTGTGTTTGTGTGCCCGCATGTTTGTGTATGTGAGCATGCATGCATGCTTGTGTGTGTTCAGAAATATGTGTGTGTGTGTGAGAGAGAGAGAGTTTGTGTGTGCATGCATGCATATGTGTGTGTGTGTGTGTGTGTGAGAGAGAGAGAGAGAGAGAGAGAGAGAGAGAGAGAGAGAGAGAGAGAGAGAGAGAGAGAGAGTGTGCGTGTTTGCCATGTGTGCATGCGCGCTCGAGCATGTGTGTGTGTGTGTATGTAAACATGCTTGCATGTGCTTCACATGAATACTAACCACATCTGAAATATTACAAGTGTTTTAATTAATAGTGTGCTTCAGTTACTGAACTTCTGTGCTAGTTGCCACTATCAGTATCAGACAGTACACTTTGCAGTAGATCACATCTTTTTCTCTTTTTCTCTCTCCAGTTTTGAAGCCAAACATCGATGGGAAACCAAGAGCAACATGTGATCCTGACACGCTGAACCAAACATCATTGACTAATTGTGGTTTTGCTGGTATATAATCCATGTGTAAAAACATGTGAATGTTTTCATTATGTTAATAAAATGTTTATTTTCATAGTGTTCATCATCACTGTTGTTTGTTTTTGTTGTTTTCTTACTCTTTGTTTATTATTGGATGTTCACCAGTTAAAAAAACAAACCCCAAAATATTCTGATGCAAGGTCTTGTGTGCACAATCACATGAAAAGGAGTAAGCAAAGAATTATAAGGGTTCAGTGAGTTCACTTCGCACATTCTTGATTTAGCTCAGATGGTGTAGAATGCAAACGTGCCTTCATCTGTTTGAAGCATTGTCCGACATGAATGCTTGCTCATGCACACACACACACACACACACACACACACACACACACACACACACACACACACACACACACACACACACACACACACACACACAACACATACGCACAATACTCACATGCACACACCCAGCCATACACACACACATGCATGCACGCATGTACACACACACACATGCGTGCATACATACAGTGATGCACATACAGACAAGCTTCACCGATTTATTTTATAATCGTACTGCCTACAGCATAATCAAAATGAAACAAACAGATTAACAAGTACTTCATTAATATGCATACTAGCAATCCAGTGTCATTCATAATCTGGCATAATCAGTACATCATGGCTCTGTTATAATAAGTTAATTTGATGGGGTTAAGGAACACGTTAAAACATGCAAACATAATCCTGCAAACAAAAACAAAAAAATCATTTGACATTGTTACAAATCACAACCTTTTTTTGGCAGAGCAGTCAGAGACTGTATTGCTTGAAACACAAAGAACATTGTCACTTTGGCTGTCTGAACAGTAATCCGTTAAGGGGCAGGATAGCTCAGTGGGCAGAGTGTCAGACCAGTACAGACACTGGGTTCAATTCCCGGGTGCAGCAGCAAGGGACCTTTCTCTCAGTCAACTTTCAGTGCAGATTCTCTTACCATGTCCCTGGGTGTAAAACATCAAGTTACTTACTTACTTACCATGTCCCTGGGTGTAAAACATCAAGTTACTTACTTACTTACCATGTCCCTGGGTGTAAAACATCAAGTTACTTACTTACTTACCATGTCCCTGGGTGTAAAACATCAAGTTACTTACTTACTTACCATGTCCCTGGGTGTAAAACATCAAGTTACTTACTTACTTACCATGTCCCTGGGTGTAAAACATCAAGTTACTTACTTACTTACCATGTCCCTGGGTGTAAAACATCAAGTTACTTACTTACTTACCATGTCCCTGGGTGTAAAACATCAAGTTACTTACTTACTTACCATGTCCCTGGGTGTAAAACATCAAGTTACTTACTTACTTACCATGTCCCTGGGTGTAAAACATCAAGTTACTTACTTACTTACCATGTCCCTGGGTGTAAAACATCAAGTTACTTACTTACTTACCATGTCCCTGGGTGTAAAACATCAAGTTACTTACTTACTTACCATGTCCCTGGGTGTAAAACATCAAGTTACTTACTTACTTACCATGTCCCTGGGTGTAAAACATCAAGTTACTTACTTACTTACCATGTCCCTGGGTGTAAAACATCAAGTTACTTACTTACTTACCATGTCCCTGGGTGTAAAACATCAAGTTACTTACTTACTTACCATGTCTGCACAGCCCCCTTGTGTGATTGCATGCATCGACATCTGTGTGCACATTAAAAATCCCAAACACTGGCAACCATGCCATTGTCTGGACACACAAAAATACGTACTGCACATGCTAGCAGGAACAGGTAGCGCTGCTCTTGCAGCTTATGTAGCCTTGTCTTGGTAAGGCAACTCAAATTTCCCATACGGTAAATGAAGTAGCGGGAGAAAAGAAAAAAAAAAGAATTTATACTTTAAAAAACAGTTATGACAGTGCTAAGACTGTTTCCCCCAGAAACCACACCACTTATCCCTGTTGCAGTTTGTCTGTTTGAACTTTTTATAAGGTGGCTGAGGGAGGCGGATCAGCTAAGAATTTGTTTCACCTGTAATAACCATTGCCAAAATTCAAGAACGTAACCAAGTAATAGATCTCTTTGAGAGCAGCCTGCAGGTATGATTGGTATTTTTGTTCTGCAGGCAGGATAACACATTCAATTAGCTACACGCTTCACCCTTCATAAGTCAAGGCAGTTCGGAATGCCTCGAAGAAATGCTCTAGGCAGCGGAAACTCGGCAAATCCAAGGGAAGCAACTCCAGCTGTCTTGTCGAAGACGGATCCTCGGTTGATTACTTTTCCATCCATCACACAATGACAGCCCGAGGATGAACCGAAAATGCAACCCCTCTCTTGCAGTCGGTCACTTGCAGTTCTCTGCTTCTGAGGGGCGGGGACGGAAAATAAATCATTACTTGATTTTTAAGGCCCAGTCTTCGAAGGAGTCGGAGATAACTGGCCTGGTGGTCTGGATCGAAAACAGGAAATAGCGGCAGGGCTGAGACATCTTGGCCAGTCAAAGACACAGCTAGGCTACGCTGCAAACGCGTGAGCCGGGGTGGCCTAGTGGTAAGGCGTTAGGATGGTAAGCAGCGGAAGGGCCTGAGCTCAATTCCGCTTCGGCTCTCCTTTCTCTTCAAAAAAGAAAGAAAGAAAAAAAGAAAAAAAAAAAAAGAAAAAAAAAAAGTTTGTGGTTTCAGTGGACACTGTCTTGTGACCTTGTCCCTCACAATTAATGAAACATTTAAAATGGCGCTCATCGCTGCCCATCTTAATACAGGAGTCATTCTGGTGGTGACAGTGTAGCGATAGGTATATATAATTATATAATCTCCTTCCATCTCCCCCCCTCCTCCCTCCATACGCCCCGCCCACTCCGGCTCCCCATCCTTCAGATAAACCTTGTGGTTTCTGCGGACGTTAAGCACCATGTTTACTTACACTATGAATAGTGTTATCATAGCCGTGTGGCCAACGGATTCCAGTTTAAAATCGGTGTTAATATGCATTGTTAGCCGGGGCCGATAGAGTTACTGACACTGAGAGTGTCAAAAACCACGCATACTTCATATGCGTTGAACTTGCTGAGAAAGGTGAGCCGATGGGCCGGATTCCGAGTCACAGTGCCAGCAGAACGCCATATTCGGCCATCATGGCCAGGCGGCCAGGCCGTCTGTCTGACTCGACATTGAACTCGAGTTGCGTATTGTACATCGGCCATAGGCCGCTATACAAACGAAGGAAAAAACTCGACACAGAAAGCTCAGTTGAAGAACATGCCGTAAAGACCGTGTGAGGGGTCTCTGTTCCCTAAGTGGACAAGCGCAGCACGATCTAGCAGGCATTTGGGGAAAACAAAAACTACAAATAAAAAAAACTAAAACTTCCACTTCTACTTGACGCCAGAAAATGTATAGGGTGTATATAATTATATAAATCCCACTTCTACTTGACGCCAGAAAATGTATAGGGTGTATATAATTATATAAATCCCACTTCTACTTGACGCCAGAAAATGTATAGGGTGTATATAATTATATAAATCCCACTTCTACTTGACGCCAGAAAACGTATAAGGTGTATATAATTATATAAATCCCACTTCTACTTGACGCCAGAAAACGTATAGGGTGTATATAATTATATAAATCCCACTTCTACTTGACTCCAGAAAACGTATAGGGTGTATATAATTATATAAATCCCACTTCTACTTGACGCCAGAAAATGTATAGGGTGTATATAATTATATAAATCCCACTTCTACTTGACGCCAGAAAATGTATAGGGTGTATATAATTATATAAATCCCACAAGGATTTAAGTCCTTGAAGTGAAGTTTATGGCGGCCTGACTCAAAAATGTTCATATGTAATAATAATTATATGCATTGTCAAGTTTTCAGTGCATATTTGCCGGGTACTATGTACTAACGTCTGTTAAACATTATTGTAACACGTACTTTGATCGCTTGTACTAACGTCTAGTAAACGTTATTATTGCACGTATTTGATCGCTTGTACTAACGTCTGTTAAACATTATTACACGTACTTTGATCGCTTGTACTAACGTCTGTTAAACATTATTACACGTACTTTGATCGCTTGTACTAACGTCTGTTAAACATTATTACACATACTTTGATCGCTTGTACTAACGTCCATTAAACATTATTACTACACGTACTTTGATCGCTTGTACTAACGTCTGTTAAACGTCCTTACACGTACTTTGATCGCTTGTACTAACGTCTGTTAAACGTTATAACACGTACTTTGATCGCTTGTACTAACGTCTATTAAACATTATTGTTACACGTAATTTGATCGCTTGTACTAACGTCTATTAAACATTGTTACACGTATTTTGATCGCTTGTACTAACGTCTATTAAACATTATTGTTACACGTATTTTGATCGCTTTTCTGCTATTCGCTCCGCTCTTGGGTGGTTGACTCGGCGTAAACATTGACATACTTACTCCGCTCTTGAGCGACCTGCCCCTGTGCTTCACATGTTTATGTAATCCACGTTGTTAGTTCAACCTCTCCCTCGCTAAACTGGAAGGAAGAAGAAGAAGAAGAAGAAGAAGAAGAAGAAGAAGAAGAAGAAGAAGAATGAGAATAATAATAAGAATCTTTTGATAAATCCACAAATCACACTAGCTAGTCTACATATTAATATTTCCTGTGGTTCCAGCAGTTTTAGCTAACCAATCATCACTTCAGCTCAGTACATAGTTTACGTTGCTCTCTCTCTCTCTCTCTCTCACACACACACACACACACACACACACACACACACACACACACACACACACACACACACACACACACACACACACACACACACCACACACACACACACACACACACACACACACACACACACACACACACACACACACACAGAGATTCAATAACATATACACGGCTCGATCGAGATATTGTGTTGACAGCAGTTTTTTTTTTCTCTTTTCGTTGTTGTTGTTGCCTGATGGAACGCTCAGAATGTGGCAGTCTTCACCAGATATTCATTCAGAGTTTGTGTTGCACAAAAGCGTCAAACCAGCAGCCTCGTTAGTCTTGTCACAGCAGTGGGTGGTACCCATGGCTGACTCAGAGCTGGAACACTCCTGGCCACGGCAGTGGTTGACACCCTTAGCCAGTCCAAATCTGAAACACTCTTGCCACAGAAGTGGATGATACCATTGGCAGGTTCGGAGATGGAACATTCCAGTCACGGCGGCGGATGATACCCATGGCAGGTTAACATTAACTGGAACACTCTTGTCACAGCAGTGGATGATATCCATAACATGGCAGGTTAACATTTAGAACACTCCTGGCACAGCAGTGCGTGATACCCTTCGCAGCTTAACGTTTAGAACACTCCTGCCACAGCCGTGCATGATACCCTTGGCATGTTAACACCTGGAACACTCCTGTCATAGCGGTGGGTGATACCCATGGCAGAATTAGTCATATTTGGAACACATCTTTCCTCAGTAATGCATGGTACCCTTAGCAAGTCCAGATCTGGAACAGTTCTGCCCCAGCTGTGGAAGATACCCTTCACGGGGTTCGGGCTGGAACACTCCTGCTGTCAGTAGATGATACCCTTGGCAGGTTAACATCTGGAACACGCCTGCCACAACGGCGGATAATACCCTTGGCAGGTTCACGCAAACTCCAAGTACTGGTTTACGACATCCTTCCTTCCTTGGAGGAAGGTGCCAGAAAGCGATGCTCGGAGTGTGAAGTTCACGTCTGGTACAGCCCCAGTAGTGGATGAAACCACGGCTGGTTCATGTCTGGAACAGCCACAGCAGTGGATGAAGGAACCATGGCTGGTTCACGTCTGGAACAGCTACAGCAGTGGATGAAACCATGGCTGGTTCACGTCTGGTACAGCCCCAGCAGTGGATAAAACCATGGCTGGTTCAGGTCTGGAACAGCCCCAGCAGTGGATGAAGAAACCATGGCTGGTTCAGGTCTGGTACAGCCCCAGCAGTGGATGAAGAAACCATGGCTGGTTCACGTCTGGAACTGACAGTCCCAGCAATGGATGAAACCTATGGCTGGTTCAGGTCTGGAACAGCCTCAGCAATGGATGAAACCCATGGCTGGTTCAGGTCTGGAACAGCCACATCAGTGGATGAAGAAACCATGGCTGGTTCAGGTCTGGAACAGCCCCAGCAATGGATGAAACCATGGCTGGTTCAGGTCTGGAACAGCCACAGCAGTGGATGAAGGAACCATGGCTGGTTCACGTCTGGAGCAGCTACAGCAGTGGGTGAAGAAACCATGGCTGATTCACGTCTGGTACAGCCCCAGCAGTGGATGAAACCATGTCTGGTTCAGGTCTGGAACAGCCCCAGCAGTGGATGAAGAAACCATAGCTGGTTCACGTCTGGTACAGCCACAGCAGTGGATGAAGAAACCATGGCTGGTTCAGGTCTGGAACAGCCACAGCAGTGAATAAAACCCATGGCTGGTTCACGTCTGGAACAGCCCCAGCAGTGGATGAAACCCATGGCTGGTTCACGTCTGGAACCTTCCCGTCACAGCAGCAGATGATAAACAGCAGTGGATAATACCCTTGGCAGGTTAACATCTGGAACACTCCTGCCACATCAGTGGATGATACCGATGGCTGGGGCACGCCTGGAACATTCCTGTCACAGCAGTATAATTATGATAAACAGCAGTGGACGACACCCCTGGCAGTTTAACACCTGGAACACTCTTGCCACAGCAGCGGACGATAATGCCAGCGGCAGATTCAGATGCTAGGTGGGTGATTTCCCTTGTCTGGTCCTGATCTTGAAGGACGATACAACAAGGGCGCGCGTCCGTCTCACTTCGGCTTTGGGGCGTTTCCGTTCTGCAAAATAAAGGCGGTCATTTCGATGAAATCGTTCCGCTGGTTTAGTTG
>OY757542.1:14369452-14384303 GCA_963584105.1 Alviniconcha strummeri
AAGTGGCAGGCTGTTAAAATTTTAATGTCCTGTACACATTTTGATTTTGATTGTTTCTTTTCCTTTCTTTTTTTGTTGTCGTTTTTTGTTTGTTTTCAATTTCTTTTCCTTCGGCAATATAATATTATCTGGACACATACTCACTCTTCTTCCCTGCCAGATGTTTCTTTCAGAGTTCTGATAGAATAATTCAACAAAAATTGAACTGGCAAATCTTTGCGTAGACACGGATTGCATCCCATGGTTCTGCAAAGGCGTGATTTTTCAGCACAACGACATTCAGACCCCGTACCCTACCTAAGCACAGACGCACACAAACCAGCCGAAGTTCCACAGATATTCAGATGGCCACTAAACACAATGGGAACACACAAAAACACACTAGGACACGTCAGCGCGAGATCATCTCTTTCACACTGAAGTCGCATTTAAATCCCCAGGGGAACGGCCAAAATATGGAAGCCATTTTCCTGTCTTTGAAGAGCAAGGGCATCGTTCTCTCCATAGACAATAACGCGCTAATGTAGCGAAAACATGATACCCTCGGCATTATCGAAATCGTTCTCCTGGTTCTGACTGGCCCCACAGAAAAGAGCGGGGAAAATGAGAAATCAACAATTACCGCACTAGACTTTGAGGGTCCTCTCCAAAAAAATCCAGTGTGATATTTTGGAAAGGGAGGCCGAGCCTGATGAATAGCTTTTCGAGTCGATATTCTATGGAAACCAACAGAACTAATCTGGATCTTTCATGAGCGTGATGCAGGTTTGCTCTTCTACAGACAACTGTCCATAAATCCTGCTGTCCGTGCTGCCACCAGCCTCTCCCTCCTTTTTGCCGGCTAGGGTTCTCTCCCTCTTCCTTTCTTTTTTTCTTTCTCTCTCTCTCTCTCTCTGTCTCGCTCTCTCCCCCTCCCCCCTCTCTCCCTCTCTGTCCCTCTATGTCTCTGTCTCTAGAGGAATGAGAATTAATCTCCCAGATTCTACAGAATTGCTTTTTTGTGTGTGTATGGTTCTTTTCGTTCTTGAATGTTGTACTTGACTCTTATATAGGGCTAATAATAATAATAATTTGATCGACAAAAGTGAGGTCTAATCAGATAAACTCTCTCTCTCTCTCTCTCTCTCTCTCTCTCTCTCTCTCTCTCTCCCCACCTCCTTGTCTGCCATCGCGTTTAAGGGAAGACGGAAAGAAAAGGGTAGGGTGTGAAAAATTCGAAACTGAAAGTCAGTTTCTGTCTTGACCAAAACGATTCAGACTTCTTTCTACCGGATGCACAGGCTAGAAGGCAGGTCAAAGTACAGCGGGTAGGCGGGTCAAAGTACAGAGGGCAGGCAGGCGGACTGCTCGTGCCCTGCCGTAGCGGCTTATGGACAGACAAGTCGTTAGTTAGTTACCCTTGATTTGACCCCTGTCAGTACATCTGCAACACTACCCTGAAATACTGCGTAGCGAACGAAACAAACTCTGAATCAAAACGAGTCTCAGCCCAGTAACACATGCATCAACAGTATTGTATCCGAGGATTATGTACACAACGGCCGAAGCCGTACAGTCTGTTCGCATGGGTTCAGGTATAAAGCTCATGAATAGTCCTTAGCGTGCGTCTGTAACAAATGCAGTTAAATAATTTAAAGTAGGCCTACACTACGGGTTAACGTTAAACAACGGTAACAAAAAAACAAAGCACAGATTGTTTCATGCATCAGGATTCGGATCATTCTTTCATGCAGGAGCTGGATCACTGTTTCAAGTCATGCAGGAACCGGATCACTGTTTCATGCACGAAGCGGATCATTGTTTCATGCAGGAACCTATCACTGTTTCACACAGGAACCGGATCACTGTTTCATGCCTGCAGGAACCGTATCACTGTCTCATTCTTGCAGGAACCGGATCACTGTTTCACGCAGGAACTGGATCACTGTCTCATGCGGAAGCCGGATTACTGTCTCATGCAGGAACCGGATCACTGTCTCATGCAGGAACCGGACCACTGTCTCATGCAGGAACCGTATAGCGAGGCCTCCTGGTTTCGTGCCGCGATACCAGGATGACACTGCCATTGTCACAAACAATACAACACTGAGCAAATCACATCGCATGCCATCACGGATCTGGGCAGAGCCACCACTGCACACCACACTCAACGCACGGTAAAGATCAGGGTGCAGCGCAAGCGAGCAGCCAGTGAAAGTAAATGACGGATGCAACTGAGAGGAGGGTCGAGGGAGGGCTGGGGAAGGGAGGGACAGGAGGGAGGAGGGTACAGGAGAGGAGAGGGGGAGGGGGGGGCACAGCTACAGCAGACGAAGAGAGAGAGAGAGAGAGAGAGAGAGAGAGAGAGAGAGAGAGAGAGAGAGAGAGAGAGAGAGAGAGAGAGAGAGAGAGAGAGAGAGAGAGACAGACAGACAGACAGACAGACAGACAGACAGACAGACAGAGACAAGGGAGGGGGAAGAGAGAGGGGGGACGGTTCTGGGGGTAGGATATGGAAGGGGGGGGGGGGGGAGGCGGGGAGGGGGGAAGAGGGAAGAAGAAGAAGGCTATACTTGGCTACACAGCCCCTGCCCGTGGTCCGAGTCGTTGGACGACGTCTCCTGGGAGGAGGTGAGGGAGTAGTTGGCCGAGTCCCTCCGCCCGATCTCTGCCTTAGTCCTGGGCACCATGTGCAGGCTGCGCGGGAAGGCGGGGCCCGCCTTGTCTATGGACAGGTAGTCCATCTTGCCCAGATGCCGGGGGGGCTTGTCCGACACCCCGCCCGCCACACCCGGCTTCCGGTTCTCCGTGATGGACGGCAGGCTGCTGTTCTCCGACTCGAAAGTACTGTTGGCCACGCTGTTGGACTGTTTATGGAGGCTGTTGCAGCGCGGGACGAGGTGGTGGATGCCGCCGGGATTGTTGCTGCTGCTGCTGCTGTTGCGCGCGTCGTGCTGAAAGCTGTGGTTGTGGCGGTCGTCGTCGCTGCCGCTGACGGTGGAGCCGCGCTTGCTGGACCGGACCCCTGAGTCCAGGGAGTCGTCCAGACGCAGAGTGACCTCCCCGAGTTCCCCCTCCACGATGCCGCGCCGCTTGTCGCAACCCTGACGCTCCAGGTCCGCCAGGCTGCCGCCCCCCACCCCGTTGGTCAGCCCGGGGGCGGGTGGCCCCAGCCCGGGGGGGTACTCCGCCGTCTGCCTCTCCAGAGAGCCGTAGTTGCCCAGCTGCAAGTTCCGGCGCTGCTCTCTGTAGGTGCTGGCCGTTCGCGACGACTCCTTCACCTTGTCCCTGAAGGAGGACATGAGGGTGGGCAGCGGCTCGTGCGGCGCTGCAGGGGCCGAGGAGGAGGCGGAGGAGGAGGAGGAGGGCGGAGGAGCGACAGCGGCGTCAGGCTGAGGCGACAGGTTGTTGAGGTTGTCGCTGGGGCAGGGGTGCTCCACCACGGCGTAGAAATCGTCACACTTGCTGCGGATGCTGTTGCGGTACTCCCGCGACAGCGTGTTCTCCGTCTGACTACTCTGCTTGCGAAGCTTAACACCACCGACACCAACGCCACCACCACCACCACCAGCACCACCGGCTCTGGCGTCCGAAAGGTTCCCCGCAGAGCCATCACCGCTGTGAGACGGCGGGGCTACAGCCGCAACAGCAGAGCCGGAACTCTTGACGTTGCTGTGCACGTCCGCCTTGACGTTGAGGTGCCGAGATCCGTCGCCGGGTTTGGCCGAGTGGCCAGCCGCCGGGTCGCCGTCCCCACCACCACCACCACTCGCCCGTCGGCCGTTGCTGCGGACACTGTCGTCGAACGTGACCCTCGGTCCTCCGTGACGTTTTCCCCGGGATCGCACCTTGCGCATGGCGCCCCCTCCGTTGCCGGACAGCGAGGGCAGGCAGTCGATGTCGGCCATGTTGTCGTTGAGGTTGGCCGTGTCCGAGTCCTCCGTGCCGGCCTCGGAGTTGGCCGGGTCGTGGTCCGGCGTCACGTCCCCGGAGCCGTTGTCCACGGCGTCCAGGTAGCCCGGCGGGGATTCCCCTCCGTTTCGGCTGCGGCGGCGCGAGCGGGAGGGCAGCTCCGCCATCTCCAGGCTGTTGCTGCCGTCGCCGCTGCCGCTGCTGCGGTCGAAGGTGGGGTTCTTGACGATCTGGTCGTCCTGGATCATGAAGAGCGGCTGCCCCAGCGGCACGTAGTCCAGGATGCGGAACTGCCAGCGCTGCTTGACGGTCAGGCCGAACCAGAGCGCGATCCACAGCACCATGTAGCACACCTCGCACACCAGCCCCGTCAGCACCAGGCGGTCCTGCGTGGGCCGGTACAGCGACACCAGGTCGTAGATCACGGGGCCTTTGCAGGCGGCGAAGGCCACGAGGGCCGCCATGGCGCACGAGTGGGGAACGTAGCCCTGGCAGCCGCTGTTCACCACGATCGTCTGCTTGACGAAGCTCTCCGGGTTGCGGTGCTTGCGCTCGATGATGCGGAGCTTCTCGGCGAAGTAGTGCGAGCCGTACTCGAAGACGGTCATGGTGGAGAGGAGCATCACGGCGGAGCCGGCCACGTACAGGGCCAGGGAGGTGGAGCAGGCCAGCGACAGCTGCACGTTGATGTAGACGTCGCCGTTGTAGCACACCTTGTACAGGCAGCTGAAGGCCGAGTAGCCGAAGGTCGCCGTCAGGGTCAAGGCCAGCAGCTGCAGGGCGAACACGATGGTCAGGACCTTGTTCGTGTACCTGCAACATGTCAGAGCTTTGTTCGTGAGCTGCGACATGGAACAGGTCAGAGTTTTGTTCGTGTACCTGCAAGATTGAATTGGTAAGGGTTTTGTTCATGTACCTGCAACATGGAATAGGTAAGGGGTTTGTTCGTGTACCTGCAACATGGAACAGGTCGAGTTATGTTCGTGTCTGCAACATAGAACAGGTCAGTTATGTTCGTGTACCTGCAACATGGAGCAGGTAAGGGTTTTGTTCGTGTATCTGCAACATGAAATAGGTCAGGATTTTGTTCGTGTACCTGCAACATGAAACAGGTCATGGTTTTGTTCGTGTACCTGCAACATGAAACAGGTATGTGTGTGTGTCTGTGTCTGTGTGCGCGCGTTTGTATACGCTCAGTATAGTCTCTATTACTCTTTACAAATACTTTAATTAGTATTATAATTAACTCACCAAAAGACGGAAGCGTAGCGAATCCCGAACGTGAGAAGCGCGAGGACGAAGTTGACGAAGGCCAGCGAGAGGGAGTGGTCACTGCCCCACCCCCCGGGCGGAGGGTGAGGGGTGGGCACCACGACACGGGAGCCGTTCGCCACAGTGTTGGTCAGGTTGATGCTGCCCATGACGTCACTCATGTGCGTGCGCTCCTCCTCGAACAGGAAGTCGACGTCAGAGCTCCAGGCGGAATCTGAAACAGTGATAATGGTCGAGTGTGTCATATTATGTTTGTTCATCGCTTTGAGACGCTGTGTCCGCTTTAAAAACTTCTATCATTATTGTTATAAGTGTCGAGGGTTTCAGAAATCGTGCTCAGATCTGTGTGAACACGGAGGTGAAAAAAAGAAGAAGAAAAACCCGAAAAAAACAAACAACAACTGGCCCTCATTTCCACCCCTGCCCATTTCGCTCGTCCCCAGTAAACCATAATTATGGCTTCTGTGGACGTAAAACATCATTATTGGGTCACTCAATCAAATCGACGCGTTAAATATCAAGAATCAGCCAACCAGAGGCACGATTACCAATCCAACACAGCATCGAGATGGCATGTATACTGAGGAATGACCGGCTGTATTCAAAGATAAACACTTCTGGAACCCCCTTTCCTCCACCCCCCCCCCCCACACACACACACATACGCGCGCGCGCGCGCACACACACACATACACACACACACACACACACTCACAACACACACACACACACACACACACACACACACACACACACACACACACAACATACACACACACTCACACACACACACACACACACACACACACACACACACACACACACACACAACACACACACACTCACAACACACACACACACACACACACACACACACACACACACACACACACACACACACACACACACACACACACACACACACACGCACACACAACCATAATGACAGCTAGAGGAGTTAGTGGATGTGTGTATGGGAGGGCAAACGAGTGGAAAGACCATTCAGCGTCATCAGTATCTCTTGGAGCAAAACAATGAGATCCAGCTGTAAATTACAACGCAGCCTATCGTTCGAGGCATTCATCATAATTCTGCTATGCCGAAGAAGAGTATGAACTTCCCAAGCTGTTTTCACCCTTCAAGTTCCAGGCTATCAAATAACGTGACCACGCAGACCGACAAGGCACCAGTGTAAACGAATGAGGTCGACGTGAGACTCGACGATCGGCACACGATTACTGACCAGAATGGACAGCCTTTGATGCAGAATTGCAGGGTGTCAGACAAGCAACATTCGGGCATACAGGCGTTCACCACAATCGTCCGCCCACATTCTCATTTTATTACTTTTCTTAATCAACCAGTGAAGTAAAACACAACGGTCTACCCCGCTCTACCCGTCCCCTCTCTCGTTCTCTTTCTCGCCTCCACCCCGATTCCCCCCCCCCCTCGCTCCACCCTCTGTCGTTCTCTTCCTCCCCTCCACCCCTAACTTTCCTCTCTTTCTCTCTCTCACCACCCTCTCTCGTTCTCTTCCCTCCACCTCTAACTTTCCTCTCTCTCTCTCTCTCTCTCTCTCTCTCTCTCTCTCTCTCTCTCTCTCTCTCTCTCTCTCTCTCTCTCTCTCACTCACCACCCTCTCTCGTTCTCTTCCTCCCTTCCACCTCTAACTTCCCCCCCTTTTGTCTCTCTCTCTCTCTCTCTCTCTCTCTCTCTCTCTCTCTCTCTCTCTCTCTCTCTCTCTCTCTCTCTCTCACAACCTCTCTCGTTCTCTTCCTCTTTTCCATCCCCAACTCTCCTCTCTCTGTGTCTCTCTCCCTTAAAAAAATACTGAACTAGATGCCGCAAAGATAAATCAGTTCTTACACAAGGAATTCCCATGAATTATTGGGAACTTTAAGCGCATCAGTTGTTCGCGGAAATATAGCAGCTTGTCTAAAAGTGACTGCAGAAGAGAAGCGAAGCTGACAGGAGCGTAATCACTCATTAGACTAAACCTGCTCTCCAGTCAACCTGTAACACTTGTTGGGAATAAGGAGGGGTTGGCAACGTACGCCACGCCGTGGCCCATCAGACAAGCATCTTCGCAACCCCGCTCAAGCCGCCTCACCTAACTATTGTTAGGGGTGTTGCGTCAGCACATCTCTGGCCTCCCTCCCCATCCCCCTCCCCCGCACCCACGCCCCCGTCACCTTCCACGCACCCCGCCTCTGCCAACGTGGCATCGTCAGTTAGCCTCGCGTCGATGTCTTAGAGGTGCAAAACTGGAACAGCTGTTCTATGCTCTCCCCTCTCCCCATCTCCTCCACCACTCACCCCCCCCCCCCCATTTTATATCCAAGACAAGATTGTTCTACAGATTGTCCCTAATATGGTGTTTTTTGTTTGTTTTTGTTGTAGCATCTGAGGACATTCGGCAGAATGTAATAACGACTGAACAGCTATGCACCTTCGCTACAGCTTCCAGTTTCAACCGACCTCTTCGAGACCTGTCAAACACCTCATCTAATTAACCTCCACTATGTGTGTTGCATAATTAGCACCCCTCCACCCACCACCTCTGCAAATTTTGCGCCGGCAGCCTCAAGTCGATATTATGAGATGCATAAAATTAGAATGACCGTAGAAGCATCTTCGCAACAATTTCCAGTTTCAAGCGACATCTTGACTCGACTCACCATCGTAGTATATGTTGCGTTGGCACCATCGGAGCCCCCCCCCCAGGCCCCCCCCCGCCCCCAGTCAGTCGTGTGCTTAGTTGCACCGTGAGTTTCGAGTCCATAATTATAACCAAATCAAATTAACCAACAAAGGGAGTTAATTAGCACTCGCAAGACCTCACATGAGCACAACAACAAAGATCGTGTCGAATTCATTTACCTATGCGTTTTCTCCGCAACTGTTTAATCATCTACAAGAGTTTGCTTGCTTCCTTCCTGCCTTCGTCCGTGAGGTCACGAAGTTTGAATAATGTTTTTCCGCACCGCCGACCTTTTCGCTTCCGTCATTTCCTCTTCTGCTTTCCGAGTTTGTGGTTTTAAAGATTTCTCTCGTTTCCGGTGAATCCACAGAGCTCATGTTGCTTGTGGTTCCTTCGTGGAGAATGTGCTACACCTGCTGGTTTTAGTTAGGTGAAATGTAAATATTAAGATACGCTTGTCACCAGCTGTTTTTGACATGGTTGCGTTTGCAGTTGACTGTGTTACCTACAGAACTGTGAGCCACCTTTTGAAAGTAGTCACTTGTTTTGAAGTGGTGTAAACGAATTTTGAATGTGTGATTCGTCCTGAGGTGACACTATGCGGTTGAACTGGTATGAAAGGAATTTTGAATGTGTGATTCTTCCTGAGGTGACACTATGCGGCTGAACTGGTATGAAAGGACTTTTGAATGTGTGATTCGTCCTGAGGAGACACTATGTGGCTTAACTGGTATAAAAGGAATTTTGAATGTGTGATTCTTCCTGAGGTGACACTATGCGGCTGAACTGGTATGAAAGGAATTTGAATGTGTGATTCGTCCTGAGGTGACTCTATGCGGTTCATCTGGCGTAAAAGAAATCTCAATCCGTCTTTTGAAAATATAGTCACTTGTTTTGAACTGGTGTTCACGAATTTGGAATGTGTGGTTCGTCCTGAGGTGACACTATGCGGTTGGCAGGACGTTAAAATCCTAGAACTAACTAACTAACTGACTGACTGACTAACTAACTAACTGACTGACTGACTGACTGACTGATTGACTGACTGACCGACCGACCGACCGACCGACCGACCGATCAACCAACCAACAACTAACTAGCTAGATCCAAACACAAAAAGGTTCAAACAAACGCTTATTTATTTTAACACAGACACACAGTCTGCACATTTTCGGGTAAATCCCCTTTATCAAGCCACAAAACGACACTTACACAGATAAACGGTTAAAAACGATGAAAAATGAAAGAGAAAGACTTATCTTGTTTTGGTTGAGTTTTTGCAGTTTGTTCGGCGCCTGGAAGATTGTTGGCATCAATCTTCCAAGCTCCGAACAAACTGCAAAAACTCAACCAAAACAAGTCTTTTTCCTTCATTTTTCATCGTTTTTAACCGTTTATCTGTGTAAGTGTCGTTTTGTGGCTTGACAAAAGGGATTTACCAGAAAATGTGCATACTGTGCGTCCGTGTTAAAATAAATAAGCGTTCGTTTGAACCTTTTTGTGTTTGGATCTTGTTTTAGAACGCTAGCAGTCATTCTGTTTCAGATTTGTTTTTAACCAACCAACCAACCAACCAACCAACCAACCAACCAACCAACCAACCAACCAACCAACCAACCAACCAACCAACTAACTAACTAACTAACTAACTAACTAACTAACTAACTAACTAACTAACTAACTAACTAACTAACTAACTAACCAACCAACCAACTAGCCAACTAACTAACTCCGCATCTGGTGACCGCCAGGCCAAGGCCTCGTGTGTCAGTGCCGACGTACAGCTGCGCCGATCCACCAATCGGCTTTCCGCCCTCCGGTCTTAGCGTATCTAACACGTTCACGTTAACAGTCCCTTTGATGCAATCCGTTTATACTAATTCCAGGTCATTGAATGATCTTTATGCTGCACGTTGCCACGTGGTAGCGCTCACCTCAGTCTTGCCGGAAAACATTGATTTACCATCACTAACTTGAACACCCACCCACTCACTTCCCCCAGAGTGTCAAAGGTTCCCCCTGTCTACAATTAAGCGAGGAGAGGTTGCAGCGGGAAGGTGATGTAAGCTAGGGCTCCTGGCAAAGCGGGCCCGTTTTCCCCACAGACAGAGTTTACCCTCACGCTCACACAATTAGGAATCTCCCGTAACAGACGTAATTCAAGGAGCAACAAGCTGGCGAGCTTCTCGTGTCCTTGTAACTTCCAGCACCTGGTGCCACGAATGTCTGAAGCCAGACTTACCTCCCTTATCTATCTTCTTCCTTCCACCCCCTTCCCCCCCCTCCCTCCCTTCCCACACCAACGTTCAAAAGTTCACCTCAGTCTCGAAGTTCGAGGCGGTGCCACAATATCACAGTTGCAGCTGCAAAATTTGTCGCTACGAACGTCACGTTTGTACCCAAACGTGCACTTTGGCAGCGACAACTTTTATTCGCAACTTAAAAAAATAAAAAGATAGGCAATTTTGCTGCTTCAAAGCTGCATCCTAGTTACTGGCACAACAAATGCAAATATTTGCAGCTGCAACAAAGAGCAGAGTTGAGGCTGAATTTGACGCCACGGTTTGCCTTCGCAGCTGCAGATTTTGCTGCAGCCAACTGACGTTAACGTTGAAAGCGGATTCGAAGGGCATACTCATGCCCTCTTACCAGTCAAGCGCCAGTTAATAATACGAAAGAATGTGGTCCCCACATTGTTTGACAATACCATTAAGGCATGCCAGCTCAGAGCACTACCGTACTAGCAGCTTCCCTTCACTGACATTGCACGCAACGATCAACCACGCCAGCAGACTCAGCAGCGAGTCTTTAGCACCGGAAAGTAAGAGTTGTTCAGTTAGTTAACTGCTTCATATCTAACAGGTCATGTGCCATATTATCAGGGCGAAACACGAGTCAGCACTTCACAGGTAAGTCAGAGTCCATCCGAACACCGCTTTCCGGCACCTTCCTCCAAACTCTGCCAGATTTAGTTACGCCACTGAAAGGGTACTCTCTGAAAGGTTCGGGTATTAATATGACTGTAGAAGCAACCTAGCGCCAAAGCACGCAGGTAAACATGAGACGCATCCACCCCAGGTATATATATAAAAAGAGAAGAAAAAAAAAGAGTTCCGTCTCGATTCAAACGATTGTGGTTTTATTTGTGCTGGTGTAAACTTTGTTGGTGGCTATAAATGACACGCCTTGTTTTAATTGAGTTGTTTGTAACAATTAACTTACTACTATTTGAGCACCAACAAAAAATTGCTCGTTATCTGACAGTTTTTTGGACCCTATGACGTAACTAAATACGGCAGTGGCTGAAGGAAGGATGTCGTAAACCGGTGCTTGGAGTTTGCCTGCTCGGTTCACGGGACGATAGTCTCAAAGCCAAGAACGTTGTGTAGGATTGGATGACGACATAGGGGAAAATGACGTAGAATGAAACTGGAAGACAGAAATTAGAGAGACTAGAATTCTGGCACCGAGGAGACGAAGCATGAAAAGCTTCTTTTCCAATCCTACTCCAAGCTCGAAAATAGGCAATATTTCGCTCTGGATTCTCTGCGAAAGAGACATAAGATTCGTGTGTGTGTGTGTGTGTGTGTGTGTGTGTGTGCGTGCGTGCGTGCGTGCGTGCGTGCGTGCGTGCGTGCGTGCGTGCGTGCGTGCGTGCGTGCGTGCGCATCCTTGGGGCGTCCCGTTCCATCCCGTTGCTTTGCCGCGGGGACTTTAGCAAAGAAAAGACGCAGATGAAAGCATTAGAGAAGAAAGAGACGAGATAAAAACGACAGGGTCGCCAAGGAGAAGATAAAAACGACAGGTCACCTGTGAGAGACAGAGACAGAGAGACAGAGAGAGACAGAGAGAAACAGAGACAGAGAGACAGAGAGAAAGAGAGATTTTGTTTGTATGGGTAATATATGGAAGATTTTGCCTGAAAAGATAGAAGAGCTAGCGAAGGGAAGCGAAAGGAACGTACATCATAAGTTAAAGCGAGACAAGACAGCGCAATGGTCCCCCCGCCAGGACTCAAGAGTAGGGAGGACAAGGGAGAGGAGAAGTCTCACTGGGGCTCCAACAATCCTCCACTGCCGTCCGTCGCCACGGAACCGCCGTGAAGCACCACGAGAAGGGCGGTGGGCGCTGCGTGGAGGGCCCTGGGGGTCATTATGACCACCTGACAGCATGAGGCTTTGAGGCCAAGTTTACCGCAGCCACACTTCATTAAACCCACCCCCTTGGATGTGTCTTTTTTTCTCTCTCTCCGCTCCGCACGCCTCAGTGTCCCACGACAGGATATGGGGACAGGTTTAACATGATCTCTGTTGGCCGTAAACTGCCGGTGAATGAGGTCCGGGGCACGAAGCCTTCGTTCAACGTTGCTCTACGTCCGCGACGGGCAGCCCAGGACGTCCGCAACCTCTTTCACGCGGCTCCTGAGCTCTGCACGAAGGGTCGTCGGCGTGAATGCTTTACACAACTGGGATGTGCTGCTTCATTACCTCCGTACAGCCGTTGGAGGGGGTGCTGTATGGTTCCACTATCATCTCGGTCCTTTGAGGCCTTTGGTTTTGGCTAACAATACTGTTAGCGTGTTCCCCGGTCCGCTTATTGCACGCACGGTTTGTTTCATGGACGGGCTGGGGCGGAGAGACGGGCAGCAACTCGGCCGTTCAACGAGCGGATCATAAACTCTCGCGGCAAAGATTCATGGATTCAGAAATTAAAATCCCCTCTGCCCCCCTCCCCTTAACCAAACAACAACAACAACACACATACACGCAAGCACACACACACACACACACACACACACACACACACACACACACACACACACACACACACACACACACACTGGCACGCACGCACCCACCCACTCCCACCACACACACATATACATACACACACACAACACTACCACCACCACCACCACCGTCAGAACCCGGCAGAGCTGCCAAGGGTCCTGTTTTTTAGTATAAACCTCAGAGTAGGTCAGGAAAACACAGCTTCGCATACATCGTCTTGTGCCAGGAGTTGCTGAAAAGCTCTGAAGATACAGAAGAAAGGAAGGGGACATGACAAGTTCCAAAGAACAGCGGGAAGCTCTGAAGATAAAGAGGTAAGGATGCTGACTCATGACCAGATCCAAAGAACAGCGGGAAGCGCTCTCAGTTCTTCTGCAGTGCATGCGGTGTATGTCTATAGTCAGGTTCAACCACAGCGCAGCAGAAAGGCAAAGGACCAAAGAAAGATACGGGCAACGAAACCCCTCCAAGTAAGTAAGTAAACAAGGTGCTTAACGTCCACAGAAACCATAAGGCTTACTAGGATCGGGGAGAAGGGGGGAGGGGTATGGAGGTGGGGGAAGAGGGAGATTATATACCTATCGCTACACTGTCACCACCAGAATGATTCCTGCATTAAGATGGGCAGTGCTGAGAGCCATCTTAATGTTTCAGTAGGAAGTGATGGACACAGTCACAAGACAGTGTCCACAAACCACAACCTTTTTGAAGAGAAAGGAGAGCCGAAGCGGTATCGAACCGAGGTCCTTCCGCTTACCAGCCTAACGCCTTACCGCTAGGCCATACCGGCTCACCACCCCCTCCTCCAGAGAAGAGGGTATTTATACCTCTTTGCCTCCTCCGGCTACAAAAACCACAAGCTCGCAAATAAATAACGACTGACTACTGGCACAGGCGCTTCAGCCGCCGTCACCTTGACGAGAGAGAGCGCAGAGCACGTGATGCTCGTGCGCGTGCCTGCCTGGTCATGGCGTCGGTCAGCACAGATGGAGGTCGGCGATGATGAACGGGGCGGTCCATGGGGGTCTACAAGTCTCCTTGGCCGTGCATCTCTGCGCCAATCTCCGCTCCTGTCCCGCGGAACCAGACTGATTCAGACTTCAGGGAGCTTAAATTACCCAGACAACCGAGCCCCTAGAAATAAAAGCTTGAACTTGCTGGAAAGATCAGGACTGAGTGCAAACGTTGGGGGAGTGAAATGACCCCCCGCCCCCGTCTCAAACATAATAAATTCATTTGAAGGGTTTGTTGAGAGAGTGTTGTTTTGATGGAGGTGATTCGGAATCGTGACGGCCGTAGATGAATCAGGTTTTGGAAACTGAGCTCAGCATGCAGAGCAGAGAGAGAGAGAGGGGGGGGGGGGAAGAGAGAGAGAGAGAGAGAGAGAGAGAGAGAGAGAGAGAGAGAGAGAGAGAGAGAGAGAGAGAGAGAGAGAGAGAGAGAGAGAGAGAGCGCACATTCACACACACACACACACACACACACACACACACACACACACACACACACACACACACACACACACACACACACACACACACAAAACAAACCCAGAAGAGTGTGACGTGAAAGAGTGATTAGGGTAGGTGAGAGGCGCCGGGTCCTCTGTTCTTTGAAGCTGTGTCTCAGTTTGGCTCACAGCCGGGCCAGCCGGCCCAAGATACCTTATCATTCCGCTTTCCTCACCGACTTTTCTCACTGAAGGGAAACGCCCCATCCGCCGGACCCTTTGCCCGGAAAGTCCGGGAATGTCCAACCGTGATTTACCGCAATAAAGACAACTTGAAAAAGCAGTGCACAAAATAAACAACTAAATACACGCTCGCAGGCGCTCTCACGCACGCACGCACGCACACACAATCACGCGCGCGCTCGCGCACGCACACGTACGCACACATGCACATACGCACGGACGCATGCACACACGCAACACACACTGACGCACACACAAACACACACACACACAAACACGCACGCACGCGCACGCATACGCAGCACACGCACGCACACACGCACAACACAACACATACGTACACACAACATACATACAGAGAGAGAGAGAGAGAGAGAGAGAGAGAGAGAGAGAGAGAGAGAGAGAGAGAGAGAGAGAGAGAGAGAGAGAGAGAGAGAGAGAGAGAGAGAGAGAGAGACAGAGACAGAGACAGAGACAGAGACGAGAGACAGAGACAGAGAGACA
>OY757542.1:14384503-14398261 GCA_963584105.1 Alviniconcha strummeri
CGCTATTCTCCGCTCTCGAGCAGACTCACCGTGCTCGCATGTGATTCTACATGAGTGAATAGCTTTTTATAGCGCGTTTTTTTGAATATCTATCGAAGTGGTGTACAACGCTGGCATGGCTGGTGCCACAAGAAAACTGCTGCCATCTCGGCGCGTTCTGTGTACAACCATACAAACCATACACCATGTCACTCCATGCAAAGCCACATACATAAGGTGTATGCGTGTTTAGCTGTAGCCTGCCACCTGCACTTTTGGCAGAATGACCGGGATCTTTTACGTGCTACTGCGGTAACACAGGGGTGGAAACGGATACCGAAATAAGAGTCAGCACAGAAAGTTGACCCTGGAGAAGAAAATTCTCCCGCCGTTCCAACAGGGATTCGAACCCGCGACCTTTCGATCACGGGTCCGGCGCTCTAACCACTGAGCTATCCCCGCTTTACAACCAAGAAGAAAGAAAAGAGAGAATGGCGGGGTGGTGGAGGGGTGGTGGTGGGAGGAGATGCGGAGGATAGTCCTGCGAAAGCTGGAATAATCTGCCTTTCTCCATCCGCCACACACAAACATACTCCTCATTTAAGTCACAACTGAAAACCTACTTGTTTTCCCAAACCTTCCAACAGAACCCAGTTTTTGATGCTCTTTGTATTTGATTTCCAATCATGAGATGTTTCGATGGTCCATGTATTGCTGCATTGCGTGTCTGGGTTGCACTGATTGTTCCGGGATGTGTGTATGTTTGCCCTGCGCTTTGCTGTTGGCGTTGGATCGTCTTGGGTGTGTGCATGTTTCATGTATTGATTCTGATGTCCATTCTTGTTTTGAAATTGTGAAGTGCTTTGAGCCAGTCTAGTTGGATTAGGCGCTATATAAGAATTACGTATTATTATTATTCCGAAGTTTATCTGCGCAACGTCCTTCATGCAGAGGTCAGAAAACAAACTTCCATGATCAAAAAGTGAGCAGGCTACCACTTTGTCACTGCCTATCAACGTAATTAGACCACAAAGCCCCGTTGAAGGGGCGGACAGCGTAATTCAAAATGCCTCCCTGAATAAATATTTACACCTGAATAAATATTTACATATCTATTCCTCTTTTGTGCTGAGGCTTGAGCAGACGCCATGGGACTCAAGACATAAGTTTTTCTTTTTCTTCTTCTTCTTCGTCTTCTTTTCGTGTGTGTGTGTGTGTGTGTGTGTGTGTGTGCGTGCGTGCGTGCGTGGCGTGCGTGCGTGCGTGCGTGCGTGCGTGCGTGCGTGCGTGCGTGCGTGCGTGCGTGCGTGCGTGCGTGCGTGCGTGCGTGCGTGCGTGTGTGTGTGTGTGTGTGTGTGTGTGTGTGAAATGCCTCACGGCAAAGCGAACACAATCATCTTGCTTCCCGGCGAATTCTCTGACCCTCTGCTCGACACCGAGACATGGGAGTTTTTGTCTTCTCTTATGCTTCGGAGGGGTTTCAAAGGCGTCTCTTTCTGCCCCCGTCTTGATTTCTATACGCGGTTTTGAAAACCCGAAACCACTGGGGGATTTTATTTATATTCCACCGTGCAGTGCTAAAATTACAGGGTGTACACTCGGATCACATGCTTCCTGGCTTTTATACGCTTTGCTCGGGCAGGTGATTTTAAAACTGTTGATTCTACGTGCAGTTAAATGACCTGGGGTTTAGTGTTGCCCACGGGCCGCTGTGGAGGTATGAAACGAGAGGCCAAGGTGCAGATAAAATATGAATAAAAACGTAGATGCCTGCGGACGTACTGTGCTAACAACGGCAGCCTAGGTGGAAAATATGGGGATTTCGCGAAGACTCCGTCGCTGTATTTAAGAAGTACTTTCTGAAGCTTCACAAGCAGGACGATTTTACTCGCTCCATAATTATAGTTATTTTCTTCCGACGTCAAATCACACAGACGCACGGACGTACACGCACGCACGCACGCGGGCGAACACGCACGCACACAACGCAAACGCACACGCACACGTACACACACACACACACACACACACACACACACACACACACACACACACACACACACACACACACACACACACACACGTACACGACACACACACACACACACACATGTACACACACACACACATGTACACACACACACATGTACACACACACACACACACACACACACACACACACACACACACACACACACACACACACACACACACGCGCGCGCGCGCGCGTGCACTCATGGAGTCACACACACACACACACACACACACACACACGCACACACGCACGCACGCACACACACACACACACGCACGCACAGATGCACACATACACGCACGCACACTCATGCACACACGCACAGACACAGACACACGTACGCACGCACACACACTCACACACACACACACACACACACACAGACACACACACACACACACACACACACACACACACACACACACACACACACACACACCACCACACCACCACCACCACCACTAACACCAACACAGAAGCGAAAGCAACATAAGTGATTCCCCCTTTAAATTCATAGACCTCTAGAAATAACAGCAGAACGGGTCATCCATTAAAGAGATAGTGTCCGATCGCTCTCCAGCACCCCGCCCCCCTCCCATTTCCACCTTTTTCTGAACGTACCAAGTCAGCGCGGAGATCATCAGGGATACAACGCTACTGCAACGGTGTTGCATGTACATACGGAAGTTCAGCAAAGTAAACATAATGCTTAACGTCCATAGCTATAGAAACAATAAGGCTTATTAGGGACGGGCAGAGGGGGGAAAGGGATATGGAGATGGGGGGAGAGGAGGGAGATTATATACCTATCTCTACTCTGTCACCACCAGAATGACTCCTGCATTAAGGTGGGCATCGATGAGAACCATTTTATGTTTCATAATTTTGAGGGACAAAGTCACAAGACAGTGTCCACAGACCACAATCGTGAAGAGAAAGGAGAGCCTAAGCAGATTCGAACCGAGGTCCCTCTGCTTACCATCCTAAAGCCTTACCGCTAGGCCAAAACCGGCTCTTAAAATTCAGCGATAAAGTAACACTTTAAATATGTCGTGTGTACCAGCCAGTGAACGTTAACTGAAATCGCTTGTTGAAAAGGGTCAATCAAACGACGGGGGTGTTGTCAAAGGGGCTGTTACCGAGTCGGATATCCTAGCTGATGGAGACCTAAAAAAGATGAAAAAGAACTGCTTGAGGTGAGTCTGTATCACAAATCTGCCGCAGTGGTGTACCGCGGATGTAGATATTCAGGCACCCTCTGCTGAGGACGTAGACCGAATCAAACGACGGGTGCGTTGTCAAAGTGGCTGTTACGAAGTCGGGTGCCTAAGCTGAGGGAGACCTAAGAAAGGTGAGAAAGAAATGCGTGAGGTGAGTCTATATGACAAATCGGCCGCAGTGGTGTTCCGCGGATACAGATATTAACCCCTTCACTGCACCAGCCTGTACAATTTCCGGGCTGAAACGTTCACGCACGTGCCCGCAAAAACGAAATGTTCCGGTCCTACCTATAAAGAATCGACTTTCTTTCCTGACTGTGACTTTTCCTATCCTGACTGTGCGTTTTGACAGAAATATTTTCAGTGTTTCACATAAAACGAGAAAGAAAAAGAAAAGCTTTCAAAAGACCTTAAATTTCGCACTTTTACTGATCGTGTTCAAGTGACATCGTGGCAGAGAAAGGGTTAAGGTGCTGAGAATGTAAAAGCATTAAAGGTTCTCCTTTGTTATGTGTAGAGTAGGTCGGAATGTAGCTTTGCATGCTCCGTCTACTGCCAGCAGTTGTGCCTTTATGATTTCTGCCCGCCCCCTCGAGACAGAATATTCTTGGCAACAGGCGAAGTACGCGAAGCTATATTCTGACCCACTCCGCTCTGCAAAAGAGAGATCCTATGATAGCTCTGGGCTGGAAGCAAAAGCCTGGGCAAGCAAGCGTACCGCTTCATCAGCGTGACTCAGGAAGCAAGAAGAGTCACAGTGCTTACATCAGAGCTTGCAATCGTCTCTCCGGCGGGCCGTGAAAACTACGTTGAAGATGACGGTGACATTTATTCTTTCGCACCCCCTTCCCAAGTGCGGCAGAAGCTTTACACTGATGGAAAATGGCAGCCTAACAGCAGAGGATTCGAGTGATGAAATGAACGGGACCGGCATAATAGGCGTTTTAGTTTAGCATCATGACGAACTTCAAACGTAACAGTAAAGCAAATACCGGGCACGTCTGAGTCATACATACGCAAGAATACATTGCAAAGCTTTTTCTTCTTCTTCTTCTTCTAAATCTGTTTACCTTGGTATTTAGCACCCAAGCAAACAAATAAACAACCATAACCACAACCACCAAACCTTGGCGTCAGTTTAGTACCCAAGCAAACTAATAAACAACCGCAACGCAAAGTCTTTGACCCGAAAACCTACAGTGGTTACAAACAGCGGATTGTCTCAAAGCCCTGAAAGTATTACTAATTAATAGCATCACAACAGCACAGCTCTTCCCATTTCTTTCCTTCCTCCTTCTCCTCTTCCATTTCTTTTCTTCCCCTCTCCTCCTCCTCCTCCTCCCCCCTGTGTCCTTGTATTTCACACCTTTCCCCTCCCTCTGTCACCTTTCCGGCGATTAATGTGCAATGTTTGCAATCTTGTCGTGGGAATTGGGCCGTTACACGCTCGGCGACCGACGAGCTCATATTTTCAACGCCCAAGAAGAAAAGGAGGAAGAATTTATGATTCGATGTTTTTCTTTGGAGCGTCGTGAATTTCAAAGCGAACGTGCTCAGCATATCTGTGCTCCATTTTCTCACACTTTTTTCTTTCTTTTTCTTTTTTTCGGTGAGATAGACTAACACCGCAACCAGTGCACGAGGCCGTGGGGGTGAGAGTATAATTAGCCGGCAACCGATGGAGCCGATTCGTTGATTCTTGACATTTAACGCCAAGTGAACCACCAAGGTCGTATCGGAGCGAAACATGAGTAGGTAACCAGGTCACGAATAAAAAGTCTGACTTGCTGTTTATGACAACAACAACAACAACAACAACAACAAAATTTGTTGGGAGAAGTCTGAGTAAAAAATGAAGTTGAATGAATACAGTAGGAAGACACTGGAAAGATAGAATTCGTGGAAGTAGACGAAGCACTTAAAGCTATATACATCTAACATACAAATAACTGTGTTTGAAAAAGAGTGAGAGAAAAAAGTTTGAACGCACAAACTAGATAGTCTGAATTGCTGGAAGTATGCGAAGCACTTAAAGCTAGTCTGAATTGCTGGAAGTATGCGAAGCACTTAAAGCTATACCAGCCCCAGGAGTACAAGGCAAAATATTTGATAGCCCTGGATGCCCAGATCATGGGACCTCAATTTCTGCGTCCGCGGTGACCTATCGCAAGGCCGCAAGTGAAAACTATCACTAATGTCCACAACAGCATGTACGACTGACTATCAGTTACTCATTTGGCAAAATAATAGAAAGCAAGAACAAGACATGGTGTGTAAACTGTTTTGCATTGAATGAAAATAATTGTAATGGCATTATACCAAAGATTTTCCCCTACGGAGCGATACATAGTCTTTAATTATAACTGTGCACATTAAAATCGGACCTTAGACACTTGAAGACAGCTTAAATTAAAAAAAAAAAAAAAAAGAGTGAAAGAGAAACCAGAAGTTATTTACATTGTCATTATTAACGTCCTGTTGTCTCTTGCTAGAAAGTTCTAACTAATCTTCGTGACATGACAAAATCCATCATCGAAACCCTCAAAGTCGGAGTGACAGATCATTAGCACTGCACATGCAACACAGCGTGTTTATCTGTCTCGTCTTCGTGTGTGCTCTTCATCAAGACTCATCAAGACAATCCCGCTCCTCTTCCTCTTCGGACTCAAGAGCATTACAAAGGCGACAAAACAACATTTCAGCAACGATTGATTAGCAAAATCACAGGAGCGATTAGGGCGTGCGTGTTGATCCTCTGTGAGCTCGAGCCCAGAGAGAGAGAGAGAGAGAGAGAGAGAGAGAGAGAGAGAGAGAGAGAGAGAGAGAGAGAGAGAGAGAGAGAGAGAGAGAGAGAGAGAGAGAGAGTGTATGAGTGCATGCATACAAACTGTACACAGTGTGTGGCACTAGCAAGCTTCGTGTCAGCGCCACCATACCGTGAACATACAGGTTGAGCACCTGTACAAACTGATGTAAAACCAAGCGCAAAGAAGCTTTTTATTGGGAGCTGAACGCTCTACAAAAGAACGAATCCGGCTTGAATGAAGCCAGGACTTCCTTGAAGCGGAAACGTCACCGCGCAGGCTAACATCCAATCAAAAACGCCATACGAATACGAAGCAGCTGGATCTCCGGTACCACTGCGATCGATTAAACATAAAGTTTGCAAATGAAGCCATCGAGCAACTCGTAATTTCTCGTCCTGCCAAGCAACTGTCAAATCTGTGGGGAGGAAAGCACGGTACGTGTGTAATGGTCAGCGGTAATTTTGACATGAAGTCACTTGCAGCACAAAAGATTTGTTTTCCAGTTCGGTGGTTGCAACCGGCAAAGGTTGCGGCGTTAGTTTTTTTTTTTCTTTTTCTTTTTTCTTTCCGTTGCTGCTTAAATAGAAGTAGCTTTGTAGCAGACAACTGAAATGATCCCAGGTGTTTCTTTTATAACCATTCACATTGCTTACGCCTCCAAAATTAAAACCAAAAATCGTTGGAATTAGTAAGTAAACATTGTGCTTAATGTCCACAGAAACCATCAGGCTTATTAAGGACGGTCCGTTTGAATGTTGTTGTTGTTGTTGAAGTGTTGCTTTACGTCCACAGAAACCGTAGGCTTATTAGGGACGGGAGCCCAGGACGACCACCTCAACTTTCACACAGCTCCTGAACTCTGGGCCGTTCGAATCGAAACAGAACTCATTTTATACCCGAGGAGGAGGCGTCTCATGTTTATGTGCGTGCTTCGCCGCTGTGTTGCTTTCACAGTCTTAATTATTAGTACCCAAACCTTTCGGGGCCGCTGACAGCGTCGATGGACAGATGCGCGGGGATAGAGAGTGCCCCCACTGAGCTAGACAGACTAGCTCAGTAAGTGCCCCTTTAGTGGCGTAAACAATATTCTGGCAGAATCTCAAAGCGAGGTGTGGAGTGCGGGGTCATCCCGAAAGCGAGATGTCGAGTGTGGGATCAGCCCGAAAGCGATGTGTGGAGTGTGGGATCAGCCCGAAAGCGATGTGTGGAGTGTGGGGTCACTAGCCCGAAAGCGAGGTGTGGAGTGTGGGATCAGCCCGAAAGCGAGGTGTGGAGTGTGCGGTCACTAGCCCGAAAGCCAGGTGTGGAATGTGGGGTCAGCCCGAAAGCGAGGTGTGGAGTGTGGGGTCACCTTCAATTCCAACTTTTTCACGTGCTGTGTCTCGAAGCTCGGGAGCTGCCATATGTTTGCATGGCCTTGCGGGTTCGAGGATGAGTTTAGCGGTGTTGCACTGAGTTGACACTTTCTCGCTCTACTGTTTTCACGGATGTATTGCTCATAATCCAAACCGGAAGACTCATCAAACCCATTCGGTTCATGACATTTTTTTATATATATTTTCTTTAATTCAGTGCCATGGGTCAGAAAACTTGTGACGTCGCAATGCAAAACAAGCCTGACCAGAGCCTCTCCCAAGATGTACCCAGATATTAAAACTGACACACCTGCCCTGCATGCAAAACCCAATGTCACCGTAATAATAATAACAACAACAACAACAACAACAACAACAACAACAACAACAAAACCTAAACAGAAGTATCCAGGTATTAAAACCGACACACCTACCCTGCATGCAAAGCTCAGTGTCGTCACTTGATACAAAACAAGCCTGAACACGCCTCTCCCAAGATGTACCGACGCCGCAGGCTACTAAAACCGACACATCTACCCTGCACGAAAACCCTTGGCGTGAACTGGTCCACGGTACAATCGCAAAAGCCTTGCGAGCCTCACAGGCCGTTCTTAAAATTAACTGGGTGAATGTTTGTTCAGGAACCTAGTTGGAAGTATTCGGCGAACCTAGTTGGTTCTTAACCGGGCGAACTTTTTTCGCGAACCTAGTTGGGAGTATTTGTCGAACTGCGACGAAGCTATATTCGGGGTCCGAAAAGCTTCGCTCAACATGTTTTGGGTACATTCGCCCTATTCGACGAACATTGCCTCTGTTTGGCTGAGAGCAGAGCTCTCCTGTGGATGAGGAAGAAATAAAAATAAAAATGGATGACGGTGTCGCTAGGTTCTTCACTCGCTTCAGAGGGATTGTTTTTTATCTGTTGACTTGTGGGAGGCGCAGCCTTGTCTCGGGGACCCAGAATGAGATAGTAGTTAGTTGAATTACCCTGTGAAGGATGACTAAAGTATATTGACTTTAGCCTACATTCTCGATCATGCTGTCTGCTGCGCGTCTGCCGCAAGTTCGGGCCGAAGCTTGCATCTCATTACAAGCCAGTTGAGAACGAAGTAAAGTTCGTCGAACTGTCCGAACCATGTTCGGCGAACTAAAAGTTCAATTAAGAAACGAATCATAGTTCGTCGAACTGTCCGAAGTATGTTCGGCAAACAAACATTCGCCCAGTTAAGAACGGGCTTAAGCGCAATGTGAAGAATCCAACCAGAAAACCCATCGCGACCCACCACGACCCGTACCTGTCTCGTCCTTTGATGGTTATAGGCAGATTCTGTGGAGAGTGTATGTGTAATGTCACACGAACCTTATACATGATGTATACACAAAGCATCATGCATTCTGGTGTAAGGTTTGGATGGGGGGGTTTGCTTCGCCGCGACTGACCTAACCAGCTCGTTCCATGTCAAAAGCATGCCGGATGGAATCCAAGATTGTTGTTTTTGTCAAACAAAGCAAGCTTTCAGACGCCGCGGCCAATAAAACACCACTTTCCCGTGTTGGAGTTAAGGCTCTTTTTCTCAGAGAACATTAACCAAGAAATGTGAATCCAGAAGATCAAGAACCTCTGACAACAGACTGCTCATTTGGCAAAGCCTTAACTATTGGGATGCCAGTCGAGGCTGCCAGTGGTTCAGTGTCGGGTTGCTGGCTTTCCAGTATAGGGTTGCTAGCACCTCCTTCCTTAGTGTCGGCTATTTCAGTCTTTACACTGCACAACACGACAGTTCAACAGGCAGAGCTGGCAGTCGGCTGCAGTCAGCCAGAGTTCACAACACACCGCGGGCCATAAAAGTAGACACACCACACTGAAAACCTTGATTTTAATAGAAAACCGAGCAACGGGAATTCTTAAAGCGTCTACCCTGCGGCTCACAAAAGCGCTGAATTACGCAAACGCAACAGAATGCATGTAATGCATAATTATAGCGATAAAGAACGTGGTTTTTGTCTGTTTGTTTTATTGTTTGTTTTTTAAATTAATTTAACTTTACGTACAACTAACAAATCATGCAGACATTGACAGGGTCGCGAGCTCATATTTAACTGACTATATGCCAACCACGCACAGAGAGAGAGAGAGAGAGAGAGAGAGAGAGAGAGAGAGAGAGAGAGAGAGAGAGAGAGAGAGAGAGAGAGAGAGAGCGACAAGAGAGAGAGAGAGAGAGAGAGAGAGAGAGAGAGAGAGAGAGAGAGAGAGAGAGAGAGAGAGAGAGAGAATTCTACATTCCCTTTTTGTCAATAATTATACTGCTGTAAGAACGACCTCAGTTGTTCGCTCCGCAATTGGACTGACTTAACTAACAGAATATCGTGTCCTGCATTACCGAATGTTTTGAATCACTTGCACCCTATCAGTGTCAGGTTTGCTAGAGTCTGTTCACAGCGTTCTGGTAGACAAAGGCAGCCGGTCCGAAACTGGCTGGGGTGACGAAGTAAAGAAGAAGAAAGCTTGAAGACCATCGGCGGTGCACCCACTTCAGTCGCGAGGCCTTCGGGTCGTTAAACTGTCGAACATTCTGTTCCGCAGGCGTGAGAACTCGAACTGACATCATAATGAGACCCATTGTTACAGCTGATTTGTAGTCTAATTCATTCGTGGACAGGAATAAATTTCCCATTTCTGATCCGTGAGAGAATTAAAGGTCGACGACTGAACGCCATTTCGTTGGAATAGACTATTAATTAAGCGAACCGAAAGTGAGTAAAGGTGCAAGCGTGTCTGAGCACAACGAAGCTCGCAGGGGTAAGGGGTAGGGGGGGGAGGGGGGAGGGGGGGAGGGGTGGGGGGGGAGGAGGTAATCGACTGACCTCTCAGTCGCCACCCATTGGCTGACAGATGAGCTTTATCCAATCAGCGGCCGCGTACAAACACACCTCCTTAGACAACCACGCGCTGTGTCTAAGGACCATTGTAATGCAAGCAAAGCACGTGTCCGCACCGTTTACGAAGGCAATGATCAAGCGCTCTGGGCGTGTGCAGTTCGGTGCGTGAGTTAAATCGAACCCACGTCAGTAATGCCGTTTACTCCGCGTATGTAAAATTAATGGTCGAGGATAAAATTATCTGGCTAAAAGCGAGAGGTCAGTTATGTTCGGACAGTGACCGCAGGCTCTTTAGCCCGGTGTGGTTGACTGGGCTTAAAGCACCAACTCACTAACCCCAGGCTCTTCTCTAGCTGTAGGGTTCTGGGTTCAGCGCCCAGTCCTGTAGATGAGACGAAAACCCCACTAAATGCCCCGCGTGCTACAGGCATGTGCACGTTAAAGATCCCATGGCAGCTGGGACGAAAATGTTGCCCTGGCCATAAACTGTAGCAATTCCACGAAGGAAGGGAACTGTACTGATCTCCAGCTTTTAGCCAGGTAGCTCATGATCCATCCACTTAGACAAGCGGACTTAAACAACACAACGTGTACTCGAACTCTCGCTTCGAACTGCAAAGACCGAGGCGCTTTATCGTTGTCTCCTAAAACATCAGGGGCACGTGCTTTGTGTACGTTACAGTGGTACTTGGACAACCCACAGCGTCCCGCTAAGGAGGTGTGTTGGTTGCATGCAGGCCCATCTCTCAGTCAGAGGGTAGCGAGAGATCAACTAGCAGGCTGAACAGCGCGAATCTGTAGCAGCATGCTTTCCCAAAGAAAAGTGCACCCATCTACCCCCCCCCCCCAGCCACCACTATCCTCCCCCTCCCCCTCCCCCACACGCATACACTTTGTCTGTCTCTCTCCTCTCTCTCTCTCTCTCTCTCTCTCTTTCTCTCTCTCTCTCTCTCTCTCTCACACACACACACACACACACACACACACACACACACACACACACACACACATACACATGCACACGCACGCAACGCACGCAGGCACACACACACACACATGCACACGCACGCAGCACGCACGCACGCACACACACACACATACACACACACACACATACACACACACACACACACACACACATACACATGCACGCACGCACGCACGCACGCACACACGCACGTACGCACACAACTACGAGAAACTGCCGAATTGCACAATAAAGTATATGGCGAAACCTGCGGTCCGCGTAAAACTGTGAGAACGTACTGAAACATGAGCTAACATCTCGCGGTGACGTTGATCCCGCGCTGGGCATTCAAAGCAGAGAGAACACGACGAAGCCTGAGGGACGTCAGGTACGCGGCATTCATTTCTCTATTTTCTTTTCTGCTACCTGTTGGACAACAGCTTTTAAAGGACAGATCCTTTACGCTACGATGATACGCGCATATGTAACCCCCCCCCCCTTTTTTGTGTGTGTGTGGTTCGTTTTGGTTGCCACCTGAATAAAGCGAAACGTATTGGATCATGGTGTCAGCACCGAGCGGCGGGTGTTTTGACACGAGCACTGAAGAGCTGTCAGCTGCCTTTGGTATACGACACGCCGTTGGAATCAAGGGGCATGACAAGCCATTTATTTTGTGTTAAAGGGAAAAGCACTGAAGGGATCGAGGCATATGCGTTAAAATGCTCGTTAGCTGACAATTTTCTGGACCCTATGGCGTAACTAAATACGGCAGTGGTTGAAGGACAGCATAGTAACATGTGGCAATGATACCGTCCTGAGTCCTCAGACCTCAGTCCAAACCCAACGCACTGGTTTACGACATCCTTCAACCACTGCCGTATTTAGTTACGCCATAGGGTCCAGAAAACTGTCAGTTAACGAGCATTTTTGTTTTTTGTTTTGTTTGTTTGTTGGTGCTCAAACAGTAGTAAGTTTGTTACAAACAACTCAGATTATATCAGACGTTTGTTTTATAACTGACCATGTTGCTTACGCCAACTCAAATAAAACCAAAATAGTTTGAATCGAGACGAACTCTTTTTTTTTTTCTCTTTTTTTTTTACCCGGGGTGGATGCGCCTGATGTTTACATGGGTGAATGGGCGCTAGGTTGCTTCTACAGTCATATTAGTACCCAAACTCCAAGCACTGGTTTACGACATCGTTCCTTGGAGGAAGTTGCCGGAAAGCGATGCTCGGAGTGTGATTAGTGCCCAAACCTTTCGCTGACTGCGTCGGTGGACAGCTGCGCGGAGATAAATAGTGCCCCTTCAGTGGCGTAACCAAATCTGGCAGAGTTTGCCGGAAAGCAATGCTTGGAGTTTGACCTCAGCCTGTCTTCCCGGGTGACGGCCACCAGGTGTGTGATCAACAGTGCGTTGGCGAGGACAGGATCTCGGAATGGGAACGAGTCAGAAAGGGTCTGAGCGGGCCCTTTCTCCACAGGGCTAGCTGCTGGCAAGGTCACAGCCCCCTCAGAAATGAACCCGATGAATAAAGTGACCGCTTATATGGCGTGCATAGACGGACCTGACGAAAATGTGACTTTTTGGGGCATACAGCTGTACTTCCAAGGTACCCCTCTATTGACGCGTCGTCAGCGCTCCCTACCCTTCCTTCTCCTCTTTGGGAGTAATGAGGCTCTACATCATGGCCACGCCAAACGCTGTGTATCACACTACTGTCACTTAATGTGAGCCCTTTCCGTTTCAAATAAGCGAGAAAAACCGTTCAGAAAAGCAGCCACACAACGTGAAAACGATCCCACTTCTTGCGGAACAAAACACACACTTGCAGTACAGGCCGTACCGTTTCGCATTCCTAGGTAAGCTACGAAAGTCAGTCAGCGTTCGCTGGAATCGTTTTATGGCATCGCTTTACTGCAGGTTTGCTCGGCTGGAAAACCGAGACACTCTTGAATGACAGTCCTTGTCTTTGTGCACTTGTCGGAGCCTTTGTCGTCAGGATTTGAATTCTGTGAATAATTCCTGGCATAATGACGGCAGCTGTTCCTTACTGGAAGGAATGAGTTATGCTGGGACTGAGAAGCGGAGAGACACTGACAAGTAGTGAGTACAGGGTAGACGACATAAAGATCACATTCGATCTCCCTAAGGCCCAGTGTTCCTGTGAAGACCTCCCCGCAGAGGTCCGCTGAAGTAAGCATTGATTGGAGAAAAGCCTCAGTGGCATTTTCAACGAGAGTAACAACAATTGGAAACACTCCCATTACCGTCATTCTCACTGAATGTCACTGTGTGCACGCGCGCAGTCACACACACACACACACACACACAGGCGCGTGCGCGCGCGCGGACACGCGCGCACACACGTATGCACCCCCCCCCCCCCCACACACACGTAGTCGTGGAAAATCTGTGCTATTAAGAAAGGATTAAGTTGCAGCTGAGCCGGTATACGCGCGCGTGCGCGCGCGCGCGCGCACACACACACACACACATATGCACACTTACACA
>OY757542.1:14403461-14428461 GCA_963584105.1 Alviniconcha strummeri
ACGCACACACTATAGACACACACGCGCGCGCGCACGCACGCACGCACGCACGAACGAACGCACGCACGAACCGAGCACTGCCCCGGCACACGCGGCACACGCACACACTGACGCACACGCACGCACACACGCACGCTGACACGCACTCGCCGCGCGGCGGCACAGTGGACTGACGCACACACGCACAAGGTGAACCAGACAACTTGATGAAGTGAGATTTTAAAGATGATTTGAGACGGATGTGAGTATATTTGAGGATCTAACTTTTGCAAGGTCGGAGACTGTTCCAGACGGTGCAGCATAAGCAACAACAACAACAACAAATAACTGAAATAAATCAGTGAATTCTCACGCGGCCATAGCAAGTCGCCGCGCCGGCGCACAAAGGAATCAAGACAAAGAATGAAAGTATCAGAAGAAGAGCGCAGCCGGCGGGTTGGCCCGAACTTTCAGGAGTTTAGTCAAGTAGGCAGGAGCGGTCCAGTTAATGCAGTGCGGAAGCACAGAGAAGCGAGTCACTGCACGGTATTCGTGAATCAGCGGCCAGCCACTGAGGGGAGGTTGGTGGAGGGGGGGGGGGGGGGGGAGGGGGCGCTTCTATATCATTGTAACATTCTTGACTACGGTCCTCAACCTTTATTGACATGAGCGTCGGTATACTTCTCCATTGAGACACATACGGAAGTGGACTTCAAGCACCATATTCAAGTCTAAGAAACAACTTTCGGGCTGTCTATGCAAGGGACAAAACTCCTAAAAGAGTTACTGATCTAGCAAGCGTTACACCCCCTGTTCACTTTAACACTTCCGGTTGTAGAAAGTTTGAGAAAACGCAGTGAACTGTACTGTATGTATTTTGTGGAGAAAGACTTCTTTTTCTAAAAGTCTGTTTGATTTTGCATCTGGTCAGGGCTGACAATTATATTTACTAACGGAGTTATCGCGCTTAGCGACCTTGACATTTACTGCCGCACTCTATGAAATCTATCTTCCTTTCGATTTCTTATCGGCAGAACTATGCTACACAGAACAGTCTGCTTTTTTCACACGTCATTTCTTTTCTATTGAACTTTGACATACTCAGAATCATGATAAGTTTCAAATTATTCATGCTGTACGTTGCTGGCGGTTTTCTTGCCTTCAGCTTCACGTATTTTACACCACTTTTGCAAGACAAATTGTGGCAGAATAATGTATTTCAAAGTGACAGTGGACAAGATATCACAACCCCTTCACAACAGGGTGGTGTTGAAGACTCTGAAACCGTTGCTGTTGAAATCATAAATGGTGTGAAGTCGGATGCAAATGCAGCAGTGAAAACGGCGGATCGAGAAGACGAACAGGGAACAAAGCAGCCATCTGAGTTCAAAACTGATAATGGAGGTGAAAAACACAAAGATCCGACTCGGAGTAGTCCGGATATGTTCGATAAAAGTGATGGCTTACCAGTGTATCCAGAGTACTCGGAAATGTCAGTGTACATGCTTTCAATGTTGGTCAGTGAGGAGGAAGAGGAAAAGAGATCAAGTGGTATGACTGTATGATGTCTCATCAATCATGTTATTAACTTGTTTTTAGGAATATTAATTATGTGTGCCATGCTGTAGTACTAGTACTGTAGTAGTAGTACTAGTAGAACTAGTCTAGTTGGAGGTATACCTGAACATTGTTTAGAACTGTCTTCTGAGTTTCTCTCAGTTTTGTTGTTGTTTTCTCTCTTACCTAACGCATGATGTATGTATACATACAAAGCCAAGTAAGTGTCATTGTTGACAATAATAATTAATATTGATAGCTTGACCAGAATTAAAAAATCATTTACCTCCTTATTAATAATAAATAATAATATTATTATTCTATGGCACAAAATGAATAGAAGTATGTGTGCTTCAAATATGATCAGCTGAACTGCTAGTTTAAAGCGATATTGTAGTAAGTAATAAAATGCATCATGTTTTCTCTCCCTCTCTCTGTCTCTGTCTGTCTGATTGTCTGTCTGTCTGTCTCTGTTTATTTATGCATGTTTTGAACTTGTGTTTCAGGTATGAAAAAACATGGGTTTAATGAGTTTGTCAGTGAGAAAATTGGCTTTCATCGAAACATTCCAGATGAAAGGAATGAAGTGTAAGTGAACTGTGAAGCATTCTCACCGAGTAGCACTAGCACTAGCAGTGCTTAACACTTTAATTTTTATATTATGCATTAATATTATTATACTTTATGTGTTACTGTTAGGGGTTTCCATTTCTAATGTGTGAACAAAACAGTGGACAGAAGTGTGTTCTTGAGGCATTTGCCGTGATATGGTGGAGAAAAGTAAAAGAGGGGTGGTGCTCCATCGGTCATATTTTAAACTAAATTTCACTTGGGGTTTCACTGAACTTTCATAGACTATGAATAAATATGACAGAGGATTCCTGACTGTCAATCCTGGTGTTTCTCTAATCAACACCATTTCATTGTTATTGTACATTAGGCATTACTGATTGCACAATGGTCAATGCTATTTTAATTTTTTTTTTTTTTAAAGGCAAATGGATGGAAATGATGAGTTCCATTTCAGTTCATTGTTTTCAGCAGGTGAAAGATTCAGAATTTAGCAGCCAGGATTGTTGTTGGAAATAAAACCAAAGAAAGTTAGAGTTAGCATGCTCTGACATTATTCATTCAAGATTTTATTAAATCATTGGTTGATGTTTAAATTAGTGTTATTATTATACTGGATAATTTCTTCCTAGGTAGTAGGTATATTTTAAACATTTTTTATTTTGCAGGTGTAAAAACCAGACCTACCCCAGAGATTTACCTGTGGCAAGTATCATCATGTGCTTCTACAATGAGGCGTGGTCCACATTGCTGCGTAGTGTCCACAGCATTCTGGACAAAACACCTTCTCGGCTCCTTAAAGAGATAGTACTTGTGGATGACAGCAGCAGTATGGGTAAGGCAAATAACTGAACAAGAGTAAGACATACTTAATATTATTAATAACTTATACTTAAACAGACTTACTAATTAAAGTTGCTTAATTCCTGGCTCTGAGTCTGAGTTAGAGTACTGGTCTGCTAGTTTGTATGCATTATGCTAGTCCTATTCTTGTTTCCCATTCAAAAGACAAAGAATTTTAAATGGGCGAAAAAATTAAATTAAAAAACAACAACTGTGAACTGACCAATTTCTTTGTGCCAACTCTAAAATTGAAGAAGAAAAAAAAATGCATTTTGATTTGGGAGAAGTTTGTTCAACTTTGATGGATATTCAGAACATGCTGTGTGGGCAACAGTCACTCATTCTGAGTCACAGATCTATATATTTATGACTAGAGTGCAGTGGATCTGCTTGGAAGAAGAGAACAGCACTACAGTGTCCTGAAGCACTATGGAAGTTAGGGCTCATCTTGAGATGTATACAATGACCGGGATGTATCCAATGTAGTGTATTTATTCTCTTAACAAGTGTTCAAATGAAACAAAATACTTAATCATTTTATTTTTAATGTACTTTCTGTAATGGATTAATCTATGCTTGTGTAAAATTTAGCATAATTGTTTCTTAGGGTCTGTACCAATACTATGCTTAATTCCATTTCTTGCACACAGTTCACTTGAAAGGGCGTCTGAGTGAGTACGTCTCACAGCACCTTCCCATGGTGCAGCTAGTACGGAGCAAGGAGCGGCTGGGTTTGATCCGAGCCAGGATGCTGGGAGCCAGACGCGCCACTGGAGACGTGAGACCTTTTTAGACCTGGGCATATATGATATTATACTGATAGAAGAAGGAAAATACCAACACCTGACCTCAGTTGTGATAAGTGGACAGTTTTTATTTCATAGTCCAGCTGTTAATGCCATGATCCCTTCATGGACATTGCAGTGCTGCACATAATTGGCAAGTCCTGTGTGAGTCAACGCCATGAAAGGTTACAAAGAATGCTATTTATTATGACCAAAATAAAATATTAAAAAAATGCAAATATTGTGAGTAAGCCCCTTTTTGAAGCTACAAAGTAACACTCAAACAACAGTTAAACGGTGAAAAATAAGATGGAGGATACTTATAATCTGTTTTGGTTGAGCTGTTTTGTTACATTTTTTTTTGGTGTCCAGTGTCACAAGGTCCAGTGTCATGCCAACATTCTTCCAAAGGACCAAATGCTGGACACCAAAACAACTCAACTAAGAGTGAGAGCAAAAAAGTATCCTACATCTCATTTTCCCCCGTTTACCTGTTGTTTAAAAGTTGTTTTGTAGTTTGAAAAAGGGGCTTACCTTGAACATTTCCAGTTCCATGTTGTGTTTTGTCATAAAAAAACATCAGTCTTTTTAACCTTTCATGTGTTTGGATCTTATTTTAGTCAGTCTTGTTTCATAATTTATTTTTGCAGTGGGGGTCAGCCTGTTTGGCCTGCAATCCAATTTCTGTCAAAATATTTGTACTGTTGGTAGTGGTACATTTCCAGAGATTAAAAATTTGGGGGAATGAGTTCAGGGGAATCGTTTGCATGACCAAGTTTTCTAGCTTTTGTACAGGGGTGCTGGTGTCACAGTATCTGTAGATCTATATGTTTGGGCTCTGTGTGGGAGTATCAGGTGGAGGTCCACCTCTCCTGCATTTGTGTGCTGGTCTTTCTGGGAAGTCACGTTGATGAATCAGTGGGTATAGAGTATGTATGATATATATGTAGGCCATAGTGTTTCTGCCTGAGAGCTTAGAGCTCAGTCCTGAGCTGTGTGAAGTTTGAGGTGGCCGTCCTGGGCTCCATGTCCCTAATAGTCCTTTTGGTCTCTGTGGATGTCAAGCAGCACTGAACTTGAACTGTGTGAGGGTGTTCATGGCCTCTCTGGACATAAAGCAGCATTGAACTTGAACTGTGTGAGAGTGTCCATGGTCTCTGTGGACATAAAGCAGCACTGAACTTGAACTGTGTGAGGGTGTCCATGGCCTCTCTGGACATAAAGCAGCATTGAACTTGAACTGTGTGAGGGTGTCCATGGCCTCTGTGGACATAAAGCAGCATTGAACTTCAACGGTGTGAGAGTGTCCCTAATAGTCTTTATTGTCTCTGTGGCTGTAAAGCCTTATGCCTTATGGTCTCTGTGGATGGAAAGCAACATTGAACTTGAACTGTGTGAGAGTGTCCCTTATAGTCCCTATGGTCTCTGAGGATGTAAAGCAACACTGAACTTGAACTGTGTGAGAGTGTCTCTAATAGTCCTTATTGTCTCTGTGGATGTAAAGCCTTATGCCTTATGGTCTCTGTGGATGTAAAGCCTTATGGTCTGTGGACATAAAGCAGCATTGAACTTGAACTGTGTGAGAGTGTTCCCTTGGGGCTTACTTCTCTCTTGCTTTCAGGTGCTGGTCTTTCTGGACAGTCACATTGAGGTCAACGTGCAGTGGCTGGAACCGCTGCTAGCCCGCATCAAGAGTGACCGCCGAGCTGTTGTTGTGCCATTTGTGGACACAATCGATTCGGAGACTTTTGTGTACAGCCCAGCTCCTCTGGTACGTGGTGGTTTTACCTGGTCACTGCTCCACAACTGGGACCCTCTGCCAGAGAGCTTTGAGCTGCACAACAAGAGGATGTCTGCGGAACCCATTGAGTATGCTGAATTTGGACTCTTTTTTTCTTCTTCTTTTTTCTCTTTCCATTCTGTGTACCTGCACCTGGAACAGTGGAACATATGCACAAGTTTACCTTCTGCACCTGTAACAATGGAATAAAAAAAAATTGTCAGGTACTTCTGTTAGTTCCAGTCAAGTGACCACAGTAGTTGATTTTAAAATCGGCAATGACATGGTACTTTTAAGCCAGGTTAGAGTACCTTGTGTGTCAAACCTCTTCTCTGATGGAAGAATGGGACAAGAATGACACCATTATTGGTGTACCTGTTTGTGTGTGGCTGTATTCATAGCAAATTGCTTACAAATACACTTTAGAAAAAAAGAGTTTACCATGGGGTCTTTGTTGACAGTGGGCAGCTTTAGCGTAGTCTTTGAGCCAGCTCCAAGCACTGGTTTGCTGAAACCTTCCCCCAACTACTGCTGTGACTGATTACGCCATAGGTCTGGAAAAACTGTTGGCTAACGGACAGTTTTTTGTTGCTGCTGAAATGGCAGTAAGTTTGTAACAGACAACTCAGATTATTAAACTCCAAGCACAGGTTTACGACAGCCTTCCTCCAGGAAGGTGCTGGAAAGCGATGTTCAGAGTGGGCTTAGATTATATCAGGCTTTTCCATCATAACTGTTCACTGAACAGCACGCGCTGGGATGCAAGTCACATTTTTCATGCATGCAAAGATCAACTATTTTGTGGAGTGGTCTTTCACACACTAATACACTACTGTAGCACAACACTCATGTGCCTTTACTTCAAGAACTTCGCCCAGGTGTCAACAGGCTGTGTGCTCTGCACCATGTCACTAATTCACCTGGGCCCGTGCGCATGAAGAGCAACTAAAGGCAGATAGCCCCTAATCTCAGATTGATGAAGAGTGTATAAATCCAGCTCTCTGTCACATGCGTGAGTTGTCAAAAGACTCCAAAATAGCTGTTTGTTTATGTTTAATTTTAGACAGCGTGAGTCCCCTCTTTTACCAACAATGCAACACATATGATGTTGAAAACTTGGATTGGACACCACATGACAACAACCATGTCAGTTTCAGTTAGTCAAAGTTCATGGTCAAGCCTCGTACAGTGTTTGATTCTGACAGCCTCAGTAGTGAACATGAATTGGTGAACGTTCTTTTGGTAACATTGCTCCGACTGTCTGGAACTCGCTGCCGGCCGACCTGAGAGCTTCTCCCTCCCTCCCAACTTTCAAAGTTAACCTAATAACGCATTTCTTCCGTCAAGCCTTCTGATTGATTTGTACATGTCAACCGCTACCTGTTTCATATTCGTGTGTGTGTGTGTATGTGTGTGTGTGTGTGTGTGTGTGTGTGTGTGTGTGTGTGTGTGTGTGTGTGCATGTGTGTCAGTTGGGGGTGGGGACTGGGAGAGATGGAATTATGGGTAGGTAGTAATATAATGATTCATTTTCTTTGTATATTGCTGTTTCTCATATGGCACATGTACTTGTATATTATACATTGTTAGTTGTCATAATTACATGTATTATATTTGTGAAACTTAGAAAATGTTGGAGAATGTTGTAGAGCACAGTGAGTTTGGGTACACCAGAGAATAGAGCTATACAAAAGTAATCTGTTATTATTATTTTTAATAGAAAAATTGACACAAAGTGTGAACTTCACTGCAAATGAGAACGTATAGGCCTACTTAATTTGAATGGGTAAATCTCGGGGCATAATTAATTCTGCTTATGTCCATCAGTCTGTTTTTCACCAAAATGTAAAAAGCACTGCCAGTCTTCACATGCGTCTGTGACCCACTGGCCCCATCCTATTTGAGATTTTCCTGTCCCATTCTTCATTGTTTGTGTTAACTATGATGTGTTGATTTGTGCATCACAAATGTGTCAGTGACCCACTGACCCCATCCTATTTGAGATTTTCCTGTCCCATTCTTCATTGTTTGTGTTAACTATGATGTGTTGATTTGTGCATCACAAAGGTGTCAGTGACCCACTGGCCCCATCCCATTTGAGATTTTCCAGTCCCATTTTTCATTGTTTGTGTTGACCATGATGTGTCTTGATTTGTGCATCAAATTGCTTGCATACTTTGAGTTTCTACAGTGGTATATGTGACTGTGTTGGACTGTACTAGTGTTCCTTTTCTCCTCAACAGTGTCTTCTGTCAGTAACAGCAGTGTTGAGCAGCTATTTCTTTTTTTAATGGTGTTTAGGCTGCTTGAGTGTCACAAAATTAGTTTATAACTTTATAAGCATTTAGGCTGGCCAGATAATCCTTTTTGTGCTTCACAAATGCTTGTTTTTTTTCCAGAGTTGTCACCATTTAGAAGAAAAACGTGATAAAGGGGCTATTTACTCATCCTACATATTATGGGCCCTGCAGTCTTCTTTTTCTTTAAGAGAGGCTAGTTTCAGCACTTGTCACTGAAATGTAGATGTTTCAACATTGAATGCAGTGAACCTGATTTCCACAGGTGCACAAGCATACATGTGTTTGTCTTTTTCTCTTCAAATTTGGAGTAAATGCATTGCTGAACAAGTGACCTTGACATTGGCAGTACCAGAGCAATGACTGTTTCAGATATTTACTTCCTACCTCCTCTCTTTTAGATCACCCACAATGCCTGGTGGATTGTTTGCCATGGAGAGGGCGTACTTTTTTGAGCTGGGCGAGTATGATGATGGGATGGAAATCTGGGGAGGCGAGAATGTGGAGATATCATTCCGTGTGAGTCACACAGCTTTGCACTGATTGTGGGTGTGGGTATGAAAACTGCTTTGCGTGTTCAGGTTTTGGTTGCTGTACTGTGCATGTTAACAGTTGCACAAGTTTGTAATAAACTATTGCAATTATTTCAGTTTGGAAGTGTCTGTAAGACATCAAGCATTCTGTGGAACCACCATGTAAGAAACATTCAGGTTGAGTTTGGATTTGGATTAACCCTTTCCCTGCCAAAGTATTGTGGATGTTGCTGCTGCTTCTTTCTGCTGATAGTCTGAAGGAAAGGTCCAGATAATCAGAAACACCCATTTTGAGTGCTTTGCTACATCTTAACATGCATAAAGAGTGTGATTTCAAGCATGACGTGATATAACATCCTTTAGGCCAACTAAGAGATTTGGCAAGGACCTCATGCTTATGATGTCTTAAGGTCAGGTAAAGGGTTAAAATAAATTAAGATTCAAATGTCCGCTCTGCATACTTCCCTTGTAATTCAAGTTCTTTCAGTAGCATGGTACTGTTAATTAACTTATCCAGATGCAAATTTGATGGTCTCAGCTGCTTTGTTATATATTATCAGTGAAATGCACTCTCTTTATCTCCCTCTGACAGTACACCCTCTCTTTAATATTATTAAACATACAAACTGATTAATAAATATGATTATTAGTAATAATCATATTTATGAATCAGTATGTTTAATAGTTTTTTATTAAGGTATTTAAGCATAATTGCAAACTAATTGCACACATCGCACCAATGGAATTACAAATATAACAGTCTATGACATATAGACATGCACAGTTATGATGCTTTTTGTGTGTACAGTGATTTTTCCACTCATTTGCACTGATTGTCTGGACCACATGTTCACTGTGGGTTCAGTTTTCTCCAGCCCATTTTCGAAATACAGAATGGGTCACATTTGTTGTGACTTATGATGTGTGGTGTGATAACATAGTTTGAGTACCTGATCCACATTTTTTGTGGTCGTTTTATATCCAGTGGTCAGGTGTGGTCATTTTAGGGTGCATGCTTCTATGAGGTCCTGTCTCAGACTTGCTGTAGATACACACACACACACACACACACACACACACACACACACACACACACACACACACACACATACATACACATACACGCACACACACACACGCACGCACACACACACACACACATACACACACACACACAAATGTGTTAAAATGGTGTCACTCTAAATCAGTTGCTTTCAAGAACCACTGAATTTTCTCCTGGCAGATCTGGCAGTGTGGGGGCCGGCTTGAGATCATCCCGTGTTCTCGCGTTGGTCACGTGTTTCGCAGCTTTCGCCCCTACTCTTCCCCAACAGGGGAAGACACTGCCACTCGCAATGCTGCCAGGGTGGCTGAGGTCTGGCTGGATGACTACAAGGTAGGTGTCACTGTCACCTCACACAGGGGAAGACACTGTCACTCGCAGGTGGCAGAGGTCTGGCTGGATGACTACAAGGTAGGTGTCACTGTCACCCCACATGGGAAGACACTGCCACTCGCGATGCTGCCAGGGTGGCCGAGGTCTGGCTGGATGACTACAAGGTAGGTGTCACTGTCACTCCACACAGCTGTGAGTGATTGGCATACACATATCAGGATATGGCAGTGGGGTAGAGTATGACTACCAGGTAGGTTGTCACTACCCACAGCTGTAAGTTTTGTGTACCTGGCTGGCACGTATATATATATATAATTATGTATGTGAGTGGGGCAGAGGTTTTGGCTGGGTGACTAAGGGGTAGGTGTTAATACTCACAGCTGTAACTTAAGTGTAAGTTAGTTTTGTGTACCAGACTGGCATACATATGAGTGGGGTGGTAGCGTCAGTACCCACAGCTGTAAGTTAGTTTTCCGTATCTGACCGGCATATATGTATATATGAGTGGGGCAGAGGTTTTGGCTGGGTGACTAAGGGGTAGGTGCCGATACCCACAGCTGCAAGTTAGTGTTGTGTACCTGGCTGGGTAATAGCAGAGTGGCAGAGATCTGGCTGGGTAAGTACAACTACAAGGTAGGTGTCAGCATATACACCCATGACTGCAGTAGGCATGTACCTGACTGGCACAATTATTAATATTATGCCAGAATGGCAATGGTCTTGCTGTTGGTGCTGTGTACTGGACTGGGTAGACTGTATGGTGGAGTGTCTGAGGTCTGGCTTGAGGACTGCAAGGTAGGTGTCAATATGTACAGCTGCTGATGTTGGTGCTGTGCTTGAGGACTTCAAGGTAGGTGTCAATACGTACAGCTGCTGATGTTGGTGCTGTGCTTGAGGACTTCAAGGTAGGTGTCAATACGTACAGCTGCTGTTGGTGCTGTGGATCTGACTATGATGTGTGGTAGAGTGTCTGATGTCTGACTTGAGGACTAAATACATTGGGTGACTACAAATAAATACATTGGGTGATAACATCTAAATACGAGGTAGTGCCAACACCTATGACTGAAATAGGCTGCTAACAGGGCTTCACTGAGGACTTCAAGGTAGGTGTCAAGATGTACAGCTGCTGCTGTTGGGGCTGTGATGTCTGGTAGAGTGTCTGATGTCTGGCCTGAGGACTAAATACACTGGGTGACTACATCAAAATACGAGGTAGTGCCAACACCCATGACTGAAATAGGTTGCTAGCAGGGCTGACATGCTTGTCATCTTGTCCAAACGGCTAGGTCTGTTTTGGTGTTTGACTCACTGAGCATTGCCATCTAGGAGTGTGGCTTGAACTGATTGGAGTTCAGAGCTCAGGTGGTGCAGAGGTTATTGCTGTGAAAACTCTTGGCAACAGTCATGCAGCATTGGATCATATCCCCACACAGTTGAAAACTTGCAGAGGCTTGTCCAGGTGTGTGTGTGTGTGTGTGCTGACCACCAAGCTTCTGTTTTTTGTTGAAAACTCGTTAACATTGTGTATACCAAATGAAGCAGATCCTCAGAGCTGTGTGCATCTTCAGGAAGAGCATCCTCCTCTTCCTCCTCTTCCTCCTTGCTGAACCCACCACCAGCATCACTGTACCTGTGGTGCAGTACTGGGGATGTATATTAAGGTCCCATCAGCTCAGAATTAAGAGCTATTTAAAAGCCTGACTGCAGTAGGTCACAGTATTGCTTCACATGCTTTGCCTACTGCCAGGAAGTTTGCCTTTCTGATTTCTGCCTTCCTGGTTCATTTGACTTTATTTTTTTCTAGAGCCTTTTCAGACATGTAGTTGCATGTTCCATAACAGTAAATCAGACTCCTACTCATGATGTGATGAATATGACACTTGTGTTTGAATTGATGTCTTGTATTTCACTTGATATGACCTTCATGGTTGACCAGAAGCTGAACATCAAAAATCATTGTCATGTTGTCACAGCCTCAGCACAAGCAGTTTGAAATATACGATCACACTGTGTTGGCCACCTTTTTCTTTCTTTCATAATGCCTCTTGCATTAGAACTGTTTCTTTCAAATCCTCCTTGAAAACCTTTCTCTTCTTAAAAACCTTTTTTTCAGTCCCATTGCCCTAATGTATGACTGTGTGTGTGTGCATGCATGCGTGTATGCGTGCGTGCGTGCGCGCGCGTGTGTGTGTGTGTGTGTGTGTGCATTCATGTTGTATGTGCTGAATTTTGAAAGTATGTACATTTAAAGAATGTGTAAGTACTTAGGGCCTGTGTGGGTTAGGTGCTCTAAACATCCGTTATTTTTATTTCCTGCCCTTGTGATGTCCTGCCCTGCGAGACTTTTGTTAGCAGGACACATGCTTTCAAAGGTTTGTGCTATGTGGACAGGATTTTCTTTTCATTTCTTTCTACCCAGTCTTTTGGATTTGATAATGCCATGGTGTTGATTGCATGGCCTCTTGAATTTCTTCTGGCTCAGAAACATTTCTTTGAGCTGCGTCCCCTTGCCAAGACGATGGACATTGGGGATGTTTCCCAACGCGTGGAGTTACGTCGCAGACTGGGTTGCAAGTCCTTCAAGTGGTACCTGGACAACGTCTACCCACAGATGGTATACTCTGCAAGCGGTCTTGGTGTTGCTGTTGTCTTCTCTGTCTCCCTGTCTCTTCCTAATTCCTCTCTGATGTTGAAAGATATTTGGGTATAAAGATGCAGTCTTGGTGTTGCTGTTGTCTTCTCTGTCTCCCTGTCTCTTTCTAATTCCTCTCTGATGTTGCAAGATATTTGGGTATAAAGATGCAGTCTTGGTGTTGCTGTTGTCTTCTCTGTCTCCCTGTCTCTTTCTAATTCCTCTCTGATGTTGCAAGACCCTTTGGTATAAAGATGCTGTCTTGGTGTTGCTGTTGTCTTCTCTGTTTCCCTGTCCCTGTTTCTAATACCAGAGTAATATTGCAAAATATTTTGGTATTAAGATACAGCAAGAGCCTTGTTGAGGGGTTGACCATAATTATGTCAAGAACAACAGTAGCTGATTTTGTGCCAGTGCCTTTTATTTCATTAAAAAAGAAGAAGACATTGTTATTCATTATTAATGTTATTAAGCATTCTAGCTGTGTTTAGTAGGGTTGTGTAAGTATCACTATACATAACTCTACAAATTCTACCATTAGAACCCCTTGCTACTGGTTCTCTCTCCCTCTCTCAGTGTCTCTCTGTCTGTCTCTGTCTGTCTCAGCCTCTGTCTGTGTCTCTCTTTCTCTTTTCATTTATCTCCCCCCCAACACCATCACCTTCAGGTTGACAGGATGTTAATATCCAAGTACTATTTCTCTCTCCCTCTCCCATTCCATTTACCCCCCTCATCCTACCCCCCCCCCCCCCCAAGTTAATTAATTTTTTTAGGTTGTCCTGCCCTGCCCCTGGTTTCCAGCCCTGAGTACACAAGGTCCTATAATGTTCTGTTACTTGGTTGCAGCCAGTACCAGGGGAAGAACCAAAAGTTGTTGCCAAGTTTAGACATGCTACAGAAACTCGTCCACCTACATTGTCAAACATGGTGTTGGTGAGTTGACAGACAGACAGTGTGTGTGTGTGTGTGTGTGTGTGTGTGTGTGTGTGTGTGTGTGTGTGTGTGTGTGTGTGTGTGATTTGTTTGTGTGTGCAATTTATTTGTGTGTTTATCTGTGTGTGTGTGTGTGTGTGTGTGTGTGTGTGTGTGTGTGTGTGTGTGTGTGTGTGTGTGTGTGATTTGTTTGTGTGTGTTTATCTCTGTGCGTGTATTTTATATATGTGTGTGGGGGTGGTGGTGGTGGTGTTATTTGTTTGTGTGTATGTGTGTGTTTGTGTATATATGGTGCATGAGTATTCAAGGTCTTTTGAAATAAAACCACCTTTGAAAAAATCTTCCAGACACCAAGCAGATGCATGCAGTCGAACGTTTGCAACAGTCCTGTTTTCCCTTTTCCTCTCCCTGTGTCCAGATAGAGCATGTGCCGTCAGGGATGTGTGTGGCACCACGAGACAAGGAGCCCAGCAAAGGCAGCAGGCTGAAGCTGATCACATGCTCTCCAAAGGCCAAAACTATGGTGAGATGAACAAAAACACCCAGTGCTTGTTGAAGCAGCATCGCACGCTGAGTGTTCTGATTTTGACTTCGTGTGGTCCTACTGGTTAGTTTCACCAGACAGGTGTTCTTGTTTTGACTAGGTGCAATCCAGATGTTTCATCAGAGAGGTGTTCTGGTTTTGACTAGGTGCAATCCAGATGTTTCATCAGAGAGGTGTTCTGGTTTTGACTGGGTGCAATCCAGGTGTTTGGTTTCATCAGACAGGTGTTCATGTTTTGACTGGGTGTAGTCCAGATGTTTAGTTTCATAAAGAAGGTGTTCTTGTTTTGAATGGGTGCTGTCCAGCTTTTGATTTTGGGGGACAGGTGTTCTTGTTTGGACTGGTTACAGTCCAGATGTTTGGTTCTGTCAGAACAGGTACATTGAAAAGATTGATTTTACTATGAGTTTTCATCACCTGTGTGACTATCAGCTTTAGCCAAGACTTTGTTCAAGTGGATATGGTCTACGTTCCGCAACCTCCACCATGGGAAACGGAAAATATTGTGGACATTTGATATTAGCTTTTTTAAATGCTATGATAGTCTACTAGTGTATGCTTGAAAATCCAGACTGTGATACAAAGACAATAAATTTTTATTAAAGGGCATACTTTCTCAAAGTCAAGTAATTGGTACAATTTTTGATTCAGATTAATCTTTAAGCACAAAATTTGCATGTAAACTACTAAGGCGTTCTAAGCTAAAAATATTCACAGGGGAGTGAACTATAATTGTCTTAACTGGTCTTCAGAAGTACATTACTTCCCTTGTTGCCATTTTCATGGCACACAGCTACATGTGAGTTTTGGTTATCATTTCGGGGTCTCCATACTAACTCTCACTGAACTGAGAAAGGGACAGTCAGACTAGCTGGCTGCCATGAATAATAATAATGGATACCTAGAGCACCTAACCCACACAGGCCCTAAGCGCTGCTTACACATTCCTAGAATGCACACATTTTCAAAATTCAATGCATAACCCCCCCCCCCCCCACACACACACACACACCACACACACACACACACACACACACACACACACACACACACACATACACACACACAGACACACACACACACACACACACACACACACACACACACACACACACACACACAAACACACACACACACACACACACACACACACACACACACACACACACACACACACACACACACACTTTTTCCATTGTTATGTTGAATTGTTGAATTGCCCTTTTTTTCTTTTTCTTTTTTTCTTTTTTGGAATTTGTGTGACCCAAAAGGCCAATTTTCATTTTAAGCATTTATTATGAATATTAAAGTTCTGTGTATTCTGTATTTTGATACAACTTTGCTGTGTTGCTACAGATGTGGGAGGTGAGCTCCAACAATGGCCGACAGATGAAGCTGGCCGGCTCCAAGCTGTGTGCCGAGGTGGCGCAAGACAGGTCTAGATTTCTTCCTGTTCTGCAAAAGTGTCATGGCTCTGGTGGCTCTCAGGCTTGGGTCTGGATTGAAAATGTAACTGATTACAACTTTCTCTCTGTCTGTCTCTGTCTCTCTGTGTGTCTGTCTCTTTCTCTGTCTGTCTGTCTGTCTGTCCCTCCCTCCCTCTCCCTCTTTCCCTGTCTGTCTGTCTGTCTGTCTCCCCCCCTCCCTCCTTCCCCCTCTCTGTCAACCTCTCTCAACCTGTGTGTGTGAGACAGTGTGTGACTCTGTGTGTGTGTGTGTGTGTGTGTGTGTGTGTGTGTGTGTGAGAGAGAGAGAGAGAGAGAGAGAGAGAGAGAGAGAGAGAGAGAGAGAGAGAGAGTGTGACTGTGTGTATGTGTGTGAGATAATGTGTGACTCTGCAGTGTTTCTAGAATTTTGAGGAATGACGCTGGTGGGGAGAGGGTTTTTTTGGGGGAGGGGGGTGAAGGGGCATAATTATGAAAATACACCAGTGTACACATCAGTGTATGTCTACAATCACATGCAAGAGCTTCCTTGCAGTAATTGTTGTTTTTTGTTTCAAATTTTCTTTCTTGTGTATATATATGACTTGTTGTTGTTGTTTGGCAGGGCGGACAGGGTCAGGCTTTCCACCCAGCCAGTGGACGGTGCCTGGCAGTGCCAGAGAGGCCAGTGATGAAGGAATCTGTCGTCATGGCGCTGTGTCAGTCTCTGGCAGGACAGAACTTTCGCGCTTCCCTGCTGTCTTGATGTTATTATGCGTGCCATTGGAACTGGTGCCATGCGGATCTAGTCTGAGTTTGCCTTGACTTATGAATGAAAAGACCAATGCATTGGATCATGTATTGTTTGTCTGTTGGTTTATTTTGCTTCGTGACTGCAGGTCAGAATTCCTGTGTTTACAGAGGATGGCAGACTTCTTGTGTTTACAAAGGACGTCAGACTTCTTGTGTTTGCGGAGGACATCAGACTTTCTGTGTTTACTAGAGGATGTCAGACTTCCTGTGTTTGCAGACATCAGACTTCCTGTGTTTACAGAGGACATTAGACTTTCTGTGTTTACTAGAGGATGTCAGACTTCCTGTGTTTGCAGACATCAGACTTCCTGTGTTTACAGAGGACATCAGACTTTCTGTGTTTGCTAGAGGATGTCAGACTTCCTGTGTTTGCAGACATCAGACTTCCTGTGTTTACAGAGGACATCAGACTTTCTGTGTTTACTAGAGGATGTCAGACTTCCTGTGTTTGCAGACATCAGACTTCCTGTGTTTACAGAGGACATTAGACTTTCTGTGTTTACTAGAGGATGTCAGACTTCCTGTGTTTGCAGACATCAGACTTCCTGTGTTTACAGAGGACATTAGACTTTCTGTGTTTACTAGAGGACGTCAGACTTCCTGTGTTTACTGGAGTGCAGTATGTCATACTTCCTGTGTTTACAAAGGATGTCATACTACCTGTGTTTACAGAGGATGTTAGACTTCATGTGTTTACAGACGTCAGACTTCCTGTGTTTACAGGGATGTCAGACTTTGTGTGTTTACAGAGGATGTCAGATTTCCTGCGTTTAGAGAGGGCAAATAAATATTCTTGATTCTTGGTGGATCTGTCCGGCAGTCACTGATGAAGATGGGGAAAGAGACAGAGTAAATCAAACACAGTTCAGTTCAAATGTGGAGCTATGCTGTTGCCATTGATCAGATGATGATGATGATGATGTGGGGCTTAACGTCCTTGGATGTGGGGCTGACATTATTAGGGACAAGATGTTGTGATGTGTCAAGAATGTACGTTGACTTTCATATTCACATGTGCACCGGTGTACATGTGTGCATAAATATAATGTGTGTGTGTGTGTGTGTGTGTGTGTGTTTTGATGTGCTCTATGTGGTGGTGGTGGTGTTCATTTTTGGTCCGATCTTGCCAGTATTATTCATATTAGGGAGAGGAAGGGGTTGTTGGTTTGGGTTTGAATTTTATGCTTGTGATATTTACATGCCAGTGCAAATTTGCTGAGGAAGGCACAAACCTGAAAGCGTCAAAATACTGGGAAACATTAAATTTATATAACCTTTTTGCTTTTGTTATTTATATCAATATGCTAAGATATGATCTTGGTAGTGGCACCTTTTAAGACTATACAAAAGAAGTGTAGAATCCCTTATTTTTGCCATGATCTTATGATTAAGGATACTGCCATGAGATGGGAATGTGTTTTCCACCCTCTGTAAGACATTCTTTGACACAAAATGAAAGGGTGGACTTGTTTTACAGCAACATCATATCTTTCTCTCTCAGCATGTTCCTATTGGGTTCTGTTTCCGTTAAAAGGTCAGTGGCAGCCAAGAAGGTAATCATTAGTGAAATGTTTATTTTTAATATTACATACACAGAACAAATCCTGCTGTAGATCATTCTATTTAGTGTTCATCATTAGTGACAGTGAGAACAGGCCCTAGGTCAAACTTAATGACAACGTTATACCTGTCAGCCACTCTTATTCTGCTTTCTGTCTCTACTTAAATTGTTTTCGTTTTAGTAAAAATACAGAACAAACAAAAAATCTCCGAAACATGAGCTGAATCTTAATCATTGTGTGAATGTGGGATTCCACAACTGTTCTGCATCATGTTAAGACAGTGCAAGTTCAGGATTGTATCAAGCCTCATTCTCTCTTACTCTTGATGTGTGTGTGTGTGTGTGTGTGTGTGTGTGTGTGTGTGTGTGTGTGTGTGTGTGTGTGTGTGTGTGTGTGTGTGTGTGTGTGTGTGTGTGTGTGTGTGTGTGTGTGTGTGTGTGTGTGTGTGTGTGTGTGTGTGTGTGTGTGTGTGTGTATGTGAGTGTGTGTGTGTGTGTGTGACTGTGTGTGTGTGTGTGTGTGTGTGTGTGTGTGTGTGTGTGTGTGTGTGTGTGTGTGTGTGTGTGTATGTGTGTGTGTGTTGGTATTCTTGACCTGATATCAAGGTTATCACAGCCGCAATGAAGGGGTCTGGCAGATTATACAACAAATACCCCACATTTTTTCCTTTGTTTATTTTTCAAAGATTTACAAATTTAATCAACAAGCAACAACAAAATATTCAACTGCAAACGAACATGATGCTGAATACAATGAAATGAAGGATTTAGTTCATGAATGAATGTCTATAAATTCAGAGCTATGCATTAATAACAAAACAACTCATTTTTGCTCACCCAACCCAGTAACCTGCGAATGTTCATAAAGTTGAGGGGAAGTTACCCTTTACCCTAGAAACAGGATCACACTCGGGGAAGCTGCCTTCTGCTCTTGAGGCAAAACAAGAAGATCTGTGGAGATAGGATGAAAGTTCAGGGGAAGGTTTCTACTCGGAAGGTAGGACAAAACAGGTAAGTAACTCGGTGTTTTACGCCCAGTCAACCAGGTAGGACAAAATAGGTAAGTAACTTGGTGTTTTACGCCCAGTCAACCAGGTAGGACAAAATAGGTAAGTAACTCGGTGTTTTACGCCCAGTCAACCAGGTAGAACAAAGGTTGAGGGGATTTTATTTTTTTTCTTTATAAAAAATAAACAAACTCTGGATCCATGTACGACGAAGTCGTAGTGAAATATATTTCTACACTGGGGGTAGGATCCAAAAAACAACCCCCCACCCCACCTCCCCAAAACAACAACAACAACAACAAAATAACCAGTAACAACAAAACAAACTCATGTACTGCTGGTCTCTACTCCAGAGCTACATGGGGCTAAATCTGAAGAAATTTATTCTCTCCTATTGGGCAGGACACAATTTCAAGAAAACATCTACGTTGGAGGTCGGACAAAACAGCAGGTGAAATATCTTCTGCTCTGGAAATGGGACAAAATCGTAGCAGACACTATATATAAGTGGCTCTCAGCATACAATGAGCGGCTCTGGAGATAGGACAAAATCTAAACAGGCAATAATTTTATGTGGCTGGGGACAAGACAACATCTCAGCAGACAATACGTAGCTCTGGAAATAGGACAAAATCTGAACAGGCAATAAGTGTTTTGGGATAGGACAAAATCTCAGCAGACAATACGTAGCTCTGGCGATAAGACAAAATCTCAGCAGAATAATATATGTAGCTCTAGAGATAGGACAAAATCCATGCAGCCAATAAGTGGCTGGAGATAGGACAAAATCTCAGCAGAAAAGAAAGTGATGGCGGACAAAAACCCAAGGGTGGCGAAAACGTGTCCAGTCGAGTTGCATTAAAACAGAAAGTTTTGTCATATAAACATACACCTTGTAATTAAGCAGATTTCTTCTGGCAACATCACAGTTTTGAATGAGTTCATTTCTGTGAACGAAGACATTTTCATAATAGGGCTCAAAATAAGAATACCAGCACATTTATGACTTCTTCCGTAAAATAAAACTTGAGAACTTCGTAAGAACCCCCCCCCTCCCCGCCCACCCCCCCCCCCCCCCCCCCCACCCCCGAACTGTCAAGACCGTGGCACACACTGACGGAGCTCATGAGTGATGGGGTTACTGTATACAAAATTGTTTTGGAGTATTCGGTGTCAGATGATGAAGTGATGCTTAATGTCCTCGGATGTCGGCTGACATATTAGGGACAAGCTGAGACCAATGCCGAAGCATGGTTCAATAATTCTTTACGTCCACGGAAACTAGAAGGCTCGTTAGGACGGACAGCCCAGGACGGCCACCTCGACTCTCACACAGCCCCTGAACTATAAATATTCGGTGTCCGAGAAGATGCTACATATGTAGGTTCTGGTCATTCTGATACTGAGGGCAGAAAATGAAAGCCGACTGAAAACCTCAGAGTATTATTTCGACCCGCAGGCTTGTCATTATTTAGTTACAAACAGAGACCTTTTTCTTACAGGCTTTACCTTGTTAATTCAGCGAAACGCTGTCCTAGAACTAACCCAACGCTGTCCTGAGAAATCTTTTATGACACTGACATCTTTAGTATAAGGAACAAACAAACAAAAAACAGCCTAAGAAATGACCAATGAAGCCGCTGCCTCATTGACGACATAGTTATCATAGTGTTAATGAACATAATTTATCACATAGCGTCATAACTTACGTAAAAGTTACGTAAAAGTATGCAAAAGAGTGATGAAAACCATCTTAACGTTCCTTTAGAGGCAAAGTCACAAGACAGGGTTCCTAGACCACAACTTGAGAAAGGACAGTTGAAGCAGCAGGGAATCGTCCGCTGGTTGAAGTGTTGTTTTGCGTCCACATAAACCGTAGGTTTATTAGGGACGGGTAGCCCAGGACGTCCACCTCGACTTTCACACAGCTCCAGAGCTCTGACGTCCGCTTACCATGCCTAATGCCTTACCGCTCGGCCAAACCGGCTCACCAAACCTTCCAAACTCCATGCACTGGTTTACGACATCCTTCCTCCGACCACTGCCATAACTGGTTACACCATAGGTCTTGATTAACTGACAGTTTTTCGTTGGTACTCAGATAGCAGTGAGTTTGTAACACACAACTCAAATTGGTTGGTTGAAGTGTCGCTTAACGTCCACAGAAACCGTAGGCTTATTAGGGACGGGAGCCCAGGACGGCCACCTGGACATTCACGCAGTTCCTGAGCTCTGAACTCAAATAACATCCGGCGATTGTTTTCATAACCACCCACGTTGCTTACGCCAGCACAAATCAAACCAAAATGTTTTGAATCGAGACGGAAGTCATTAAATTTTTTTACCCGAGGCGGAAGACTCTGCCTCCTGTTTACGTGCGTGCTTGGATGCTATATTGTTGCTTCCGCGGTCTTATTAGTACGCAAACCTTTCAGAGGGCGATCACGGCGTCGGTGGACAGGTGCGCGGAGAGAAGGAGTGCCCCTTCAGTGGCGTAACCAGTCTTAGAGTCTGGAGGAAGGTGCCGGAAAGAAAGCGCGCTAACCTCCCTCCTGTTTTTTCCAACCTTTTGTTGAAAATTCCCGCAGTACGGAATGAATCTGGTCATTCTGATATTGAGGGCAGAAAATGACGTACCATAACCTAATCTGATTACGACGAAGGCGAGTTACTTGAAAATATTTACACGTACCACACGTCACTCGCGAAGGTCACTCGAGAGCAAAACACAAGTGATCAACATGCCGGCAAAAGTCTGATTTATTGTTCATGTCTGGTTTCGCTTTATGTTGGAAGAGGACTGGCCTGAAGACGAAGTCGAATGAACAAGGATGACAGAAATTAAGCTACAGGCAGTATTTCTGACCGCAGACAATAAAGAACACAAAACTAGGGGGAGCGGGGATAGTTCAGTGGTTAGAGCGCCGGACTCGTGATTGAAAGGTCGCTGGTTCGAATCAGTCCCTGCAGGAGCGGCAGGAGTATTTTCTTCAACTTTCTGTGCTGACTCTCATTTCGGTATTTTCCACCCCCATGTTACCGCAGTAGCACCTAAAAGATCCCGGTCATTCTGCCAAAACGGCAGGCGGCAGATTACAGCATACACCTTACGTATGTGGCTTTGCATGAGGTGGCATGGTGCATGGTTGTATGGTGTACACAGAACCTGCGCCGAGACGGCAGCAGTTTCATGGCGTTATGCTGGCACCAGCCATGCCAGCGCTGTAAGTACACCACTTCGGTGGATATTCAAAAAAACGCGCTATAAAAAGCTAGTCACTCATGTAGAGTCACATGCGAGCGCAGTGAGTCTGTTCGAGAGCGGAGAATAGCGCTATATAAAAGCAATCGTCATCATCATCAACTGTGTGAGCCGGTTTGGCCTAACGGTAAGGCGTTAGGCTGGTAAGCAGAGGGACCTCGGTTCGAACTGGCTTGGCTTTCCTTTCTCTTCAAAAAGGTTGTGGTCTGTGGACACGGTCTTGTGACTTTGTCCCTCACAATTAATGAAACATTAAAATGGCTCTCATCGCTGCCCATCTTAATGCAGGAGTCATTCTGGTGGTGGCAGTGTAGCGATAGGTATAATAGTCTCCCTCTCCCCCCACCTCCATAACCCCTTCCCCCCTTCTCCCCGTCCCTAATAAGCCGTACGGTTTCTGTGGACGTTAAGCACCATGTTTACTTACTTACTTACTTACATCAGCTGTAGGCTGTTCAGTCTGACCTGCTTTACCTTTGAAAGCGGAAACCTTGATTACTTCTGGATTCTCAGCATGGGGCATGTTAATAGGTCTGCGTCGGCTGTCCCCCAAGCGGGTAGTTTACTACGGCGGAAGACAACACACTTTGCCTCACTCTAAGCCAGCAACGACTGGTCACGTAACATAGGAATGACTGTTCAGGGAGAGGTTCGAGTTTGTCGAAGGTACACAGAGCTGACAGGATACACTGTATATGCCCCGAAAGGAGTAGGGAGGAACCTACACCAAAAAAAAAAAACAAAAAAAAACACAACAACAACAACAACAACAACAACAACAAACAAACAAAAAAACAGAAGAAAAAATACCTTCCCTCCCCGCACCCCCCCCGCACCCCAAAAAAAGAAGAAAAAAAAGAAAAAAAGAGAAAAGAGAGAGCAACAAACACCTCCAAAAAACAAAACAAAACAAACAAACAAACAAACAACAACAACAACCCCCCCCCCCCCCCCCCACCAAAAAAACAAAAAAACAAAACAAAAAACCCCCCCACACAAGAAAAACACAACACACAATAAAATCAATCAACAACAAACAAACAAACAAATAAATAAACGCCCGCCCCTCCCATACAACAAACAAATTAAAGAAGAAAAAAAAAGAGAGAGAGAAAAAAAGAGCAAATAATAACACACCATGAATAAACTGTACGATTACTTTCAATACCGCGCTTCTTCGGAACTTATTTCTTGTGAGACAGGAAGTCCTGAGAAGAAAGATGAACTATTAGTAATGTGGTCCAGTTCATACACAGCTGAGCGCAGTCGATTAACAGACAACAGAAAACAACACTTTTCAATCGATCAATACTGACAGGCAAAGCGACATTTATGAACAGCTTTTTTCTTTTCTTTCTTAGTTGTTTTGTTGATTTCTTTTAACACTGTTTCAAAGAAAGATGTAGAAAGTGTGGACAAGACAACTAAGGCATGGTTTTTATAAGATCTTCAAAAAGGATATAACACATAATTTTGTACAGGTGTTCTGGTATAACAACATGCTCAAACCAGTCACAAAATGCACAAAATACAATGAAATCAGTCAGTAAGAACAACAAAAGAGCTGAACATATCTTCGTGGCAAAATCATGTAAATTTTGATTCGCTGAGGTAAATTCCGAGACAATTATATAATATGAAATTCTTGCGTATGATTATGAATACATTTTCTATAGGTTCCATCAGTTTTATTCAAACGATTTGAAAGAAACATGGATACATATTATAACAGATGAGTATTAAAATCTTGGGGTCCATTAAAAGTGTGGGTCCATGTGTATGATAGCCCCCCTCCCTCCGCCCGCCCCCAACAAAAACAGAACCTGTACTAGGGAAACGTTAATAATAATTTATTTTGCAGCTTCTGACATAGTTCGTGTGGCTCTCGTCAGTATCACACTGGGGTTATCTCGTTCATTTCTTTGTAGTTACAGTATATATTTTTGTGCCTTTTTTTTTTCTTTTTTTTCCCCCACGGAAAAATTGGTTGGGACAACGTTGCTGCTCATTCTGCTTCCGTTAATTTGATCTTCTGTGTAATAGGATTCCGTCACGGAACCAACATTTTTAGCGAAAAATAGTAAAATCAGGGACAGCGATATACATGAAAAGATTATAAAAAAAGAAAAGAAAAAAGGATTGTACCAAAAAATCGCCTGATAACATGCTTCACATAGTCTAATATTGGCGTGCAGTTAAGAATGCTGATGTCACATTATAATATACATTTAAACTAGTCGCATAAAAACTGAAAAATTGTAGCGTAAATCGTCGCTCAATAAATACTTTTTTAAAAATCAAGTTATACACGTGCACAAGACAGTCATATTTATATACACAACGATTTTCAAACGAATGTAAATGAATATGACAGGGAAACGCTCAATCGACTCACACTCCAACATGAAATAATAGTAACGCTGGGAAAATCGACCTCCCTGATTTTGTTTTCTTTGGGACTGTTGGGATCTTGAAAACAGGTAATGGTTGATGAAGATACCAGAAAGGTTGGACAGCTCATTACAATTTATCAGTATACACCGTTTCGAAGATTGGCTCAAATGGTGTTTCAAAACTGTTCCCAATAACATGACACCATGGCCAAACGGTTGTGTATTTTCTGCATTACTTTAGTACAAAAGTAGCGTGAGCTGTGTACACAATGTTGTGCATACAGCTAACACTAAGTTCGATCTTAATGGAAATGAGGGCGGTTATTTTTTCATTTATTTTCGAAACCGTCGTAACACTGACCAAAGGTCACCCAAACTATGAAAGGATATAACTCGATACAGACTGTCATTACTAAGCATTAAGCAAACCTCACCGAAACTGCATAGATATAACCCGATACAGATATAACCCGACACAGGCTGATACACTAAGTTAGAAAACTGTCACTTTGGCTGTCTAAAGTAAAGAACACTAACGTTTATACTGTATTCGGACAGGCGTAAGAATGCTGATCATTGCATTGACTCGTGTGGGTCAAAAATTGAAAAAAACAAAACAAAACAAAACGCTCTTTGGCAAGGTCATGTGAAGTGAGATAAAAAAAAATAACAACAATGAAAAACAAAA
>OY757542.1:14433156-14455656 GCA_963584105.1 Alviniconcha strummeri
CGTTCGGTTTCATGGTGCCATCTGTTCGGAACTCACTGCCGGCCACTCTCAGAAATGTCCAAACATCGTCTCAGTTCAGACCCCGCCTCAAACAGTTTTTTTTTAAGTTTTTTTTTTTTTTTAAATGCTCAAACGTTCTCGTACACTCTAGTACTCCTTCTGATGATAGGGGCATCTCTGTAAATGGCTTGTTGATTGTGGAAGGAAGCACATGGAGAGAGAGACAGAAAGACACTGAGAGAGAGAGAGAGAGAGAGAGAGAGAGAGAGAGAGAGAGAGAGAGAGAGAGAGAGAGAGAGAGAGAGAGAGAGAGAGTATTTATAGTTATTGTTTCCCTGGCCAAGTTATATCTTTATGGTAGAAAACTATTCTTAAGGTTCTGTTTGTAGAACTGTAAGTCAGCGTGGTTCTTGTCGCGAGTTGTTTGTACAACGCAATGAGTTTAACTCGGGTTAGAGTATAGTGCCGCTTAATAAGAATTATGTATTCTTCTATCTTCATCTTCTTCTTAAGAAGGACAAGAAGAAGAAGGGGCATTGGGGAGTGGTACTAAGTCACAGAATAAGGTTCATATCGGCAGCATAGTTCATCAAGTGGTTGCGGTTTGTTTTAGCTGCTTCAGTGACAGTCCGTATGACAGTTTCGGTTTAGATAAATTAATACTAGTAGTCAGTTTTCACACAGAAAGCCCTCATGACACTAACTTATTTACTTTCTTCTCTGTGCAAATTTTGACGGTGAAAACACACACAATATATAAAGAGCATAGTTAGGGTAGCTATGTACCTCTTTAAACGAGCCCCTTAATGCCCCGTCGACACAGAAAGCCCTCATAACACTAACTTTTTTTTTTTTTTTTTTTTCTGTGCAAATTTTGACGTTGAAAACACACACAATATGTAAAGAGCATAGTTAGGGTAGCTACCCCTTTAGATTAGGGTAGCTACCCCTTTAAACGAGCCCCTACAGTGTGTCGACACAGAAAGACCTCGTAACACTAACTTATTTACTTTTTTTTCTTACTTTTTTTCTGTGCACATTCTGACGGTGAAAATGCACACAATATGTAAAGAGCATAGTTAGGGTAGCTACCCCTTTAAACAAGCCCTTTAACGCCCTGTCGACACAGAAAGCCCTCATAACGTTAACTTATTAACTGTCTTTTTTCTGTGCACATTTTCACGGTGAAAACGCACACAATATGTAAAGAGCATAGTTAGGGTTTCAATGTTTTCAAGGTATTATTGAGCTCAGTTTTGCCCCTGGGCTACTCAGGTATCTTCCCATTCAGACGAGCCCCTTAATGCCCTGTCGAATTTATAGGTAGCAAGGCGCACCTGAGCCCGACATCAAAGGGCTTTTCTGTTGAAGACTATCGGATGTGCACGTGGGCACCTTCTTTGCTTTGATCTGAAAGCAGGCAGGCACGCGTGAACCCGCGTGCTGCATAATATACTCTGCGCCACTCAGCTCGTAATAATTCTGCGTACGATCGTTTTAACCCATTTATACCCACCACCCCATATCCAGGACGCATAACTAGTTTTGTTAGTCTGTTTTAACTGAGTGTAATTTGGGCATCCTGCTGACATGGACCTGTGAAGAGGGACTTCCTTTATTCAAAGTAGAGGTGGTTGAGTATTTCTCCCTGTCGTTGTATGTAGGAGCTATGTCACCGTTTGCAAGAACAGGAAGGCCTTTTGCTTCAAGGTATTTAGTGTTAAATATCTTGGCGTATATGGGTTCATACTAGGCACGCCTGAACCATGTGCACTGAAGAGTGCCCTTACATAGTTTTGTGTAGAATAGCAGGCATGCATGCATACCTTCGTATTGCACATTGTGTCGTCACACAGTTCATAGTTTTGTGTAGATGAGCAAGCATGCGTGCATACCTTTGTATTGCAGACTATGTCGTCACACAGTTCATAGTTTTGTGCATAATAGCAGGCAGGCATGCATACCTTCGTATTGCACATTGTGTCGTCATACATTTCACAGTTTTGGGTATAATAGTAGCCATGCGTACCCTTCGTACTGCAGACTGTGTCGTCACACAGTTCATAGTTTTGTGTAAAGTAGTAGGCATGCACTGGCTGCCACTTGATACAGCCGAAGTCGACGTACTGAACTTTGCCAGTATTCGAGTTATCATTCCATGTGACCCCCGTCTCAGGAGCTGTGTGAAAGTCGAGGTGGCCGTCCTGCGCTCCCCGTCCCTAATAAGCCCTGGTTTCTGTGGATGTAAAGCAACACTGAACTCGGCCTTTCCTTCACTTCAGTCCAAACGGCGGGCGCTCACTGGCTGGCGGAAGGAGTTCATCCGTTTGTGTTACAGTACGCTGTATTTATATTGAACAGACAGTTTGAAACCGATGCTCCGAGCCGTTTAAACCATACGGCTTTGCTGACACGCGATCCGTTTGACATCAGGTTTGGACGGTCCTCCACTGTGTGTGTGTGTGTGTGTGTGTGTGTGTGTGTGTGTGTGTGTGTGTGTGTGTGTGTGTGTGTGTGTGTGTGTGTGTTACAATCAAAACCTAATCAAGACTAAACTTTATCCTCTTCAAAGACATTAAAACGCAACGAGATGTATTGTTGACATTGATCTCAGCTGGAGAGAGAGAGAGAGAGAGAGAGAGAGAGAGAGAGAGAGAGAGATGAGAGAGAGAGAGAGAGAGAGAGAGAGAGAGAGAGAGAGAGAGAGAGAGAGAGGAGGAGGATGAGAAGAAGAAGAAGAAGAAGAAGAAGAAGAAGAAGAAGAAGAAGAAGAAGAAGAAGAAGAAGAAGAAAAGTACTGAACGAAAAGGCCGATGATTATTTTCATAAAATCGGATTTTTTTTATACAACAATAATGAAGTTAATGTGATTCTAGTGACGGCATGTTCTTTAGGAAGCAGCCACAGGAGACTTTCTAGCACGAGTCATCTGCCGTAAGACGCATCAGCTGCAGCCGTTTCACTTGGGTAGCATTTCAGCTTGACGTAAAAATACACAGACAAACACACGCGTGCGCGCGCGCACACACACATATATACAGCGGTACATCTGCACACGCGTACACACACACACGAGCGCATACACGAAACACAAACACGCGCACGCGGGCACGTTCGCACTCAAGCACTCTTACACTACACTACACTGCACTAGACACACACACACACACACACACACACACACACACACACACACACACACACACACACACACACACACACACACACACACACAAGCGCGCGCACGCACGCACGCACGCACGCACGCACAAACACTGTCAAACACGCACGCACGCACGCACAGATATACATGGTTCTAGTCTTGTCACTGGACGTCTGTTGTCTCACACAAACTGAAAACAAAAAACAAAAACAAAACAAACAAACAAAAACAAAAACAAAACCGGTCAGACTGGCAGAATGAAACAGAGCATAACAGGGACAAGATTGACGAACAAAACACGTATTCGAGCGGAACTCACCGTTGCCGCATTGGTACAACAGATCCTCATTTCTCCCCGACGCCGAAGAGACAGACGAGCCGGCTTCTGAATAAGAAGACGCCGACGACGACGACGACTCCGTCGCCGCTGTGTTGTTCATTATGGAATTGTTGTTGATGAACTGGTTGAAACTACTGGACGGTCCGCCGTTGGACTGACTGTTGGTTCCTCCACCGATGACAGAGAGAAGCATCAGAGTCTTCATTATTTGTAGTATCGCCGTAGCCAGCATTTTGTCTCAGTGTTTTTGTCGTTTGCCTTCGTCTCTGACAGTGCGGAGAGATGTGTGTCAGTGAGTGTATTTCAAACCGACACTGACAGTCTCTGGCACCGCTGCAATCCGCCCACTTCACTTTGTTGAACGGTGAGGTGGTTCCTTATGTACACCGCTCTTATTCAGCACAACTACTTTTCAGTTTCGCTTGTGCAGTGAACAAACAGCATGACACCGTGACACACGCGTGTAAGTTATAGAACTGTGGCTGGGAATGCTTTATTTGACAATACAGTACTTTTTTTTTTTATTACAATGAAGCAGAGGCTGATACGTCGGAATAAAAACCGGTCATCAAAATCGATGCTAGCACGCACAGACGGTGTGGTTACAAAACAGAAAATCGACGATAGAACTCACAGTTTAGTTATATGAGTGTTTGACATATATACCAAGTGGAATTTTTGTTACTGGTAGCGACCGTCTGTTCTTTTTGTAAGTATAGTTTTCGGTGTATAAAAACAACTGAGGACAGAACCAAAGTTTTTTTGTTTTGTTTTTCCACCACTACAGCACGGAATGTGTTTCTTTCTGTTTTCGGTAACAAAACGATAGTACAAAAGTACAAAATAATGTTTTAAAAAGTTACACGAAGAAAAGGAAAAAAAAAGAAAAAGAAAAATCGACTTCGTCAAAAAGAGTCTGATCCGGGTTTCCAAGAATTGTCAAGTGCAGACCACAAAACTAGCAAGTCTCGTTCCGCCACCGTGCATGCACGCACGCCGAAGCCTTCCACGTGGCCCGACTAAGTCACAGACGGATAAGGCGGAAGTTGCCGGCACGTATTGTGGCAGTGTGTGCGAGTGTGTCTGTGCGTGCGTGCAAAGCTTTTCACGTACGGGCAGCGTAGACGGTCCGTGTGTGCGTGAGTGTCCCACGAGGTCCCAAAGCCGCGCAGCGTGCGTACGGTGTGTGTGAGTGAGATGTCTGTGAGCGACGCCTCCCCTTTATCCCTCCCGATCCCCAGCCCGTCACACTTCAGACACGCACACCCCCACCCACACGTGTCGCACGCGCCCCGCCGATCGGAGCACCTCTATGGTAGCCCAACGGCGACACGCTTGCAGTTTTGTTTTGCTCTTCTTCTTTTGTATGTTTCTTCTTCTTCTTCTTCTTCTTCTTCTTCTTCTTCTTCTTCTTCTTCTTCTACTGCAGTCTGTACAAGGCGGCCTGTTGTTCGCCATCGACATTGCCACAGGAGGTGGCGGACTTGAGGGGTGAGTGCATAATAAACAGAAGACCTCACCGGGGGTCACATACTCCCCTGCAAAGTAGCAGCGGTTGGACACACACCCACACCCACACCCACACCCACACACACACACACACGCACACACACGCACACACGCACCCACACGCACGCAAGCACACCCGTACGCACGCACACGCACGCACACACACACACACACACACACACACACACACTCACACACACACACACACACACACACACACACACACACACACACACACACACACACACACACACACACACACACACACACACACACACACACACACACACACACGGTAGGAAGGGGGGAGGGGGAGGGGAGAGACAAAGAAATAAAAAGGCAACAACAACAAAAACCAACAAAAGACTAAACATTATTGCCAGTCAGAACACAACGGGTCTATCAAAACTGCACACCTCTCCAGCAGGAACCTCACTGGTTCTCAATTTATGAACGAACCAGGTACAAAATACTTGCATGTGTTACAACGCTATCACTGGTTCTGTCCGCTTATATCTTTCCTATAACTTTGAACTATGCACCTTTGCAGCCATCTCCACTCTTCGTCACATACACTGCACACGCTCAAAGTCCAGCACTGTTACAGGCTTTAACTGCAAAACTATGGCTTTTGCTCTTTCTCATCCTCTGGCTGCCAGATCTGGAACAACCTCCCCCAGCACATCAGGCACTCTGCTATTCTCTTTTGCTTGAAAAATAAACTCGAGACACTTCTCTTCTCCAAATATTTAAATTAACCAACACTGTGCTTCACCCCTTCACCCCGTCTGTATCATGGGCGCGCGTGCGCATGCGTGTGATGCATATATGTAATAGTTGTGTTTGAACCCATGTTTATGGGCATATTGTTATTTGTATGTTAAATCAATAACAACATTTATCTTGATGTACATTAGGTGTCTTACATTTATTTTGTTTTGTAACTCTTTGAACAACATAGTAGGCGCTTTGAAGACGACCATTATTATAACAGTTACATATTCTGGCTTAGCTAGTAGGTAAGAGTCCTCTTCTGTTTGTGTTCTGTATACTCGAGCTCATAGAGAACATTATTGTGTAGGTGAACCACTCATATAGAAATGTTCAGAAAGGGCACCCGTGAACGGGAAGCAACAAAACAATGCATAATCTTTCGCGGGGCAACTATGCTGTTCAGAATGTTCAGAATGGACGCCTTTCAATGAGAAGCAACAAAGCGATGCACAAATTTTCGCGGGACAACAATGCCCTTTTCAAAGCGGCGAACACTTTTCTTTTTTCCCCCATATGAAAACAGCGAAAAGGAGAAAGTAATTAATGTACTTTTTTTAGTAAAGATTTTAATGTTTCGTTTGCAATTGTTATTTAAACATTTCATTTACAACGCTGGATGCGGTTTGACTTTTTTCTTTTCTTTTTCTTTTTTAATTTTACGCTGGCAATCGGCTTCCTTTCCCATTCTGCCTTCTTTCTTTCTTTCTTTCTTTTTCATCTTCTTATTTTGTTGTTGTTGTTGTCTCTTTTTTGTGAATCGCCCTGATCGTACTGGTTGACTGGGCATAAAACACCAAGTTACTTTTTTGTGAACCGCCCATACACTTTTGCAGTTTATTATTTTTGATCTCCAGTTAGTTACAAAATATCAAGCCGCTTTCACTACGAGCAGTCAACTGTTGTTTGTTTAGAATCGACGGAGGAATTTAGAACTAAGCGAAATATATACTCTGTTTTTTAAGATCGTCAATTATCGGGGGGGGGGGGGGGGGGGGGGATGGCATAATGACGAACTTTGCGTTTCTTGATGTAGTTCTGGAGAACACCTCATACAATACAATTATAATACTTCCTTGTCATGTGTGTAGGGAATGTCAGTTTAACTGGAACCAAGTACTCACTCATTGACATTTTGACTGACATTCACGCCAGTACTTAGTCATAAGACGACATTGTTAAGTATATATGGCAGCGTTGTAACAACAAGAAGAAGAACAACAACACTGCCATAGTTGGGGTAAAACGTCAATGACGAATTGAAACACTGACGCTAATTTAATTCTTTCCGCCGGAAAGGTAATCTTTCCCGGATTTCATTACTGATTATATCAGTGTATTATAACCCTTAACTCAGGAGCTGTGTAAAAGTCGAGGTGGCCGTCCTGGGCTCCCGGCGGCGTCCCTAGCAGTTCTTATGGTTTCAGTGGACGTAAAGCAACATTAAACGAAGAGCATACCTCTCAGAACTCAGAAGCTGTGTGAAAGGCAATCGCCGCCGTCCTGGGCTTCCCGTCCCTAAATGATGGTCCCGGCTAATAGACTTTATGGACTCAATCAACATTCAAAATTCGCATGGCAGCCAAAATTTATGGACTCAGTCAACGCTGAAAGTTCGTATGCCCGGGTAGCCAGAGTTCAGGAGCTGTGTGAAAATCGAGGTGGACGTCGTCTCAGCGGACTCCCCGTCCCTAATGATAGTCCCGGCTTATGGTCTTTATGGACTCAATCAACACTGAAAAGTCGTATGGCAGCCAGAGTTCAGGAGCTGTGTAAAAATCGAGGTAGACACCCGGCCTGGTGACTCCCCGTCCCTAATCACGATAGTCCCGGCTTATGGTCTTTACTATGGACTCAGTCAATATTGAAAATTCGTATGGTAGCCAGCGTTCAGGAGCTGTGTGAAAATCGAGGTGAATAACCTGGACTCCTCGTCCCTAACAGTCATTATGGTTTCTGTGGACTCCGCGTGCCGCAACAGCTGAGCTTGAATACCCTGCGCGGTTTTGGCACCATCGTTGACCCATACTTTTTACTTCCCTGAGACTACTCCCTGTCTGTTTGGGGCGGCGCGCCGTCAGTTCATTCAGCAGACAGCAGCAAAGAGGCGCGCGCGGGAAGAGGAAATGAATGAACGTAGTAAATCGCTCCGTGACCCCGACAACGCAGCCGCCGGGCAAAGCGAGGCTCGCTGTTGAAAGTATAGCCTCTGCATTCCGCAGTTAGCGAGCTTTGGGAGCTATTGTTGTCTGGCGGGTGTTTTGATGGAAGACGGCGAAACAGTCGAGATGGCGAGGGAGTGAGTGACAGGACGGGAGGTGTGTCGGTCGGTCGGTGCGGGACACACACTCACATATCTAAATGCAGGATGATGGAGACACGTTGTTGACATCGTTTTAGCGGGCTAGGCGTAAGCAGTCTTCAATAATTATCGATCACGATCACGAGGGTTGGGTCGGCGACGGCGCCTCAACTGTGCACCGATTTGCCCTTTGCCCGTAGCACCGGCCTTTCCCTCTAGCAGCTAGGTCCTTGAGGGCGGCCGGTTCGGCGAGTTGACCTGTGGGCTCTGAGTCAGTGGACACTCGTCCGAACTAGTTAGTACCGACATGACACAACACAACAAAGACTGTACCTTGTTGGTTGAAGTGTTGCTTTACGTCCACAGAAACCGTAGGTTTATTAGGGACGGGAGCCCAGGATGTCCACCTCGACTTTCACACTGAGCTCTTGAACTCTGTAAAACTGTACCTCTCTGTGGTGGAGTTTACTAGATGTACCTTGTACTTACACCCATGCCATGCGACAGTCACTACCGGTCAGCGTAGGCGAATCAGGCCTCTGTTGTTGTGTTTGTGCGACGTAGTCTTTTGAGCTATAATTAACTCCCTTGTGTGTTGATTTCTGCACGACTACTCTGGGCCTCATTCTGTTCCAGATTAACACTGACACGTATCTTCCTTTTTTTTCTTTTTCTTCTTCTTCGGCAGTTACCTTAAGCCGCTTAGCGGGGACGAGAGGGTGGAGTGTGTGTGTGTGTGTGGGGGGGGGGGGGGGGGGGGGGGGGAGATCAGTGTCTACACTATGGAAGGATGCCGGAAAGCGCGGTTTGGAGTGTGGCTCTGCCCCCAACTCCAAGCACTGGTTTACGACATCCTTCCTTCAACCACTGCCGTATTTAGTTACGCCATAGGGTCCAGAAAACTGTCAGCTAACGAGCAGTTTTTTGTTTGTTTTGTTTTTGTTGGTGCTCAAACAGTAGTAAGTTTGTTACAAACAACTCAAATTATATCAAACGTTTGCTTTATAACTGACCATGCTGCTTACGCCAGCTCAAATAAAACCATAATCGTTTGAATCGAGACGGAACTCTTTTTTTTTACCCGGGGTAAAGGACAATGTTGCTTAACTGAAATATTCTGAGAAGAGAAATGTCTTGATAATTCTTCAGTCCTGATTTCCAGCGCTGACAAAAGCAAAAAGAAATACTCAAACAGAGAAATAAAAGAAGAAGAAAAATGCTGACCAGCCACATCCTTGAAGACAATAGGAGCACAGGTACAGGTTCCACCAGAATTCACACACAGAGTTGGATCCCATGTCACTTCCGGAAAGTATCAGCGAGTAGTGATCAGTTACTGCGCTTGAGGTGGTGTAATCCCAGCCCTGTATTTGTCCAGCACGTCTTCTATTTGGAAAGTAAACCTCACCCTCGTATCTATACTTACCTTCCGAGCCAGTCAGTTCCACAAACAAGCTGTTAATCTATCATTGGCTGGAGCTGCCACAAGTATCATCATTTTGTCACGACAAAGGTTTTGTCGCGACAAATACATGTATGCCTGCCGCGACAAAACTTTTGTCGTAACAAATTATGTTTGTCGCCACATTTTTTTAATTTTATTTTTTGTCGTGACAAACACGTGTTTGTCGCGACAAAAGACGTTTTGTCGCGTCGCGACAAAAGTAAACAAATAAACGTTTTGTTGCGACAAAAATATGTTTGTTGCGACAAAAGTTTTGTTGCAGCAGCATACTTTTGTCGCGACAAAAGACGTGTTTTTTGTCGACAAAAAAAGGATGCTTGTGGCAGCTCCCGCCAATGATATTAATCAGCTCGTGCGAATACAACGGTTAGATGGAAACAAGTTGTAATGATGTGAACACTGACTGAACCGTTGGTGATTAATTGTTTCCGGCAGAGCGGAGGACAGTAATGATTATGTTTATTTCTCCCTGTGGGAGGAAGAATTAACCACCAAATAGACATATGCCCTTTAAAGAAACTATTCTTCGGCGGCTAAACTTTATTTTTTGTACTTAGAGGAGGTTAAACGAACATGATCAGCGTTAAAAGTTTTGTGATTGAACGTGCCGTTGATTTTATAACGATTGTAGAAGAGGACTTTCCCAGACAGTGTTACTAACACTGTTTTCACGAGCTCCCGCGTTTCAGTATGACATCACTGATAGGATACCGGAACTTCTCAGTTTTGTGTACATGTCATGTATACATTATTTTTGTCAATGTTTATTTTTTAGATCTGGACAGTCTGTGTGAAATAGTTTCAATTTCCTTATGTTTGCATAGGGAGCAGCACCAAAAAAATCGGAAATAAATTGATAGTGTTTGAAATTGCCAAGACGAAGAATGTAATGATGTCTAGCGTTCCTTCAAACATTTTAGGGTGGCCTGGGGGAAATTCATCCAAGCAGGCACGTTTGATTCCCATGCATGCCTCGAGACACGATTCTGTCACACTGGCTCAACCAACACAAGCTCGTTGTGGTTTGTAGACACCTTCGACAAATCGCAAACTAGTTTACAACACAACTACCCGTATGATTTCATGAATATAAAAGAAAACGTTCTTTTTCTGAGGAATGAGTGAACACCTCCTGGTGGTTGACAAAACTGATAGAACAGAACTAGGGAAATGTATTCATCTATACGACGAACACAAGGAAAAAAGGAAACACAAGCGCTTTCGACAGAAAATTGTCTTCGTCAGGTGCAAGAAAAATAGATAATAATAAAAGAAGAAGGAAGCAAAGAAGAAGACAGAAGCTGATGTAAACAATCTTTTTGTTAAGAATGCATACGCAGATTTAAAACACGCCATCAAAATGACGAAAATTTGGAAGATTTTTAAGTGGGCAGATCATGGCAAACACTGAACTTCAAAACAAACAAGATCTGCCAATAGTATGTCGGTCCTTGCTTTTCGTACAACCCACACTATTTTTTTATTTTTTTTGGCCAAGCGAATAGCAAAGCTTCCAGAGTAGAACAGGATTTCCCATACGCTACTTGTAACAATCACTCGTTTGTTGTTTTGTTTGTGGACTGATCCATTATGAAGCTGATGTTACAGTTGGGAAAAGTTCAACTGTAGGGGTTGATGCGTAGTATTGAGTACAGTTCACAAGGTGTTTGGTTGGCCGAAGTTCCCCCAACCGAGCGAGTGGACGAATTTCCCCCATGCCACCATATGTGTTTGACTCAATGAAATGATGGCAAAATAATTTTGACGTCATTACGATATCAATAATTTGACGCAAGATTATAGAAAGGAAAAGGAAGAGTTGAAGGAAACAATGGCTCTAGAAGTAGTTACTGATTACAAGAATGACAAAACTGAAAAGAATGACTAGGAATATGTACACAACAAGAGAACACGGGACGGGACATGTGTTTTGTTTTGTGTGCCGCCTTCTTTTGTATTAATAGATAATAAATACATTCTTTCATGTGCTGTTATAAGGAGCAAATAGCCCGTTGAATGAAAACAATGAAGAACTGAGAATGAAACACTGGTGTTTATATCTTCATAGTTCTTTCCCATTTTTTCAAGACTATGCAATCAAAGCAGAGATAATTTGGAGTTACTACCATTTATCTTCGGAGGACCAAATTAAAAAGAACGTTTAGCTCGACTGGCAAGAGACCGACAACGTAGATACAGGTTGTGGCTGGTAAACCTGGGTGACCAAGTGGAGAGGTGGAGAGAGCGGTGCACAAGGTTAGACGTCTGCGATAGGAAACTGGTAAAGCTGTTACTGGACAAGTAAAAGAAAAGGTTCCTGATACTTCTTTTTTGATTGATAGGAGTATTCTACCTGAACCATACGTTTAAATATTCTACTAAGTGTTACCTGTTTGCGTAAGTGTGTGTGTTTCTGGCGTGCCACCGGCCAGCAGGTTTTTCTTTTCTTTTCATTATTATTATTACGGTGTCTAAAATATTTCCTGTAGTAGCATCGGATCAATACGCTGAGAAATAATTGTCACCCATTTGTCGATCCGTCGCCGAGCATTATTAGTAAATGGCAGCTACAGGTCTCATCCACTACAGTGAAGTACACATAGCACGATTAGGAGATTTATTCAAAGAAAGACATAAAATTATTCACACAATCATCAGTTAAGTCGCCCGACAAATTATTACGCCTGAGCAGATTAAGTGCCTGAGACAACGCCATTGTCAATTGTTCGTAGGCCGAGTCTACAAAAACTTGTGTAAAACAACAAAATAATGACGTAATATGCATTCCGTAAATAGCTGCACCCGGGGGAGATCCCCAATCTATTTTTAGACCACTACAGTTATTCTTAAACTGCCGCATTTCAACAGGACCAAGTGAGCCGGTGTGGGCCTAGGGGTAAGGCGTTAGGCTGGTAAGCGGAAGGACCTCGGTTCGACACCGCTTCGGCTCTCCTTTCTCATCAAAAAAGGTTGTGGTTTGTGGACACTGTCTTGTGGCTTTGTCCATCACTTCCTACTGAAACATTAAAATGGCTCTCATCGCTGCCCATCTTAATGCAGGAATCATTCTGGTGGTGACAGTGTAGCGATAGGTATATAGTCTCCCTCTCCCCCCACCTCCATGCCCCCCTCCCCCCCCCCCCCCCCCCGTTCTCCCCGTCCCTAATAAGCCTTATGGTTTCTGTGGACGTTAAGCACCATGTTTACTTACTTACTTACAGGACCAAAGCAGAAATTAATGCTACATAATAATCGCATATAAAACAATAAAAACGCATGCAAAAAATCGTTTTGTTGTTGTTGTTTGTTTGTTTTTTAGCCAAATCCGCATGGGCCAGTCCCTTTAAAGGAAGTAACCTCTGATTCTTATCGACAAGACTCCTCAGTGAGTGGTTGGAACGGGCAAAGAGCACCCGATCCACTTTCCGAGGTTGTTTTGCAGCATTCTAGAAAAGGGGATAATCAACTCGGTTAACACAGAAATAGCCGTTAAGGCTTCTAATAGCACTAAAACATCGTTAGCTCACTATAACTGATCATTTTGTGTAGTGACGCAGATGGAGAGAAAAAAATAATAATGCCACAGATAATTGATGAAGGTCTATAAGCATTCACAGTCAGGCCGAAAATAAACCTGAAACCAATTAAACGTGGCAACCAGCAACCTGAAAACAAGCAAACGAGCAAATAACTCGACAACACAACCATTAGTATGTAACCGAGTGTATTGTATACATGCGTGGCAACCAGCAACCTGAAAACAAGCAAACGAGCAAATAACTCGACAACACAACCATTAGTATGTAACCGAGTGTTTTTATGGCCCAATTATCTAAAGTGTTAAAAGTTGTGTGCTGGGCCGGCAGGGTCCCTTTTCCCCCTGCAGAGGCAGGTTGTTTGTTTAACTGTTGCGGCCGGTGTTCATGTGTTTTCATCAGGGGAGAGCCTACACTGTTTCCTGGTTGGTTGGTGTACAAATAAAAGTTATGTTATAGCAACCTCTGACTTGTGACTCTTCATCCATGCTTCCAACCTGCTTCCCCTCAACTCTCCATCCCCACTCCCCTACAAAAGCTGGCGCTTGCGAGCAGGATTGGAAGTAGAAGAGTCATGACAGACCAGGAGACAGTGTAGCGGAGCTGTCTGGAGGCACCGGCAGACAGTGTAGAGGAGCTGTCGGGGGGGCACTGGGCAGTGTAGCGGAGCTGTCCGGCACTGAGGCAGTTCGAGGGGACCTGACCACCGAGCTTCACCTACACTGATGGCTTGACCGCTAATCTGGTATGATGAGTTGATGCTTAATGTCCTCAGATGTCATTTGACATATTAGGGACAAGTTGTGACCAATGCCGAAGCACGGTTCAATAAAATGCACATACGTAAGGTGTATGCGTGTTTAGCTGTAACCTGCCACCTGCACTTTTTGGCAGAATGACCGGGATTTTTTACGTGCTACTGTGGTAACACGGGGGTGGAACGGATACCGAAATAAGAGTCAGCACAGAAAGTCGACCCTGGAGAAGAAAATTCTCCCGCCGTTCCAGCAGGGATTCGAACCCGCGACCTTTCGATCACGAGTCCGGCGCTCTAACCACTGAGCTATCCCCGCCCCCAATATGGTATTACCTAATAGCATTATATATGTTCAGTTGAGTAGTAACGGGACAGAGTCCACATCAGGTCACTGAGCGTTGTGTTGTCTGTGAGTGAGAGTTATGTTTATTTCGAGTATTCGTGTTAACCTTTATATAAGGCCCTGTATTCTCGTGTGTGCATTTCTCTAGCGAAACGTTTTATCGTACCGCGGGTCCTTCACATAAGGCTTGGTATTGAAATCATGGTTTGAGATGGCAGACATCGCTTGTGTGCCGTTCATGTTGTAAATGACATGCAATGTGTAGTATTCGATTGTTGCAATGTGCGCTGTGTTGATTTATTTTTTTCGAATATGTTGTTTTGAGGTCTTGTACAGCCAATTGTGGAATGTCCTCCATTTTAAATCCCAGATGGCAGTAGGTTTTTGAAAGGCAATAAGAACAGATGTTTCTTTTGGAGTTTTCATCATTAACGAAAAGAATCCTCTTTTTCATCCTTTTGTCCTGTTTGAAGCAATGCGTTCTGGGTCTGTCTGGTTTACCTGGCTTAAATGCAGTAATCATTTTGACCTTTAACTGCAATGCAATCAGTCTGGTCTTTGGAGAGGTTTGTAGTTAGCCAGGCCTTTATTAGTATCCTGGCAAAAAGGGGTACAGTTTTGTGCGTGGATGTATTGGGTACCACTTTGATGGTTTGTTAAGTCAACTCTTAGTTGCCCTACACCCTTCAGTTTTGTTTATTGCTATGTGATTCACCAGCGAGGACGCTGGTTATGATTGAGTAGGGGGGGATGTAACCGAGTGTATTGTATACATGTTCCGGGCCATGACCCTATAACCTTTTCTTTCCGGTCCTTTTCCTTTTTGATTGGGTGGGTTTTTTTATGGCCCAATTATCTAAGGTGTTAAAAGTTGTGTGCTGGGCCGGCAGTGGGTGAGCCGGTGTGGCCTAGCGGTAAGGCGTTAGGCTGGTAAGCGGAAGGACCTCGGTTCGATACCGCTTCGGCTCTCCTTTCTCATCAAAAAAGGTTGTGGTTTGTGGACACTGTCTTGCGACTTTGTCCATCACTTACTACTGAAACATTAAAATGGCTCTCATCACTGCCCATCTTAATGCAGGAATCATTCTGGTGGTGACAGTGTAGCGATAGGTATATAGTCTCCCTCTCCCCCCACCTCCATGCCCCCTTCCCCCCTTCTCCCCGTCCCTAATAAGCCTTATGGTTTCTGTGGACGTTAAGCACCATGTTTACTTACTTACTTACTTACGGCAGCGTCCCTTTTCCCCCAGTGTCCCTGCAGAGGCAGGTTGTTTGTTTAACTGTTGCGGCCGGTGTTCATGTGTTTTCATCAGGGGAGAGCCTGTAAGTAGTTATTTTTCTATGTCTTGTTGTTCTGTTGTTTCTTATTGATGTAAATAATGTATGTTTATAATGTTATCATGTTCACAACGTGCCTTGATTCTGGTTCTTGAACGTGGGTAATTTTGGCGCTAGATTGCCGCCTGGTTTCAGCCGCTATGGCGTCAGAGTACCTTGTATGTGTGTTCATATGTTAAACCTTTATGCCACAGGATGACCGGTGTTTCCAAAATGTATGTAGCTCACCCTGGTTAGCTGATATGTAGCTAGTATGTTGCTGCCATTGTTGGATGTTCAGTTTGAGTGATGCTTTGCCGATGCAAAGTTATCCCTCTAAAGTATGGATACTTTGTCAGCGTGGCCGTGCTGATCTCTGTGCGGCACAACTTATTTGTTTAGTATCCTACCGATCTATGTTTCTACATGAAATCGGTGGTATATTATAGCTAACACTTGGAAGGTGTTGACTTCATAGTTGTAGAATGTTCATTTTACTAGTTGAATACAGTTTAGTACATAGGGGTGATTGTATAAACTGTGAGACATGTTATTTCTGTTTTGATCCGGCTTTTGTATGGCCGAGTCTTGGGCGCGCAGACTTTCACTCTGCTTAGCTTGTAAACCCTTTCCGGGTCTTTGTGCGTGTACCCGAACTGGCCGGCGATGCGCGTGCAGTGGTGGCAATTAGGTCTTTGTCTCTGTTCACTAATCGAGCAGCTAGATCAGCAGCTTAGATTCTTGATGCGCTACCCGTGTCAGTAAGACGCTTGACGTTGTTCACAGCCGGATATGCTCTGCTAGTCAGTAACAGTAACATGCTGTAACGCTTTGAGTAACTTGACGAGGCTGGAGCTGGTCAGTTTATGACTGACTTCCTCCCGCTCACGGCATGGACCCAGGTGCCACCCGTGTCACTATCCATCTCGTTGTGTGCTTAAGTGGATCTGCTGTAACGATTATCTCACTCTTCCTGTTTAGTTAAGGATGAGCTTGGTAATCCGCATTCTTCACTGTTACTTTATTGTATACTATATTATACTGGGAGTTCATCAGTTAATTGACTGGCCGTCTCTTGTATACTCACCGCGACTCTGTGAGATACGGGTTTTAAGTGTAAGTCAAGCACACGATTTATGTGCTTGATTATTAATCATTTTGTCGTGTATTATAGTAACCCACAGGTAAACTACATGGTTACTGTATTTATTAGATTAGTAATTGCTGTTGTTTATACTTTACATTTGCTTTCATGTTCTAAATGTTTTGTTTGCTTGTGTCTTTTCCAATACAGACACTGTTTCCTGGTTGGTTGGTGTACAAATAAAAGTTATGTTATAGCAACCTCTGACTTGTGACTCTTCATCCATGCTTCCAACCTGCTTCCCCTCAACTCCCCACCCCCACTCCCCTACAAGTATACGAACGTTCTGCAGCCTTTACAAGAATCGCCCCCACCTCCTCGCCCAGAGACTACAGGTCGATCGCTTGATCAGTACGCAAGAAATACACGGGATAATTTGAGGCGACCATACCGCATAGCCGACCTAGGCATCGTCCGTCAAAAATAGAAGTCGGCTGCAGCAGGTGGAAACATCACTGAATGCTGCCGCTGCGAATCGAGGATCGTTCGGCAGCGCTGCAAGGACACGAATCAGACAGGCGCTTTTATTTGCCGTTCTTTAAGCAGGCGTCGTCAGTGAGAATGTATCAGTTGTCATTATGTGCGATTCGTGCTGCATCCAACGGCTTAGCGGCGTGAGTAAGTAAGTAAATTTGTGTTTTACACCTAGTCAGCCAGTGCGGTTATATCAGAGCGACTTAGTAGCGTCAAAAGCACATTATTGTAATGATCTCAGCATGAGCAATAATTATCTCAATATCTCTGCATACTTTGTAAAGATGTCTTTTGACGCTCGGTTCCAAAGGCATACTTGAATCAAAAGCACATAACTGCAGTTATGTCAACATAATTGCAGTTATGTACCTTTGTAGTGGTGCTTCCAAATTGTAATGATCTCAACATAATTACCAATTAGTTCAAGATGGTTACAAATTATCTCTGATTAATTAGCAAGCATGTCTTTTGACTATGGTTCCAAAGGCTTAGTTGAATAAGAAGAATATAATTGCAATTATGTCAACATAATTGTAACCATGTGTTTTTCGTAGTGCTGCTTCCAACGGTTGACTCAAAAGTACATAACTGCAGTTATGTGCGAGAAATAATTAAAGGTTGACGCTAATGAACCGCTATAGTTACGCCTGGGCAACTGGATAATAGGGTGTCTGGCGCTGGCTATAGACTGGACGGCGTAGACCAGGAGCAAATGTGCGGGCCTGTCGACACTTCCCTCTCAGCGCTGGCCAGTCTTTCGCGTTAAACAACAACTGGTATACCTCTGTCTTTCCGAGAGACGGTTTGCGTGTGTCATTACTACAGGGTTCCAGGCGAGATCAGAGAAGAGGGTGGTGGAGCTGGACCCTCAAGTTAGCCCAGAAGAGATCATGAGCAGGGAGGTGGGGCTGGGATGCGAAAGTTGGACTTCTTTCGCTTCGGGTTGTTCCTCAACAGCAGTGCAACGGACATTGTCTTTGTGACTCTGCCCAAGCACGGCAGTTGAAACAGCAGTTACGCAGTGCACTAGTCGCTGGGCAATGGCGAGGGGACACCGCCTTAACACTTCCATTGTTCTGGTGGCGGTCCACGGTCTCTCCGGTCTTTTTCAGGCGGTATCCGAGGTCGAGCCAAAACCAGCAATTAAAGGTATGCCGCTAATGAAAACTGGACACTGAACACACACACACACACACACACACACACACACACACACACACACACACACACACACACACACACACACACACACACACACACACACACACACACACACACACACACACACACACACACACACACACGCATGCACCCCTACCACACACAAACAAGCAAAGACACACGCACGCACGCACCCCCCCCCCACTCACCCCCCCACACATACATACACACACACACACACGCACACGCACACACTCACACGCACGCACGCACGCACACACGCACGCACGCACACGCACGCACGCATGCACACACACACACACACATACACACACATACTCATTCGCCAGAACCCTCTACCTCAAGACAAAGATCCCCAAGGGTAAATATGAAATAATGTTAGTATCGTGAGTATAGACTCCAGTGATAAAACGTGTATGCCCCCGCGTGTATACTTACATTACAAAGTGGGCGGAATCCTTAACCCAATGCTAGCTCGTTAACCGAATGTATACGGTACTAAACCATAGGCGATAATCTTAGATGCTATTTCCCGCATTGTTTGTAACTTGTCTGCTGTTTACCCAAACTCCAAGCACTGGTTTACGACATCCTTTCTCCATCCACTGCCGTAGGCCTAACTGAAAAACAGTCCCTGAGCTAATGAACTATTTTTTGTTGGGGCTCAAATGGCACGGGCAATTCACTTTTTTTTTTTTTTTACAACGTTACGTCTGCCAAATTAAACCAAAATTGTTAGATCCAAACACATAAAAGATTCAACACAACGCTTATTTGTTATGACATAGACAACGATGCAAAGTTTCAGAGAAATCCCCTTCTTCAGGCCACAGTAGCAGACATTCTTGTTTCAGATTTGTTTTTTGTTTTTATGTGAGTAATGAAATCGTTTGAATCAACAGGTAGGTGGTGTTGCTTAATGTCCTCAGATGTCAGTTGACATATTAGGGACAAGCTGAGACCAATGCCGAAGCACGGTTCAATAAATCCTTACGTCCAAGGCCAAGGAAACCATAAGGCTCGTTAGGACGGAAAGCCCAGGACGGCCATCTCGACTCTCACACAGCTCCTGAACTATGCTGAATCAACATGGAGCATTACTTTTGTTCTACCCGAGGCGGACGCGCCTCATGCTTACGTGTGTGCTTGGACGATATGTTGCTTCCACAGTCGTGCAAGGGTCCGAGGGCGCTGACCGCGTCGGTGGACTGCTGCACGGAGATAAAGAGTGCCCCTTAAATGTCGTAACCAAATCAGAGAGCCGGTTTGGCCTAGCGGTAAGGCGGTAGGCTGGTAAGCGGAAGGACCTCGGTTCGATACCGCTTCGGCTCTCCTTTCTCTTCAAAAGTTGTGGTTTGTGGACACAGTTTTGCGACTTTGTCCGTCACAATTAATGAAACATTAAAATGGCTCTCATCACTGCCCATCTTAATCCAGGTCATTCTGGTGGTGACAGTGTAGCGATAGGTATATACTTTCCCTCTTCCCCCCCTCCATACCCCCTCCCCCCCCCTTTCTCCCCGTCCCTAATAAGCCTTATGGTTTCTGTGGACGTTAAGTACCATGTTTACTTACTAATTTGGGATAAGGATTGAGAGCCCAGGCCCACCTCCCTGTTCACACAGCTCCTGATCTCTGGTGGATTACAGTAACGTCTTCTTTTACGGTGCTGTACATCCACAGAAACCGTGTGGTTTATAAGGGACGGGGGAAGAATGCGATAAGGTCATAGTTCAGGAGCTGTGTGAGAGTCGAGGTGGACGTCCTGGGCTGTCCGTCCTAACGAGCCTTCTGGTTTCCGTGGACGTAAAGATTTATTGAACCGTGCTTCGGCATTGGTCATAACTTGTCCCTAATATGTCAACTGACATCTGAGGACATTAAGCAACACTTCATCACCACCATGCGATAAGGAATGAGAACCCAGGCCCATCTCCCTATTCACACAGCTCCTGAGCTTTGCCTTGCATAACAGTATCCACCCTCCATAAATGGAGATAAATCCACCGAAGACGATGTGTGGCTGCCCATGTGGCGAGTAATAATACAAATACTGTTAATAATAGATATATTTTAAGCAACAAAAACAAGCAAGAAAAGTAACTCTCTCTCTCTCTCTCTCTCTCTCTCTCTCTCTCTCTCTCTCTCTCTCTCTCTCTCTCTCTCTCTCTCTCTCTCTCTCTCTCTCTCACACACACACACTCACGCACACACACACACACACACACACGCACGCACGCACGCACGCACGCACGCACGCACGCACTGACACCCCCTCCCCCCCCCCACACACACTGACACCCCCCCCACACACACAACAACAACAACAACAAACCAGCCAAACAACAACAAAAACCAAAATAAAAATAAAACAACAACAACAACAACAAAAACGGTGGCACACACATTCCTCCCATTGCGTGGAGTGCATTCATTTTGACAGTGTACAATGGCGTATACCGGGTCTGCACCAGAGCGCTTAGCCGGGGCTTAAGATAATGACCTCAGATGTCAGGCTGACATTAGTTCGCACGGAAACGCTACACCCACAGCATTTTTAATAGACCCGTCAACGTCTTCAGGACAAAGCGACAGGTGTGCGTTTCACGCAGCAGTAGAAAATAAATATTAAAAAAATCCTATTTTTTATTTTGCTCTCCCATTGTCTGTGCCGACTTCAACAGGCGTAACGTTTGATCAGGACCACGCCGCTCGTCCCAACATTCCGACCCCACCCACAACAAAGGTGCATTCCGCACTGAGACCCTGTCGCAAGAGGTCAACAGATCGCGGGCAGGCTTCCAGCCAAAGGATACACCACACGACTAGCTGAGTTATTTTGATGCTGTTCCGTCATGCCCTTTCTCATTCAGTTCCATAATATACGTCAATAACAAAACAAAAAGAATTAAAAACATTTTTTTTTTTTTAAATCGACCCCTTCCCAAAACCAAAACGAAACAAACAAATAACAACAAACAAACAACCCCCCAAAACACTAACAGCACTAACTACTACAAAAAAACTAAACAAAACAAAAACAAACAACAACAAACAAACAGACAAAAGAGACCAGTTCAGAGCACGTGAGAAAAGCCGACTGTGAAAAAACCTGACTGTGAGAAAGAGCAACTGTCTAGGCTGCTTACTCTCTCGTGTCTGTGAGAAAACCCGACTGTGAGAAAGATCGACTGTGAAAAAACCTGACTGTGAGAAAGAGCAACTGTCTAGGCTGCTTACTCTCTCGTGTCTGTGAGAAAACCCGACTGTGAGAAAGATTGACTGTGAAAAAACCTGACTGTGAGAAAGAGCAACTGTCTAGGCTGCTTACTCTCTCGTGTCTGTGAGAAAACCCGACTGTGAAAAAGATTGACTGTGAATAAACCTGACTGTGAGAAAGAGCAACTGTCTAGGCTGCTTACTCTCTCGTGTCTGTGAGAAAACCCGACTGTGAGAAAGATCGACTGTGTGAAAACCCGACTGTGAGAAAGACCAACTGTGTAGGCTTTTTACTCTCTCGTGCCTGTGAGAAAACCAGACTGTGAGAAAGATCGACTGTGAAAAAACCTGACTGTGAGAAAGACCGACTGTGTGAAAACCCGACTGTGTGAAAATCCGACTGTGAGAAAGACCGACTGTGTGAAAACCCGACTATGAGAAAAACCGACTATCTAGGATGTTTGCTCTCTCGTGTCTGTGAGAAAACTCGACTGTGTGAAAACTCGACTGTGAGAAAGACCGACCGTGTGAAAACCCGACTATGAGAAAAACCGACTGTCTAGGATGTTTGCTCTCTCGCGCCTGTGGATGCTATTGCAACATCAGTTGAAGTCCTACCCATTACAATTATCTAGTCTTCGCGCGACACGAAGTCAGAGGCGAATTTCCATTGCTGTCGAAGGCAGTTTGCTCTGACAAGAAGCAAGTTTGTCGTGGGAATGCGCCTTCCCTTACGGGCCCCTGGCGGGCCAACAGTTAGGTGTGATTCACGGCCAGAATTAGCATTCTTGTGTAATTGTGCACGGTCTCCCGAGTCCACTAAGGGCGCAGTGTGATTCATGCACAGTTATCACGCGGTCTGCACGGAATAACACCCACTCTCTGGAGTCCGGTCAATAGGCTGACACTCCCACGAAGACCCGGCCAGGGTGGTGGTGGAGACCTCCCCTTCACTCCACACACACACAAGCGCACACG
>OY757542.1:14458156-14461135 GCA_963584105.1 Alviniconcha strummeri
TGGGAGCCCCCCCCCCACCCCCCCACACCCTCCCCCGCCCCTCCCATCGCAACGAATAGTTTGGGTACTCATTGTGGAAGCAACATAGCGGCAAAGCACGCACGTAAACTTCAGGTTCGCTTACCGGGTAAAAAAAGAGTTCCGTCTCGATTCAAACGATTTTGGTTTTATTTGTGCTGACGTGGTGAGGACAGTAATGGTGTGGATGATGATGGTGGAGAGAAAGAAGAAGAAGAAGAAGAAGAAGAAGAAGAAGAAGAAGAAGAAGAAGAAGAAGAAGAAGACGAAGAAGAAGAAGAAGAAGAAGAAGAAGAAGAAGAAGAAGAAGAGAAGAAGAAGAAGAAGAAGAAGAAGACTCACTACTGCTACTACGCTGACGCCGACTACGATGGCTACTGACTATGCCATCGCCGCTGTTGCTGGTTACGATGGTGACGGTGTTCCTGATGATGGCGAAGAGGGAGATGAACACTCACTATTGATACTACTACGCTGATGCCGACAGTGATAATTATTGACGATGTTAATTATTGCTGGCTAATGCTGTCGCTGCCGGTGCTCATTATGGTGATGAGTTGGTGATGACGTTGGTGATGATGATGGTGAAAAGGACGAAGAAGAACGGTTACTACTTATACTACACTGACACCGGTCATGATAGCTTTTGTCGATGTTTGCATGAAACAACGTCCGGCGTGCAGACGGTTTGTCGGTCAGACGGGGACACGGAGTTGTTTGTGTGTTTAGCTGAAACCTGGGAATCGTCTATGAGATACAACGCATCTTCGACATCTTCCTTTACGTCGTCAGCAGTATGTACCCCACCTATTCCACCGACGTTAGGACACACCTACCCACCCACACATAAATCCACATCCCCGACGCAAACGCGCATGCACACTCACCCACGCATTCACCCACCCACACTCATCCACGCAATCACCCCCCCCCCCCCCACCCACACACACACATGCACAAACTCCCTCACACTACACCCCCTCCACGCACACACACACGCATCCACTACCCCGACACAAACACGCTCACCCACTCACCCACCCACTCACTCACGCACGCACGCACACACACACACACACACACACACACACACACACACACACACACACACACACACACACACACACACAAACTCACATTACCCCCCCCCCCCCTTCACACAAATATTCAAACACGCGCGCACACGGCCCCGTCCCGTTCCCTCTCACCTCCCCACCCCTCCACCAACGCCCTCACCCCCATCCCACCCACCCCACCAACGCCCTCACCCACACACAAAGATATGTCGAAAATGCGATACTGGAAATGAAACAAAAAACTAAAACTTCTTTGTAAAACTTTTGCTTTATTTTGTTGACTGTGCATAATATTCGAACGACACTGGCCTTTGCAAATATAGGCTTCGAGCCGCATTACCAAAGCTTCACTCTCTCACCCAGTTTCAAACTGTGCCAACTTTTCCTTGATCAAACGGCCCGGCTCTTCACCCAAAGAGCCCAGAGCGTCTGGTAGGCAGTGCCAACCCCACCGTTGCCCCATCTTGAGGTCATGCCCATAATTATACAGTCGCCGAGGCTCTCTTTCATCCGTCGCATTTCGCCTTCAGTCCTAGACAATGGCCGGAAACAATGCAACGTGCGGCTTTCCGGTACAGAAGAGCGAGTTTTCCTCTAAAAATAGCTCGCGTGAAGCGGGAAGAATATAAAGACGCTGATACACGAGCAGTGTCGGTGGTATGGTTGAGAAGGTCGCTTCGAACCTCGTGCGGTTGTACGTAATCCGTCCGTCGTCAGTACAGCCTTTTGGCTGCCACACAAGACAGCCAAAACTGAGGGGTTAAAGGAACTATCCCTCGCATGCTAAACGTCTCGTGTGCTTGGGGCAGGTTACAAGAACATGATCCGCAGTGAATGTTTTGCGACTGAACATGCCGTTGTATTTTACATCGATTTTATGTGATTATTTTGCATCGTTTTTTTTAAGGTGACTGTTTGTTTTAAACGTCACTAACACTTGTTTCCAGAGCTGATTACTGCGTTATGCTCTTCACCCCCCCCCCCCCCCCCCCGCCTCCCCCCGCGCTTCGTTTTGACTTCACAAAAAAAGAAAAGAAAGGGAATCACGGTTAGAACACCCAGAAGCTCACGGTTTTGCTTACAGGTCACGGAAGAAAAGCATGTGGATTGCAATCATTTTTGTCACCGATAGTTTTTATCACTAGATCAGAGTGACCTGATGACGTACTGCAGCGTTATAAAAAAGAAAGAAAAGAAAAGCCAAGTCCACGAGAAAAGGCGTGGTCTACTGGGTTTTACCCCAGTCTACTTTTAACTCATGTCGATAGGTCATATTTTGGTAAGATTAGCCAGCAGATGGAGATTTTTAAAAATATTATATATATATAAAAGGAACAAACAAATCATGACCAAAATAGCAAAAGGTCATCCAGAAATTGTTGTTTTCGCCAAATCTGAGGAGGCTATCTCCTTTAAAAGCAAGTGGAAGGTTGACGTATTCAGCCTTGCCGCTAATCGAGTTATCATCCATTGTGACCTTAGTTCACGAGTCCAAACGGCGGGCTTCACTGACTAGCGGAAGTGGACCAGTCGTTTGGAATACAGCATGCAATACAACACTCTGAGCATCGCTTTCCGGCATCTTCCTCCAAACTCTGCCAGAAATGGTTACGCCAGTGAAGGGGCACTCTTGATCTCCGCGCAGCTGTCCACCGACGCGGTCAGCGCCCTCCGAAAGGTCTGGGTACTAATCAAACTCCAAGCACTGGTTTTACGACATCCTTCCTTCAACCACTGCCGTATTTAGTTACACCACAGGGTCCAGAAAACTGTCAGCTAACGAGCAGTTTTTTGTTGGTGCTCAGACAGCAGTAAGTTCGTTACAAACAACTCAGATTATATCAGGCGTTTGTTTTATAAATGACCATGTTGTTTACGCCGGCTC
>OY757542.1:14466335-14476928 GCA_963584105.1 Alviniconcha strummeri
CAGGAGACAAAAGTGACTGTCATAATTTGAGAGGCACTCGACTCTTGTTGTTCTGACCCCCACCTCAGCAGCGTTGGGGTAGACTAACTCACGGTCCAAAATGGCGCCCTTGTGTAACCGATAATCCTTTTTCAAAAACTTCCGGTCACGTGACAGAGCTGCGCGTTGACGGCCGCTAAACGCCCGCCGTTTCGGTCTTAATGTGGAGGATGTAAAGGGGATATTGCTTGCCCACTGCCCTGAGAGGCACTTCCTGATCCAAACACCTCCCTGTCAAAAGGAAAACTAGAACCTCGATTGGATTTCTCCATGGCAAACAGACGCCTGGCCGTGTGTGTGGCCACACCTGCAATTTGTCAACGCGATCGAACCTTGCTGTCTTCAGGGCTATGCCACTGCTGAAAGCGACCAACGCTCATTTCTCACTGGATGGAAAACGTGGGTGTAAAATAACACAAAGAATGTTAGTTAACCTCGCCCATTGCGCGTAGGTTCCAGAATTGTCCAAATTAAAGCCTGAGAGTCGTGCAACAATATGTCGGAAATCATTCTCACGAAATATAGAGAAAGGATTGCCCCATGTTGTTAGCTGCGCTTATTCTTTGTGGTATAGATATATGCACATATAAACCCAGACGTATTGTTGCAGATATCATGTGCGCGCGCGCGCGCACGCACGCACGAACGCACGAACGCACGCACGCACGCACGCACTCACACACACACACACACACGGACACACACACAACCACCAACTCATCACCAACACACAAAACCGAACCTTGACTGTACATAAAAGGAGTATTCAAGTAATTTCATCTGTGTCTATACATATTGGCAGGTAAAATCTACATCTGCGGGGGCTTCAACGGACAGGAGTGCCTCAGCTCAGCCGAAATGTATGACCCAGAGACGCGCCAGTGGACGCTGCTGAACCCAATGCGTAACCGACGGTCAGGGATTGGCGTCATAGGCTACCACGGCTGCATCTACGCCCTCGGTGGCTTTAACGGCATCACCAGAATGAACACCGGAGAGCGGTATTGCCCTCAGACTCGCCAGTGGACCCCCATACCGGAAATGTACAGCCCCCGTAGCAATTTTGCTACCGAGGTAAGAGGCGCTAACTGTTCAGGGAGGCCGGGTGGGGGGTAATTTCAGGATAGCTCAGTGGTTAGAGCGCCGGACTCGTGATCAAAAGCTTGCGGGTTCAGGAGAATTTTCCTCTCCATGATTAGCTTTCTGTGCTGACTCTTATTTCGATATCCGTTCCATGCACCGACGTGTTACCGCTGTAGCACGTACACGATCCCGTTCAGGATAGCTCAGTGGTTAGACGCCGGACTCGTGATTGAAAGGTCACAGGTTCGAGTCCCGGCAGGAGCGGCAGGAGAAGTTTCTTCTCCAGGGTTAATCTCTTCATCTACAGGTGCAGATTATATTAGGTATTTCGAGCGCTGATTAACTCCCTTGTGTGTTGATTCGACAGATGCAGAACTAGAGTATTCCTGTACAGATGCAGACGAAACATGTGACAGCAGATCGAGACATCCCTCAAGCCAAAATCTTTTACAGGCAGTTACAAGGATCAGTACATATAAAAACATGAGAGTTACAAGGGAGTTACAACGAGACAGTATCCTAAAGCTCTCCGCCCTTCACTGAAAACCTACTGGGTTCAGTACACCCAACTCCGGAAACAAATCTAACGTTCTGACCCTAAGGGGAACTTCCGTATCGGAGGACTTGTGGCAGTTCTGCATATTTGTATGAATGCTATAGTTCTGTATCTGTACATGAATACTGTAGTTCTGCATTTGTACATGGAGACTGTAGTTCTACATCTGTACATGAAGACTATAGTTCTGCATCTGTACATGAAGACTACAGTTCTATAGAATACTATAAAGCATATGTACATGAAGACTATAGTTCTGCATCTGTATATGAATACTGTAATCCTGTAACTGTCCATGAATACTATGAAAGCATCTGTACATGAATACTACAGTTCAGCACCTGGGTCTCCTTATCCATGTTTTGCGTCCCATTTTTGTGTTGTGTTGGCAGATTATCGATGACATGCTGTTTGCCATTGGAGGCTTTAACGGGGTGACCACCATCTTCAACGTCGAGTGTTACGACATCAACGCTGATGAGTGGTACGTTGCTACACTACTGCTGGCGACACACTAACTGCCATGAATCATCTAGGCCTATCGCGTATTTTATCGGATTTGTTCTCGTCTTTGTCATTATTCATGTCATCGTTCTTCTTCTTAATCTGTTACCTTCTCATCCTCCTCTTCCTCTTTCTTTCCCCTCTTCTTCTTCTTCTTCTTCTTCTTCTTCTTCTTCTTCTTCTTCTTCTTCTTCTTCTAGGTCATCAACTTTCCTCCAAACTTTGCTAAAACTGCTTACGCCACTGAAAGGACACTCTTTATCTCCGCGCAGCTGTCCACCGACGCTGTTAGCGCCCCCTGACATGTTTGGTTTGGGTACCAGTAAGACTGTGGAAGCAACATAGCGTCCAAGCACACAAGTAAACACGAGGCGCGACAGCCCCCCTTGTAAAAAGAAAAGAAAAAGGTTCCGTCCCGATTCAAACGATTTTGGTTTTATTAAATATTCTGAGGGCGTCCGCAATGTGGGCGTTCATGAAAGAAATGCCTAATATAATCCGAGTTGTCTGTTACAAGCGTACTGCCATAAGAGCACCAACGAAAGTCTGTCCGTTAGCTGACAGTTTTTCGAGACCTATGGCGTGGTCAGTGATGGCAGTGGTTGGAGGCAGGATGTGGCAAACCAGTGCCTGCAGTTTGCGTTGATCGGTGTTCTGGTCCACATCGACCTCCTGCCGCTCGTCCCGACGAACATCTCCTTCCTGCTGTCTTCACTTACAGCTACCGCGTGGTCAAATACAGCATGGCTAGGCGCGTCCAGTAAGATGAACATCTCCTTCCTGCTGTCTTCACTTACAGCTACCGCGTGCTCAAATACAGCATGGCTAGGCGCGTCCAGTAAGACGAAGCTTGTAGCAAATTCTGACAAACTGCATGGACAGGCACGCCCGTTTTCTAAAACCCGCTCGTTTTCAGCTTGGTTTACCTCCACCACAATGACCGGTGGCTCTCATAAGCTGAATGAAACACGTCCTGTGTTTCCTCGTGTGGTGTAAGCTAGTGTTTTATGGATGCTGTCAAGACTGACGTTGTCTGTCTGGAGGTAAAACTCCGTGAGCCTTAGCCTGTAGCCTACCGGAAAAAGCTGATAAACGTATCTTCACCACCCGTGGCCGTTGGTTATCAGTATGAATAAACACAGCCCGTGTTTCTTCGTAAGGTATAAGCTCGTGTTTTCTCGCTGCGCTCAGCACTGTTGTATGTGTGTGGAGGTACGATATGACCCAGTACCGGAACGCGCCGGTAAACTTCTTTTTCTTCACCACCGGTGACCGTTGGTTCTCAGTCTGAATAAAACACATTCTGTGTTGCTTCCTCTGTGTTGCTTCTGTGTTGCGCCGGTAAACTTGCTCGTGTTTTCTCGCTGCTGTATGGAGGTAGGACGCCACGGACATCAGCATGTACCGGAGCTTGTTGATAAACCTCTCTTTCACCACCGGTAGACATTGGTTCTCACTGAGACTGAATAAAACACATCCTGTGTTGCTTAGCTTCCTAACGTGAAAGCTCGTGTTTTCTGGCTGCTGTCAAGACTGACGTTGTGTGTGTGTGTGTGTGTGTGTGTGTGTGTGTGTGTGTGTGTGTGTGTGGAGATTCCGTGGGAACAGCCTGTACCGGAACGCGCCGGTAAACTTTTTATACACGTCCATTGTTTCTTCGTAAGGTCACTGCAAGCTCGTGTTTTCTCGCTGCTCTCAAGACTGTCGCTGTGTGTGTTACTGACGTTGTGTGTGTGGAAGTACGACTCCATGGGTATCAGCCTGTACCGGAGCTTGCTGATAAATTTGGTTTATTTTCACCACCGGTAGCGAGTCAGTGGTTCTCTTAGGTTGAATAAAACACATCCCGTGTTACGGCGTAAGGTGTAAGCTCGTGTTTTCTCGCTGCTCGTTGTGTGTGTTACTGACGTTGTGTTACTGACATTGTGTGTGTTACTGACGTTGTGTGTGTGGAGGTACGACGCCACGGACATGAGTCTGTACCGAAGCGCACTGAGCGCCTGCGTGGTGCGGGGACTGCCCAACGTCCAGGACTTCATCTACAAACCCCCGGTCAAAGAAGAGCGTAGCACCCCCACCACCATCACAGCCGCTGCCGCGGCCACGGCCACGGAAAGTTGAAGCAACAGAAGGATGAAGGTGAAGGTTGTTAGTGTTGTTGTAGCGGTGTTCCCTGGATGAACACTCTTGGGGTCCCTCGGTATATATATATAAACCTTTGTTCACCCCACATATTATTATAGATATGCAATTGTTTTTGTTTTGTTTTGTTGATCGCTTTTATATAGCGCTATTCTCCGCTTTCGAACAGACTCACTGCGCTCACATGTGATTCTGCATGAGTCAACAGTTTGTTATTGGGCGTTTTTGAATATCCTCATAAGTGGTGTACTTACAGCTCTGGCATGGCTGATGCCACATGAAACTGCTGCCATCTCGGCGCGTTCTGTGTACACCATACAATACATGCACCGTGTCACTTATGCAAAGCCACATACGTAAGATGCATGCGTATTGATAAATGGATTCCATAGGGTGAGAGCTAGGATTGCATGGGTGACCGCCTCGCTTTGTTACCCCGTCACCAGGACAGCAGACACACGCCGCCTTCGGAGGATTCATCTCCATTTGTGGAGGGTGGATGCTGTTATGCAAGGAGCTTATTAAGGCTGAAGATATTCCCCACATAACTATGCAGCACGTACCAATGTTATAGTGTAACCTTTGTGTTCTTGCTGATGTCACTGTGTTGTGACACAGGCCTGGCCAAGGCGGAGATGCGTGGAGAGAAACTTGGTTCAGCCTTCTTACTTTTACCCCTATTCTTTTTCTTTTCACCCCTAGCCTTCTTCCGTTGTTCCGTTCACCCCTAGCCTTCTTCCGTTAACTATAGCCTTCTTCTGTTCACCCCTAGCCTTCTTCCGTCAACTATAGCCTTCTTCCGTTCACCCATAGCCTTCTTCCGTTAACTATAGCCTTCTTCCGTTCACCCCTAGCCTTCTTCCGTTAACTATAGCCTTCTTCCGTTCACCCATAGCCTTCTTCCGTTAACTATAGCCTTCTTCCGTTCACCCCTAGCCTTCTTCCGTTAACTATAACCTTCTTCCGTTCACCCATAGCTTCTTCCGTTAACTATAGCCTTCTTCTGTTCACCGCTAGCCTTCTTCCGTTAACTATAGCCTTCTTCCGTTCACCCATAGCTTTCTTCCGTTCACCGCTAGCCTTCTTCCGTTAACTATAGCCTTCTGCCGTTCACCCCTAGTCTTTTTGTTTTCACCCCTAGCCTTCTTCCGTTAACTATAGCCTTCTTCCGTTCACCCCTAGTCTTTTTGTTTTCACCCCTAGTCTTTTTATTTTCACCCCTAGCCTTCTTTCGTTCACCCATAGGCATCAAGACATTCACTTCCGGTCACACACACACACACACACACACACACACACACACACACACACACACACACACACACACACACACACACACACACACACACACACACACACACACACATTCCGGTGCCTCTGATTTGCACGGGGGAAAAGACAACTTTTGTCCAAATTGCAAGGACATTGTGGCCGTTCAGCTGATGTTGACGATGATTCAATTTCCCCTTTATATTTACAACAGGAGCTGTGTAACCAGCATCTAAATAATTGCGAGAAGCAGGTCCCCCATACATAATACTGAGCACCCTGGAGTACGTAAGATTAGTTTCTGACAAGCTAAAAACAAAATGTTAAAATTAACCCCCTCACTGCCCCAGCCTGTAAAACTTTCGGGCTGAAAAGTGCACACATACACGCATGCAATCAGTATATTCGATGGTCCTGTTACAAATAATTATACTCTGAATACTGTGCATTTTGCTAGTGATTTCAAGTTTGGCACTTTTATTGGTCGTTTTCCGAGTGACTGCGCGGCAAGCATGGCAGCGAAAGGGTTAAAGTAGTGAAGCTAATTTGTTGTTGTTGTTTGAGGTTTCTGTTATTGTAATAAATAGTTTTTACTTCGTTTCCAGACCTCAGTCTGCGTACCGAAGCAAGGTCGTTTCACGAACGGCTGCACCGTGCACTGACCTGCCATCACCGCTAGATCACCTCCAGCAGTGCACGTGCTCACTGACGGAAACTGTCGTGGGAGGAGACACAGCTAGCGCTGTGGATCTTGAAAATCAGTGGCTAGGAACCGGCTTTCATATCGTACTGCTACAACACACAGCGTGCTGGCGCTGTTGGAAACAATGCGTATAGTTATAATGAGTGTTGGTTTTGTGTGCCCCGGTCCACCTTGGGCTCGGGGACTTCACACGGCAAACACGTCGCCTGGAATTGTGTGCGGGTCATGCAAAGAGCTTTGAGAGCGAGATAATCAGAGCACTGATGGTGTGATTGCTGAATATGTACAACAGAATAAGAGTCCGTGGGTTATTAGTTTTGTTTTCCCCTCTCTCTCTTTCTTTGTTTTGTGTGTGTGTGTGTGTGTGTGTGTTGTGTGTGTGTGTGTGTGTGTGTGTGTGTGTGTGTGTGCGTGTGTGTGTGTGTGTGTGTGTGTGTGTGTGTGCGTGTGTGTGCGCGCGCGCGCGCGTGTGTGTGTGTGTGTGTTGTGCGTGTGTGTGTGTGCGTGTGTGTGCGTGTGTGTGTGTGTGTGCACTCCCAAGCATGATTTGTACACCAAAAAGAAAGTGTCCTAACTATCTCTTTCAACGATGGGGGTAAAAGTGACTAAACAAAAACAATTCCATGGTACCCATACACGCCGTCTTCGTTCATCTTGAATCCTTAGGTGCGAGGTGCATTTATCAATTCGTATTTCAGTGTACTGCTACCACTTGTACAGGCAGCCAAAGCCCAGTGGTTGGTGCTTGGAAATAGGACCAGGTGGGGTGTGCATAGTGCATGTGGTGTATATAATGCCAGGGGTGTGTGTATAATGCTAGGTCATGCGTGTATGTTGCGATGTGGTGTATATAATGCCAGGTGGGTATGTATAATGCAAGGTTGTGTATATAATGCCAGGTGGGGTGTGCATAGTGCCATGTGGTGTATTAATGCCAGGTGGGTGTGTATAATGCAAAGTTGTGTATATAATGCCAGGGGGTGAGTGTATATAGTTAGATGATGTGTGTATAATGCGATGTGGTGTATATAATGCCAGGTGGGTGTGTATAATGCAAGGTTGTGTATATAATGCCAGGTGTTGTATATCATAGCCAGGAGGGTGTATCTAATACCTGTCGGGTATATATATATATAAAATGGCAGGTGGGGTGTGTATAATACCAGGTGGGGTATATATAATGCCCGGTGGGGTGTGTATAATGCCAGGTGTGGTGTGTATAATACCGTAGGGGTGTATTTAATGCCATGTGGTGTATATAGTACCAGGTGGGTGTGTATAATACCAGATGGGGGTGTGTATAATGCCAGGTGGGGTGTATATAAGCCAGGTGGGGTGTATATAATGCCAGGTGGGTGTATCTAATACCAGGTAGGGTGTATATAATGCCAGGTGGGATGCATATAATACCAGGTAGGGTGTATATAATGCCAGGTGGGGTGTATATAATGCCAGGTGGGGTGTATATAATGCCACCAAGGGCCACATCTGCACTGATGCATTCCAGCACCCAGGAAGGCAGCTGTCTGGCGCACTAAACACTGCTTACAAACATGCATCGATCATGACCTTTCCTTTACAGCGGCCTAGTATACAGAATATATTCAACCATTATTATACTTCGTGCACTAACCTCCATTCCCCCAAAACACACACACACACACACACACACACACACACACACACACACACACACACAACACCACACACACACACACACACACACACACACACACACACACACACACACACGAAACGTTTTTGATAAAAGCCTGCCGAGAGAATAAAAAAGAAAAAAAGAAAAAAGAAAAAAAAAAAAAAAAAAAAAAAAAAAAAATCCAAAGAAAGCAGCTTTAAATCTCGATATTCAATTATTCCCTGTCCAAACTATATTACGACGTGCAAATAATTCGTAATTGTAACGGAGGATAACTTCTTCTGTAGCACGTGTTCTGATTACTAAATCTGAGGCAAGACAAACACACATAAACGTGTTCAATATTTTTAATGTTTGTAAGAATCGAAGACTTGTCTGGCGAAGACTGGCGCCGGTTATGACTTGCTCACAAACGCAGTAGCTTCAAAGCAATGTCACATTCATTGTTGCCCCATCACTGAAATATAAGGAAAGGAAGTATTTGAGTGTTTGAATACAAATTAGCGAAAGAAAAAGTAACATTATATAAGGAAAGGAAGTATTTGAGTGTTTCAACACAAATTAGCGAAAGAAAAAGTAAGATTATATAAGGAAATGAAGTATTTGAGTGTTTGAACACAAATTAGCGAAAGAAAAAGTAAGATTATATAAGGAAATGAAGTATTTGAGTGTTTGAACACAAATTAGTGAAAGAAAAAGTAAGATATATAAGGAAAGGAAGTATTTGAGTGTTTCAACACAAATTAGTGAAAGAAAAAGTAGAATTGCAACTTAACTGCCTTACGTATATTTGTATTTTCTTCGATGGTGGGGTGTTGTGCACTTTACTGGAATGATGTTATTTTTGTTTTTGTTCTGCCAAAGCACATCGTTGTGGGGGCGTTTATTCAGAAAACATTCATCCATCGTTACAATGTTCCTCTCGCTCACTCATTGACGCGTCTTTGTATGATTTATTTTCTTCACATGTGCATCCCGCACTCTGCCTCTTCCCCTTGGTACCACAGTTTTCCTTTTTAGGCTTTTTACAATTAAACATTTCGGAGCCCGAGCTGATTTTCAAATATCAAGGACAATGGAAAGAAGACGTCTTTTTGTACATACTTATACACATTTTCGCTATTAATGTATGAATGTCTTTGGTAGTTTTAGCTTGTGAGAACCTACATGCATATCTCTGTGTGGATCTGGCGCTCGCTGTGAACACGCACGTTTTTGTTTGGAAGTTTTATGTACCATATAAATATTTCATCCATTCAAAGGAAGGTAAAAGCTGGACTGGCTTGGAAGCCGAGACATGAGTAAAAAAAAATAATCTAAATCTGTCTGGCATGAAGCATAACATACCAACCTCGTCTTTTAACGTTGCGAAAAAGTGACATGCGAGTTGAAGTTTGTTTGAATGCTAGCAGTCATTCTTGTTTCAGACTTTACAAAAATAAAATAGACACAATAAATCTTTTTCCACGTGCACTTGAGACAAAAGGGTCAAGACACAGTTAAATTTCTTAATTCAGTCTGTGTGTTAAATTTCTTTCTTAATTCAGTCTGTGTGTTAAATTTCTTAATTCAGTCGGTGTGTTCCTACCCCCCCCCCCCCCCCCCCCCCCATTAGCTCTGATATAATCCTATGATCCTATGAGACCGCCTGCTTTGCTCTAAGCATCATCATCATCATCATCATCATCATCATCATCATCTCTCTCTCTCTCTCTCTCTCTCTCTCTCTCTCTCTCTCTCTCTCTCTCTCTCTCTCTCACCCCCCCCACACACACGCACAAGCACACACACACACAACACACACACATACACAACACACACACACACATACACACGCACACACACACACAAACACACACACACACACACACACACACACATACACATACACACACACATACACAAACACACATACACACGTGTGACTAAATAAGGCTTATGGAATGTTTAGTGGAATTTGGCATTATGCAAGACCGAAATAAAGAAGAAGATGAGGAAAGCAAAGATAGCAACCTATCATCCTGTCTACTGGAAGAAAAGCAAATCTACATTTCAAGAAATGTTTCGTTGAATTTGACCATATTGAAAACAGATATCCGTTGAAAAATAGGACGTACTTAGAAAAAAGGTAAACAATGATAGACGCATAACGCTTTATATAGAGACGGGTAAAAGAAGAAGAAGAAGAAAAGAAAAAAGAAACGATTACCACCTAGGATACGCTGCCTCGCGGAAGAAAGGGAAATCTCCATTTCAAAGCTTAATGAATTCACTCTGCTTCGTACAATTATCAAAAGAAGAAGAAGAAGAAGAAGAAGAAGAAGAAGAAGAAGAAGAAGAAGAAGAAGAAGAAGAAGAAGAAGAAGAGAGAGAGAGAGAGAGAGAGAGAGAGAGAGAGAGAGAGAGAGAGAGAGAGAGAGAGAGAGAGAGAGAGAGAGAGAGAGAGAGAGAGAGAGAGAGAGTGAGAGAGCTCAAACTCGAACTCGAACTCGAAAACGTTGTTTTACAAGGATTGTAGTTTAGGTTCAGTCAAAACCCTGTCTAACAACTAGTCCTTGCTAAGCCACTAATGAACAGAGAGAGAGAGAGAGAGAGAGAGAGAGAGAGAGAGAGAGAGAGAGAGAGAGAGAGAGAGAGAGA
>OY757542.1:14477128-14489628 GCA_963584105.1 Alviniconcha strummeri
GCTACAACCAGCCACCTCTATCCTGATCTCTGGTTGCATCTGACAGCTGACCAGCCACCAACCAGCCGTTCCCTCCATTGATCTCTGGCAGCTGACAGATCTCAAACTGTTACAACCAGCCACTGGCACCCCTACCTTGATCTCTGGCTGCGCCCGACAGCTGACCAACAACAAATGGCTAAAACCAGCCACCCCAACCCTGATCACTGGCTGCACCCAACAGCTGACAGATCACACTCTGCTACAACCAGCCACTGCCTATCCTGATCTCTGGCTGCACCCAACAGCTGACCAACAACAAACTGCTACAACCAGCCACTCCTATCCTGATCACTGGCTGCACCTGACAGCTGACAGATCACAAACTGCTACAACCAGCTACCCCTATCCTGGTCTCTGGCTGCACCCAACAGCTGAGCAACCACAAACTGCTACAACCAACCACTCCCTATCCTGATCACTGGCTGCATCCAACAGCTGACCGATAGCCGACTATATAAGCGATCATGAATCAATCAAGTAAGTAAGTTGGTGTTTTACGCCCAGTTAACTGGTATGGTTATATCAGGGCGACGAATTGATCAAAACCAACAACAAACCGCTACAACCAGCCACTCCTACCTTGATCTCTGGCAGCATCCAACAGCTGACCAACTTGCTACAACCAGCCACTCCTACTTTGATCTCTGGCAGCATCCAACAGCTGACCAACTTGCAACAACCAGCCACTCCTACCTTGATCTCTGGCAGCACTCGACAGCTGACCAACTGCAAACTGCTACAACCAGTCACTCCTACCTTGATCTCTGGCAGCATCCAACAGCTGACCAACCACACACTGCTACAACCAGCCACTCCTACTTTGATCTCTGGCAGCATCCAACAGCTGACCAACCGCAAACTGCTACAACCAGCCACTCCTACCTTGATCTCTGGCAGCACTCGACAACTGACCAACCACACACTGCTACAACCAGCCACCTCCTACCTTGATCTCTGGCAGCATCCAACAGCTGACCAACCACACACTGCTACAACCAGCCACCTCCTACCTTGATCTCTGGCAGCATCCAACAGCTGACCAACCACACACTGCTACAACCAGCCACCCCCTACCTTGATCTCCTCTGGTCGCGCCTGTCTGGCAGCGTTGAGCTGCTTCTTGATCATCTCTCGCTCCATCACCAGCGCGTCCACATGTTGCTCCAGCTGTGCGCGTGACTGCTGCAGTGCCTTCAGCTCCCTCAGGGCGTTGTCATGCTGCCTCTGCAGGGTCACAGGAAGTAAGCCATGAAGCAGGAAACAGGGCTAAAAGTTCATCATCACAAACTACGCAAATATGTCTTAATTTACTTAGGCAACCCATAAAGGGCATGGGAAGTGTCTCTCTCAAAACAAAACAAAAACATACCTCAAATAATTGAAAAGTTGGGTAGACATGGGGAAGAGGGGTGTGGGGTGGGGTGTGGGGGTAGAGGGCTGAATTCAACTAATTAGTTGACAATTCCCATGTCTACTGTAACTGGAGGAAGTGAAACTGGTAGATGTAAATCAAGATTCTTTCCTACCCTCACCCCACCCCTGTTTTTATTTTTTTTATTTTTTAGGCAACATTTGATAAAAGTTTCTTACTCTGAACCCATCAAATCTCAGCTGACAGGCTTATCAATTCAACTGATAAGTAATTTTGTGGTGACTGCACACACCAAGCTAGTTCTTGGATTTTAACATCCTGTCAGCCGCACAGGGCCATCCCAGCATGACAGAAACTGTTCATTCGCAGTAACAGGGCCATCCCAGCATGAGAGAAACTGTTCATTCACAGTAACAGGGCCATCCCAGCATGAGAGAAACTGTTCATTTAGAGTAACAGGGCCATCCCAGCATGACAGAAACTGTTCATTCACAGTAACAGGGCCATCCCAGCATGAGAGAAACTGTTCATTTAGAGTAACAGGGCCATCCCAGCATGACAGAAACTGTTCATTTAGAGTAACAGGGCCATCCCAGCATGACAGAAACTGTTAATTCACAGTAACAGGGCCATCCCAGCATGACAGAAACTGTTCATTCATAGTAACAGGGCCATCCCAGCATGACAGAAACTGTTCAGTCAGAGTAACTGCTCAGCAAAACTGGACAGTCTACAATTGCAGCCTTTAAAGATGCAGTGCACAAGTGTCCACTGAGCCACTTTCGTTTCTCCACCCTCAAAGGAGCAACCACAAATCAATCAGCTGAAATTCCCACCCAAATACGCTGAACTCAACATGTATAGCATCAAATTCTTCACGCAGAAAAAAAAAAAAAAAAAAAATCTAAAACAGAATGAGTGCTAGTGTTCTCAAACTTGATAAGGCTTAACAAAGGGGATTTTCCCAAAAATTTGCACACTGTGTGTCTGTGACAAAAAACACAAAAACAACATGTTTGTTTGTGTCAAAATAAATAAGCATTCGTTTGAACCTTTTTGTGTTTGGATCTTCATGCAGGAAGGAGAGATGTGGTTTCAAACACATCTGCATGGGTCACCTGTTTCTAGCTACACACCTTGCATTCTCTGAGTTCAGCTTCCAGGTGTATTGTGCGTGTAACACCGGCAACAGCATCCGTGTTGCCGGCGGCAATTTGCTGCTGGGCTGCCAGACTAGTGATGATGCCTTTACTGCGAAGCTCCGTCTCTTTTTGTTCTAAATGGGACCTTTAAGAAAATAAATAAATAAATGAATGACTGATTAAGTAAATTTCCACAAGATCAACAATAAAAACAATGCTCAAATTATCTGCTGAAAGGATCAAGACCTAAGTATGAGATAAAATGTATAAAAAAGACAGCAAAAAGAGAGAGAGAGAGAGAAGAGAAGAGAAGGAATGTTTAAGAAAAATATACAAGAGATATCAAGCACACTTATTGCTGCTGATATAACCAGAGCACACAATTGTAGCACTGAGCTGCAACAGAGACACAAGACAACTGCTGACACAATAAAATAAAAAAAACTTTAAGTACCCCCCCCCTGCAAAAAAGAAAAGAAAAAAGAGTAGCAACAGACAGCAAACAATTAATGAGTTACAAAATCAATTAAAAAAAAAAAAAAAATTAAAGTTGTAAAAGTAACCCATGCATGAAGCAAACCAAAAAGTGTCAATCTTAACACAAGACAATTTTTTTAAAGCTTCACTTCTTCTTTTAAACAATACAAAAAACAAAATCAGAATGCACAGCCAAAAGAGATGGGAGTTTGTGGCTGGTTGATTGCATCGCTGGACATGGTTACTATGCTTGTGTTTATTGTATACTGTGATGTGTGCAATACTACGTGTTGTTGCGTACTTTTTAAGTGTTAATCTTTTACATATATATATATATGTACACTGTCTTTGTTCTTTATGTGTGGCTCCCACATTTTCCTTTGAAGGAATACAGAATTTCTTGACTTGTTTAACAGAATCATCAATGATGAAAGCTGCTAATCCTACAACAGAAGAAAGGGGGTGGCTTTTCTTTCGCATGTGAGGATCATGGGGGGGGGGGAGTCGTTGAATCATTCCCTGCCTGCACTTTCATTGTGCTTCTTTTTACGCGGAGATCAGCTCATGTGTACCAATTCCATTCTTAAAGCCAGGGATGAGTCCACAGTTGCTCAGTGAACTGAGACAACAAAAGGATGAAGAAGAAGAAGAAGAAAAGAAGAAGAAGAAGAAGAAAAGAAGAAGGAAAGAAGAAGAAGAAAAGAAGAAGAAGAAGAAGAAGGAAAGAAGAAGAAGTAGAAGAAGAAGAAAAGAAGGAGAAGAAGGAAAAAAAAATTTCAAGCATCAGAAACCTGAGGGAAGCCATTTCAGCATTGAGCCTCTGGTTCTCCTTGAACATAGCCTCCTCCGTGGCCTTGGCCGCCTTCTCCTTGCTGCGGATCTCCTCGTACAGCCGCTTGTTCTCCGACTGGAAGCGTGCCAGCAGCTCCTCCTGCTCCTTGCATTCCTTCTCCAGTCGCGCCACTTGCTCCTTGCTGGGTGCTTCCCCTCCCGCTCCGCTGCCCACACTGCCGCTGCCCACACTGCCGCTGCCCGCCACTCCCACCTGGCTCTCCAGGTCTTTCAGCTGCCGAGCGAATGTAATAATAACAGCAATATTAAGTAACACATATCTGTACAGAAAAATCTTGTCTAGAAAGACTATTCTAAGATACAAACATCTGCTGTAGACTATTCTAAGATAAAAAAAATCTGCTGTAGAGTTTAGTCCAGAAAGACTATTCTAAGATCCAAAAATTCATGGTAGAATTTATTTTGTGATACTGGAGGGAGGGAAAAAATAAGGGGGTGGAGGAAAATGCAGATAGAATTAAGAGGGGCAGACAGAAAGACTAGAGGGGGAAAAGAAGACTCAGACTGATGACATTGGAAAAGAAAGAGAAATCTGATTGAGGGAAGGGGAGAAATAGGGCAGTAGAGAGAGAGAGACAGAGAGAGACAGAGACAGGGACACAGAGACACAGAGAGAGAGAGACAGACAGACAGAGAGGTGAGACAGAGATGGGGGGAAAAGAGAGAGAGAGTGAACACTGGTAAACACAGGGAAACTACAAACTACAAAGCACCAACCCTTGCTGCGAGTACAAAGTTCTCCTGCTTCAGCTTAAAGATCTGCTCTTCATAGTCCAGACGCTGGGCCTCCACTTGCCGCAATGTCTCTCGCTCCTGTGCTGCTCGGTCCGCTAGCAAAATCAAATCTCCAGTCAACATCAAATCAGTACCTAACCCAAAGTCTATTCATGAACCATGTATACTGTGGTTTGGACGAGTCTGAATTTCCAAATTTCTGCATTCATCACAAAACCTCACACTTTGGACACATGCAAAATAAACCTGGGGTGCTTTTATTATTATGTGTTTAAAAAATAAAAATATTCCCACTCTAGCATCATGCATGTAAGTAGTGCCTGTAAACTGGGTGATACAAATTGGTGCTGTTACTCCATAAACTGTATGCTGCACCCACAAGTGCCTTATAAGGGTGAATGAAGTGTTTGGTTCAAATTTCGCCTGCAAGCTTGACGCTTATTTGTAAATTTGGTGATAAAGGTTGGACCAAGTTCGGTGCCAAAACATGCCAATGAAAATTCTTTCTTTATTTTCTTGTCATCAACATCAACCAGAACACATTGGATTAATCATAATAAATGTATTTCTAATGTGACAAATCCCTCCATGACTATACACATGTGGCTGAAAGCACTGTACATGAAACCTTTTGGTTCCTTTTGCAGTACACCCCTCAGCCTGGTCTGCCAGCTTTCTTGCATATATTTGTTGCTTTTATTTTGCCTGTAATCCATACTGAAGGGCAAGCCAACCCAACCACTAAACAGCAAATTCTCTCTACAGAACTGCTCCCCCCCTCCAGGCAGAAATGGTATGACCCACTCCTGCAGAACATAGGGGAGCACACACAGCTCCTCACCTTGGAAGAGTCCAGTTTGGATGGACAGCCAGGGATGCACACACACACACACACACACAGATGGGGCAATAGAGGGATGCACACATGCACAGATGGAGCAACAGAGGCATGCATGCACACACAGATGGGGCAATACAGGGATGGATGCACACACAGATGGGGCAATACAGGGATGGATGCACACACAGAAGGGGCAATACAGGGATGGATGCACACACAGAAGGGGCAATACAGGGATGGATGCACACACAGAAGGGGCAATACAGGGATGGATGCACACACAGAAGGGGCAATACAGGGATGGATGCACACACAGAAGGGGCAGTTAATACAGTACAGCAATCAATAGCAGTGTTTGTTAACTTACCCATAAGGCGGGTGTTCTTCTGTCGCTCTTCCTGAAGTTGCAGACGGAGATCTTTCAGCTCCTCGATCAGCACATCCTCTCGGATGCCGCTTGCACCAGCGCGAGCGTACTTAGACACAATGGGCTCCTCCTGGGACGAAGCTGGGTGAACTGCAGAACGAGCACGGACTACCTGCGTCTCACTGGGTCGACGTGTCTCTGACTTCCTACGCCGAGGTGAAGGTGAAGGTGAACCTGAGGGAAGACAACAACACATGTGACAGCTCCAACAGTGTGAAGTCTTCTGATTTTGGCCTGGGCGTAAAAAACCAAGTTAGTTTCTTACTGATTTTAGCATGGGCAAAAAAAAAACCAAGTTAGTTTCTTACTGATTTTGGCCTGGGCATAAAAAACCAAGCTAGTTTCTTACTGATTTTGGCCTGGGCATAAAAAACCAAGTTACTTTCTCACTGATTTTGGCCTGGGCATAAAAAAACAAGTTACTTTCTCACTGATTTTGGACTGGGCATTAAAAACCAAGTTACTTTCTCACTGATTTTGGACTGGGCATAAAAAACCAAGTTACTTTCTCACTTATTTTGGCCTGGGCATATATTTGAGTAAGCACTGTAAAGAATTTGAACTAAACAATCAATATCTGTAGCACACTCATTCGTATTTTTACAACAGCAACAACGAAAAAGGAGGAGATAAGCACCTTACTTTTTAATGACTGTCATCAGCATAATGAGCACAAAGAAAAGTGCATGGAAAAGGATGGAAAGACAGGACAAAAATCATTAATATGGACAAGCGGCAGCGGTCAGACACACAACTGTTTGTCTGTGCGCCTACACTATGCTTTTTGCATAGAAGCAGAATACATAATATATAACAAGACCCACACATAGCCTGTTAGCATTTCACTCAAAAAATGGGCTACACCTACTGTGATCATCACAGGCTGATTCATTTTAACTGTAAATGAACAAAATCAATGCAAATGCATGGTTTCCATGTATCTGACATGGCGGGCTGGGGGCGGGGATTGGGGCCCAAAACAAAGACCTTCTGAAAGGCTGCCTGACTAGTGAACACTGCACAGCATATGCATACCGCCACTGGTGTTCTGAAGACTTCAGTTATGCATACATATTGTCAGCCACAGTAGTACAAATAAAACAAACATCACCCCCCCCCCCCGAGCAGCCTGTTAACTTTTCACATCAAAGTTTGGCTACACCAATTATGATAGCCATGAGCCTGGTTCATATTAATTGATGAGAAAAATAAATGCAAATGCATGCTTTTTCTCTCAGCAGCATTGCTTAGAAACCAAACAAAAACCACACAATACAAAGATTTGAAATTAGAGTGCACATGTGGTTCCCTCTATCTTCAAGCCGAGTTGGTGCCAGGATAAAAAAAAAATGTTCTACAGGTTTAGCATATTAATTATAACATATTAATACTTTAAACATGCTGATGTTTCTGTCAAAGAATTTATTAGCTTGTTTTTGTCATTATGTGTATTTTTCATTGCACTGCCACAACTTTACAAAAATAAAAGCAAAATAAGGACAGAAAAATTAACTTTTTCCCCAGAATGTCTGCATGCTTCAGTTCTGTAAAATCCTAGCAAAGCACACACACACATTACTCTGCAAATCAACCCAACATGCACTCACTTGCCATCCAGTACTGCCACAGCACGCTATAAACGCAAACCAGGGACTGAGACACGAGATCACAAACACATGTGTATACAATCCAGCCACCTGAGAGTGAGTGAGTGAGTGAGAGTGAGAGAGAGAGAGAGAGAGAGAGAGAGAGAGAGAGAGAGAGAGAGAGAGATGGGGGGGGGTGCAACTGTTAGATCCACAAAGAGACACAAAGTCCATAGCATAATCCATATGTTACAGGCATTGCTCTTGACTGTACAAGTATCAAAGCTAAACAAACAGGAAAGAAAAAGACAAAAACATTTGATTGACATAAATTCAGAACTGTAAAACAGGCTGTCCTTATGTTTTCCATGCTCCCCTGACTTTGAAAATTGTCCCCTGTCACCAAAACTGGTGTTAATAATTATGTCCAATTTTACTGAATCTTGAAAAGTGTCAATAATCTTCCAGACATCACAAAGCCAGGCAAATGCATTTTGCATGTGATCTCAGTGATGTCCGGCATATATACAAAGTCTGAACTTTACTGGGTAAGGTCTTACTCAGAAAAGGGGAGAGAACAAAACAAATGTAATTTTACATGTACTCTGTAATCTTTAAGAGCCAGGCCACAAAAATTGGAATGAAAATAGAAAGCTGAACAGAATTTACCATCATGCAAAGTTTGAAACATCGTTTTAGTTACAAACATATATATATGTAGTCTCTGAGAAAAAGACAGTGTCACTTTTCATCTTGGATACCTTGCAGCAAGGACAGAACGATCAACAGCATTGTAAAAACAAACAAAAAAAGTGTGCCAAAATCATGCGAGTCAAAAGGTGTTCTAATTTATTTTCAGCTATCTAACAATAACATTGCTGGAACCCAAAACTAGGTCAAGGTTGGTGAATCTGACAGGAGCAGGTAAAGCTTAATGGTGATTATCATTGTGCAGTTGCAGATTAAAAAAAGAAAAAGAAAAAAGAAAAGAAATAGCAACTCAGAAGACTTCAACACTAAATATTCTGACACAGACAGCCAGCTGACACACTAATCACTACATAAATTACATGATATTTCTTGCAGCGAGTCAAACGGCTGCACTGAAAATAAAACAATTGTGAAGCTTTAATTTTTATGAACATTGATGTGCAAGAGATTGCTGCGTGATTTGACTTTTGAACTGGGGTTTTCTGTCAAGCAAATTCTTCACAAACGCAGAAAATTTAATTTTGAACCACTTCGTGTTCATACTCCTATCTTGTAAAACTGATACAGACAAATTACAACAAACAAAAACAAACACATTATACACTTAAATGCACTAAAGGTAAGCTCTGCAGGATAAACAAGCACATAACAAAGTAACTGTAAACTGAACACATAAGGAAGTAACTGTAAACTGAGCACATAACAAAGTAAATGTAAACTGATCACATATGGAAGTAACTGTAAACTGAAAGGAACAGCTACAGCTCCCCAGTCCCAATTTTAGAGGGTGACTAATCAGTAATCCATTTTTACAGTATGTACACTTGATCCTACAGTTCAGACAGCAAACCTGACACAATGACATGTGTATTTACAACTTTCCACTCGCACTCTTTATCCTTGAATGGTCTGATTCCGAAACAGCACACAGATTATTATGCCACTTTCTGTGCCTTACATCTGGACTGTTGCACTGCATCTAAGTTACGTGTTGAATATCTCGTTGGTGTTTAGTATTTTTTGACGCAGCTGGCAAAGACATTTCAGGAAAGACATTGGACATGATAGGTGCCCAGCTGCATTATTTTCATCTGTGAGATTTTTGTCATGAAAATCAAATGAACAGACAAAAATGTTTTTCAGTTTATGAAAAGCTTGCAGTGCTGCAAACCATCGTCTCTTTGCGTTGGTGTTGTCTGGTGCCTTGTGGATGCCACATGGACATGCCTTCCTAAGCAGTGGCTTGTGGCTGAAGTGCAGCATTTAAAGGTTGTGTACTTTTCTGATTGTAACTACAAACATGGACTGCACAGCTTGCCTGTAACTACAAACATGGACTGCACAGCTTGCCTGTAACTACAAACATGGACTGCACAGCTTGCCTGTAACTACAAACATGGACTGCACAGCTTGCCTGTAACTACAAACATGGACTGCACAGCTTGCCTGTAACTACAAACATGGACTGCACAGCTTGCCTGTAACTACAAACATGGACTGCACAGCTTGCCTTGCTAGTACTACTCCACATAGCTTTAGACCTTTTATACAAACTGTCATTTTGATTCAAATGGGAAATCATGCACATTTATAGTAGCCTCCTGTTCTTGGTGAATGAGCTGCATGGGAAGTTGGGAATGCTTGCTCCTGATTCGACAGGTGTCCAGCAGTACTGAACACTTCAAGATTATGACTTACGACGGTTTGGATCACACACCACCAAGCATCATCCAGGCCCCTGGACCATTAGGTATGGCTGACTGATGCAGAGGTAGCTGACACACCACTGCCTGCTTTAGATGAAGATCCACTATATATACAGTGGTGGCTGATACACCAGTGACTGTTTTAAAGGAAGGCCTACTATATATACAGTAGTAGCACATACACCAGTGCCTGTTTTAGACAAATCTGCCACATATACAGTAGTAGCTGCTGCACTAGTGACTGTTTTAAAGGAAGGTCTACAGAAACATAATTCCCTGGGCATCACGCCTGCACTCTTGAATGAGCAGGACAAGTCCAAAAGGGGACGGAGCACAGCAGCATTTCCTCAGCGTCGGTGGCAGGCTGCCAAGGCATCGTCACTCCATCACTTCCCGCTGCCCCCTACTTGGTTGATGAGCGTGTCACACAGCTCTGTCAAGTCCTTGTTTTCTTTGCTCTGCAAGGGGAAAAGGAGAGATGGGGAATCCAGTGAAGTGAACAAGTTTTTTTTAGTTTTTTTTAAAGACTACATGGTTTCAGCCCTGGGTCTTCTAATGTATTTAAACCACAGACGAACTAACATGTTTCTGTCCACATAGAAGCAGAACCTGACAGACATCTGGGCTTGATACCACACATCATGTATTAATAGCAGAAGAGAGAGAAACTAAAATAAACGTAAAACAGGTTAGAATAAGAAAAAGAAGCAGAAGAAGAAGAAGTGAGAAAAAAGTGGAAGTTGCACTGTTAAATGAACTTGAGTTTAAACACCAAGTGACCATGAGAGCACTGAGGTGCCGGGGGTGTCCAGGGGACAGGAAATGGGATGGAGGAAGGGGAAAGAGAGATGTAGAGGTGAGTAGGGGATGGGAGGGCCAGTTGTTTAGGTGAGGAGGTGGAGAAAACGGTAAAGGGACAGAGACAGGGAGAGATTCTGGCACTCTGCCCAGTGCCAGCAAAATTTACCACCCACCCAGACCCTTTTTCCTATCGCAAACTTTACTATTAACTTCTGCTGTTATGTCTGTAATATAGCCCTCTAAAGTCTAATGCATTGCTGTTAATGATCGCTGACTGCAAATATGTTGAAAGGACCACTTTAAGTTATAACGTTTGTTTTCCAAGGAGTTTTATTCGTCAGATGTTTGATTAATGTCACTTGTCCAGTCTGTGCATATGTGGGGAGAAAGGTGTTGTTTGGAATTATATTTGTAGGGGGTTGAATTGTTGACTACCATTGACTGAGTGTTTGCATGTAGGGTATGGAATAAACAACTCCTTGTTGTGATGCCCAAATCAGGTGTTAAGTTAACTGATGTGTGTGTGTATGTGTGCATGTGAATACAGATGCTTAACAGAACAGCAGGGTTTAAAAAGTGCTAACAACAACTGAACAAGACAAGAGTGCTAAACAGTCAGCAGATCATGCCAGTTGCATTTGGTCACTTTCTGCTCCAGATTCTGGCATATTAATTACAAACATCTGATATTCTGGCTCACAGTCAGCCTGTTCTGGTACTCAGAATAAGCTTTTGTTATGGTTTTCATTGTAACATTCTGATTATTTTAAATGAATCATTGATCAAGGGCTAGAAAATTGAATTTTCTTTTAATCACACAATGTAATGTGTTACACTGAATATCTAACTGAACATGTCAGAAAAGTTACAACTATCTGTTTAGGCCTGATGTTGATGAGTTATTTGTTTTCAATGGTGGCAGGCATTTGTTTCCATTGCCAGCTGTAATTAAAATTATAAGCATCAGACATTAACCAAATTAGCTGTGATGAAGTTTGTTCTGTTGCCTGAAGTAAACACCACGCTGCACAATGAAACCTGAGCTAATTACTGATTACCGTTAATGAAAATAAACTATGTGAAAACTACCAAATGCAAACTTGGCAGGTAAGGAAACCAAGCATAAAAGTGCTCAGCATAGTTTTATAAACAGATTTACCTCCCTTGTCCTGACATCCATTTTCTGTCTACCCCAGCAAACAGCAACCAGGCACCAACAGTTTGTCAAGTTGCCGCAACGCTGGGTTCACTTATCACTGCATTTTTAACTGTGGCCTGTTGATAGATACTGACTGTGTGCTGTATGCCTGCTAAAATACCACTTAAATCTGTTACTGGCCTCATATCAATATCGAAATGTTTTTACAGCCTAACTTGTACAGCACAGTAGTGCTCACTTTATACTAAACAGAAATTGTGTTCATCGATGGGGCATGAACTTGTGATCATCCGCGGCAGTGATAGGGAGAGATGTGATGAACAAAGTAATTGATGACATTACCTTTTGCTCCAAAGTATTTTCCAGACTCTGGGCGTGCAACTTTATCTTCTTCAGCTCAGCCTCCAGGCGGGCAGCATCTGCTGCCATTTTCTCTTTGCTGTTGACCACCCTGTAAACACAGCCAGCAACACCATGAGCTACATGCACCATGTGGCTTGGCCTTTTCCCTTCTCATACCACTGATCATTGCAAACACAGCCAGCAACACCATCAGCTAAATGCACCATGTGGCTTGGCCTTTTCCCTCCTCAAGCCACTGATCACTGCAAACACAGCACAGCTGAATAGCAAATCTAATGCTGTTTTC
>OY757542.1:14494628-14507128 GCA_963584105.1 Alviniconcha strummeri
TCCTAGATACACACACTTTGTAGTACAAACAGGTTTTCTGAATTCTGATCCCATTTGGCATTTATTTGCTTTCATAAATTTACTTTCATTATGGTGGTTTACACAGTTTAGCCTGATAAACACTTTTTCTGTTATTCTAACCTTAGGTACAATCAGTAAATCTTGTAGATACTAAGATAGTTGATCAGCAGTCAAAGATGTGTTGCAGAACACATTTGTCTATAACAACAAAGCAGCCAAGTACAGTTTACTGCTTTGTGGAGAGCTGTTAACAGTGAAACAGTTAATCATACACACCAAACTGTGACTACATACCTGGTTTTCATGGCTGGCTCCATCGATGCAGAAAAGCAAGTCAACAGCATTTTCCTCCTCAGTGATTGTCTGTGACACAGATGCATTCAAGCGACGCTGATTGAGGATGGAGCGACGCCGAGACACCCGAGGTGGTGTACCCATCAGGCAGATGCTCTCTTCTGACCTGCTCACATGACAATGCTCACATTGTACTTTCACTGTTTAGTGGCTAGTAACACATACAGCAATGTTTGGCAAAAACACTGATATATCACCTTTCATTAGTGTTTTGTTGTTGTTTTTTTGTTTTTAATGGAGCACATGTGTCTTCATCAGACGGATTAATGAATCAGTCTGGACGACTAAAAGATATACTATCTTGCTGCAGCAGCTCTAAACCCAGAAGCTGACAATTATACAGTATCGTGTTGAGATCTGTTGGTCACTTCTCCTAACATAATGTCTTTTGCACAGCTAAGAGGAAGGACATCTCCTCTCAAGAATGAGAAACTGACACCTGTAGCAACATTTTGCACATTACTCTGTTGGCTGTGATTCCACACTAAAGTGTTGCTCACTTTCAGAGACAGATTTCTTTTAAATCTGTAAAGGTAATGTATATTTGCCACTTACGTAGAAGCATTCATTTGTGATGCATTCAGCGCATCATGGGAGCGGCTGACAGCTCGCCGTGGTGCTGTGAACAAACAATGTCATCAAGTATCAACAGATAACGGTGAATGTCTGTGTAGTGCTACAGAATAGGAGGAGGATCAAGATGTCTTCATGTGGTATCTCTTTACGCAGCAAAGCAATAGATTTAGGGCAAGCAGGTTCAGCCCTCTAAGCCTTTTTCTGCAAACTGTATTCTGATGGAATTTGAAACAGAATGAAGCCCAGAGTGCTCGTGCAGAATCAACACAAGGGAATTAATTAGTGCTCAAAAGGCATCACACAATCACAACATTGCATGTCAGGTGGTAGTTACTGTAGGAAACTCAGATCTTTGTTTTTTTGGGTGACGTCTTTCAAGTGTGAATTAACTCCCCTGTGTTGATTCTGCCTTCTGACAGACCATCTTTAATGAAAGGTTATACATATTCACAAATCCATTTGCCCAAACAGCAGAAAGACAAACAGCACAGAGGTACAAAACTGCAATGGCAATCAGCAGACAATATAATTTGACTACCTGTGGACTTGAAACAACAGAACACACATGGTAAAGAAACAAGGTAGAAAATGAAGGTTAATCACGCCAACATCACGAATAAAATTGCCCCCAGCTTGAAGTTAGAATCATATTACCGTGTGACAATAATTTTGAGTAAATCAGATCATCTTCATTTTTAACTGCCCTGATATAACCGTCATGGCTTACTGGGTGTAAAACACCATACTTACTTCATTCTTAAAAAGAACAGTTCAAACCAGAAATCAGTTAATGAATTATATGTATATTCTTTCCATTAATTCTAATACTTGCACTGAAACTTTGACCACAGCGGCAGTACCTGCATGCATGGGAGCAGGCATTTTGTCCGGTGTTTTAGGTAGCGCTGGCTTGACAAGTGGGTCAAACTTCACATACAAGGAGCACTTTCTCAAATCTGTTTCCTTGGTCTGCAAAAGAGAAAGCAAACTCATTATACAACTACAAGGTTATAGTAAATTGTGGGTAAAGAAAGGAGCCACAGATCACCCTTTTGCTTGCTGGTTCTTTTTCACAAAGACAAAGCAACAGTACTGGGTAAGCTTCACACTGAGACACAATCATGAAGTAATATTATATACTCTTAATGCTAAAAATCTCTGCCGTTTTGGGGTAAGGATACATGCTTACTTCTGCATAAGTTTTTTCAAGTACTTTTGCTGGCTTATGAGGCCATGAGAAGTTATGGCATACAGAGAAGCACACAGTTACAGCACATACTCATTTAGTCAGTTGCACTATTAGTAATTACAGCACAAGACTACTCCACAGTTACACTTTTACAGCACATGAACTGAAGAAGAGTCCAGTCGGTTACACTATTACAATGCACAAACATTAGTACACAGTCAGTTACACTTTTACCGCACTGCTACACATGAAGATGAGGACACAGTCAGTTACACTGTTACAGCACACAATGACTAATGCACGGTCACTTAGACTTTTACAGCACATGAAGACTAGTACAGTCACACATTTACAACACATGATGACTTGTACACAGTCAGTTACACCATTACAGCACATGAAAACAAGTGCACAGTTACACTTTTACAGCACATGAAGGCAAGTACACAGTTGCACTGTTAAAAAGTATTACACTTAAAGCACATGAAGGCTAGCACATAGTCAGCTAAACCATTACAGAACATGAAGACTAGTACACAGTCACACTTTGGTGCCAGACAGGAGGTGGTTACCTGTGGCCATTCTTACCTCTCCTGTGCTGCCGAACCGCTCCAGCAGGTCCCAGGCCGACGAGTCGCTGAGGACTGGAACAACAAAAACAGAAACAGTATGCCATTTAAGTCATAATTATACCCCTAGCAATGGAATGAGTTACACCTGAATAAACAAACGCCTTACAAAAAATCATATGACAATGATCATTTACTGCTCAGACAGCACTGACTCTATCATATTCATGTATATAATTTTGAATTAACATAGGACCATAATTATACAGTTTGTTATTCCATTACATAGCCATGCTTCAGTGATGGCATAAATTATTATATTGGGCCAGGTCCCAAATAAGCTGACAGATGAACATAAGTTTTCAGTGGATAGCTTAAGGACAGTTTCTCCAGCAAAATGTATAGATCTATATATGGAAGTGAAACACTTTCTCAGTTTCTGTGCAGTTACATAATCAGTACCACTAATACAATCACCACTGTTTGTTACTTAAACATTGTTTATATATAATAAAAACATTTGTTTAGGCGTTCATGACTAATAGTAAGATATAATAAAAAAGATTTTTTTAAATGTTCATGACTATGATATATATCACTAGCAATAATTAATGAACTTAAAATTGTTATCACTGGTTTTCACTACTCACACTGTGCTCCGGGAAGGAACATATTTTCATCGAAGCCCAAGTCCTCTCCACTGGAAAGCAGCACTGGGTAGCTTGGTCTGCCCTGCTTCCCCTCCTCTCCCAAACCCTCAGGCTCACCCAGAGCTGCTACCTCCTTCTGCTCTTTCAATGGCTCACTTTCTGTGAGGACATCCCAAGACTGAGCTGTACAAGCGGTGCCTTCCACTTTAGGAGTTTTTGCTGGCTGTGCAATCAGCTCACCTGCGCCCAAAGAGTCATTCTTCCCAGACTTTTCTGGAAAATCTCTGAAGTCATTCTTTGGCTTGAGCTGACTGGAGTCATCAGAGGCGTCTGATTGATCAGGTGAGCTTGGAAGCTGTGCTTTGGGTTTGAAACGGTCTGCAACAGGATCATCCAACTTCTTGGGTGACTTTGGAAGCTGTGCTTTGGGTTTGAATGGGTCTGCAACAGAATCCAACTTGTCGGGTGAGCTGGGAAGCTGTGCTTTGGGTTTGAATGGGTCTGCAACAGAATCATCCAACTTCTTGGGTGAGTTTGGAAGCTGTGCTTTGGGTTTGAATGGGTCTGTAACAGGATCATCCAGCTTCTTGGGTGAGTTTGGAAGCTGTGCTTTGGGTTTGAATGGGTCTGCAACAGGATCATCCAACTTCTTGGGGGAGTTTGGAAGCTGTGCTTTGGGTTTGAATGGGTCTGTAACAGGATCATCCAGCTTCTTGGGTGAGTTTGGAAGCTGTGCTTTGGGTTTGAATGGGTCTGTAACAGGATCATCCAGCTTCTTGGGTGAGTTTGGAAGCTGTGCTTTGGGTTTGAATGGGTCTGCAACAGGATCATCCAACTTCTTGGGTGACTTTGGAAGCTGTGCTTTGGGTTTGAATGGGTCTGCAACAGAATCATCCAACTTCTTGGGTGAGCTGGGAAGCTGTGCTTTTGGTTTGAATGGGTCTGCAACAGAATCATCCAACTTCTTGGGTGACTTTGGAAGCTGTGCTTTGGGTTTGAATGGATCTGCAACAGAATCCAACTTGTCGGGTGAGCTGGGAAGCTGTGCTTTGGGTTTGAATGGGTCTGCAACAGGATCATCCAACTTCTTGGGTGACTTTGGAAGCTGTGCTTTGGGTTTAAATGGATCTGCAACAGGATCATCCAACTTCTTTGGCGAGTTTGGAAGCTGTGCTTTGGGTTTGAATGGATCTGCAACAGGATCATCCAACTTCTTGGGTGACTTTGGAAGCTGTGCTTTGGGATTGAATGGATCTGCAACAGGATCATCCAACTTGTTGGGTGACTTTGGAAACTGTGCTTTGGGTTTGAATGGATCTGCAACAGAATCCAACTTGTCGGGTGAGCTGGGAAGCTGTGCTTTGGGTTTGAATGGGTCTGCAACAGGATCATCCAACTTCTTGGGTGACTTTGGAAGCTGTGCTTTGGGTTTGAATGGGTCTGCAACAGGATCATCCAACTTCTTGGGTGAGCTGGGAAGCTGTGCTTTTGGTTTGAATGGATCTGCAACAGGATCATCCAACTTCTTGGGGGAGTTTGGAAGCTGTGCTTTGGGTTTGAATGGGTCAGTGGCAAGATCATTCAACTTGTCAGGAGAGTTTGGAGGTTGTGCTTTGGGTTTGAATGGGTCCACAGCAGCAGCATCCAGCTTGTCCGGTGATTTTGGAAGCTGTGCATCGGGCTTGGATAGGTCTGTGACAGAATCATCTGACTTTTTGGGCGAGTTTGGAAGCTGTGTTTTGGGCATAAATGGGTCCAAAAATAAAAGTTCATCTGCTGGCTGTTTTGGTGAGTTTGCTAACTGATGATTCACCTCAACATCTGTGTTATCTGATGATCCAACTGTAGTATTTGCCAGTTGATGCCTAGGCTTAAACGGATCTTCCTCTTCTGCAAGCCATGCCTTGGCTGGGGAACTAGTAGATAGCGCTGTGGGCTGGACAGAACCAAACTCTTTGACAGCACTATAAGAGGAGTCATCGTAGGACTTTGTAAGTTGTGCTTTGTCCAGCGAGCTGTTAGGCTTTTTTGCAGTGTTGAATGGCTCAGCCTCTGAGAATGTGTCTGGTCCACACTGAGAATTTTGCAACTGCTGAAGTGGTTTACAAGGACTGCTACCTGTGTCAGTGACTTTATCAGGCGGGTTGAGTAGCTGTTGTTTAGGCCTGAATGGATCAAACTCTCCTGTAAGGTCAGCACATTCTTCTGGTGAGAGTGGCAGTTTCTCAGCCCCAGGAATATTCCCAAGCTGCGTCTTTGCTTTGAAAGCATCCTCTTCAACATCAGGCTGCTGTGCTGATGTAACTCTGTCTGTATGGCTGCTACTTGCTTGCAGTGTGGTTTCCATTACAGATGCAGGCTTGTTGGCAGAAATCTCCAGTTGAACTTCTGACTTTGGATCAGCTGTTACTTCCAACCCACTCAATGCATTGGGCAGCAGCACCTCCACATCACTTGTGCCTTCCAATGGCCGCTGATTTCCTTCCAGACTTTCAGCATCCTCTCTGACAGCACAGGGCAGGGTGCCCTCTTTGTCAGATTCGGCTGATTGCTCTGAGGACTCTGCAACCAGAACATCTGGTTTTGAAGATGTGTTATCTCCAGAGGCCGAACACCCAGGTCCCTTTTCAGGTGAGTTCCCCAGCTGAAACCTTGGCTTGAAAGGGTCCTCGTTCATTAGGGACTCAGCCCTTGCTCTTTCCATTGCAGCAGCTGGTTCTTCGCCACTGGGCCCAGCTTGATCGGCACATTTCTCTGGCTCATTACCACTGCTCCCTTCAGATGAAGCACTAGTTGCAGCAAAAGTATGGTTTTCCTTCATCTCACTTTCCTGCTTTCCTGTCATTTCTTGGCTTGAGCCTGCATCTGCTGCAGTTGACTTGGGCTCAGACTTGCAAGTCTTTGTGGGGGTGTTGGAGAGATGGATATCGGTTTTGAAAGGATCCACATCTTCTTTGGCACTGATGGTACTGATCTCTGGCAGTTTGAAAGAGATGATGTCATCATCATCAGCTCCCAAAGGGTCAACAACCATGGTCTTGTCCACATTTTCTTTAATAATAGTGGAATCCATAGACCCAGGCGCATCAACTTTATCCACCTTCTGCAAAGAGAAAAAATGGCATCGCCTTTATATTTTGTACATGTTTAGTGTTATTATAACATTACATTACAACTCATAAACTCATAAATTAAATACAGCACATGTACAAACAAACAAAACAATTCTGCTCTCTAAATATCCCCCCCCCCCCCCCCCCCACAAAGAAGTAAAAGACTAAAATTAAAAAGACTAAAGTACTGTTAACCAATAACTGTAAGATTAAGACTCCAAAAAAAGCACAGATTATGACGTGTGTGCCACAGTCAGTGTAGGATAGCATGCCCTCTGAACTCTAGGCTGGGCAGACTGAGACATATATTTCAGCCCCCCCACCACCACCACCCTTTTTTTTTTTTTTTTTTTATAGTTTGTTGTCTATTTAGGGAGAAGGTACTTCAAAAACAGGATGATCTTTTTTTTTTAAACCAAAACAGATGCATGTTTCTCCACAGAATTTGGAAATCAGCAAATGGTGAGAGATTTTGAGCAGCACACATAAAGAACAATTTCACTGTCCAGTTTGATTAGTCTGATCAGAATGAAATAATCTTTTCAAATTAAATTCACAGCTAACCTTTCCACAGTTCACTGGAGACATGATGTTGGCCTTGTTGGATGGTTTGAGAGCAGTGCAGGGTGACAAGGAGGGAGCACCCGGAACCAGTGGCAACACATCCTTCATCTGCACGCCAGGTCCTGTGTTCTCATCACTGCCAGACATTGTGATCTGTGTAGTGTCTGAAAACACAGTTAATCACTTCATAAGTTAAGCTGCACTGATCAACAAGTCTGATTAAAAAGGAAAAAAATAAAAAAGAAAGAAAAAAAGGCTCATAAAAAAAAGAAGGTTAAAACTACTTAATATTTGCCAAACATAGTGTATACAAAAATATAAAATAAACATCAACATTTTCATGTATATAATATACAATTTCCATAGATCTCTCATAACCATTTTAGTTATCACTTATATAACAACAAAATGTCATGGAGGTAGCATGAAAAGTGGGTGCACCGTGAGTAATTCTGACTAATAAATATTAGTCATCTTAAATAGACTTAATAATATTACTAATTAGTCAGTATTACTCATAACTTTATCTCCACAAAACTTCAAGACTTTCTCTTGGACTAAGCATAACTGCACATGTTTATCAGTTAACTTACTCAATAGCAATACTTCAAAAAGTAAACAACAAAGTTGTAAAATAATTGGCCTATGACTACATACCTGTCAACCCATACAGTTTACCAGTATAAAGTACAGGTTTTTCATTATTTTGGGGGGATATCGCCATACTGGAAAATGGATACAGGAAAACATAATTTTCGTGAGATTTTGTTGTTGTTTTAAACTTAGCAAAAAGATTGAAAAATTGTCGAATGAGTAGCTGACACATGCCATTGTCAAATGCATACTGACTTGACTAGTGCAATAGGCTAAGAAATCTCATTGCAAGTGAGATTTGAAGTCACTGATGTGTATTTTGTACAACATTGCTTCTTCCTTCCACTGTCACACATGCCGGTTGGAATTCAAGATGCTGCTGCCACCCTCAAAAAGAAAAAGAAAAAAAGAAGACCCTGGCCTTCATAAGGGAAATACTGGTTCACAAACTCTGGACTAAGGTTTACCTCCAAAAGGGGTTGTCAGCTATGACTATGAGACTATGTCACAGGTGCTGGCAATGGTGTGTACTCTAAAGTCTCTAGTCCTACTTTAGTTGTTCAGAATCAGATTAGTGATTTAGAGAGGAAACAGTGGAATCTGAAATTTAAATATTACTTATTGAAGTTATTGCCAATAATGTATCAATTTATCATGTATATTAATACCCTGATACTCATTTTTAATAGTAAAACTTGTGCTATTGCCATTAGTATAAATTATGCTTAATTTAATACTTATAAAGTAATATTAATCAATAGGCCCTATTATAGGAAATAACTAATCAGTATTAATACTAACACAACAGTAACAGTGAGAGAATACTTTCAGGTAGGCCTCTCTTTATGCCTTCAACCCCATTAAATGAGATTGGAAACATCTTACTTTTAAACTTTATTCTAATGTCTACTCACCAGGAAGTACATCTTGACAACAATTTTTTTAAATTTAATTTTAAACCTTTTTACATCTACTGACACTTGATTTTCACAGGAAATTAATTTACTCGTTTTACTTTTTAGACTATTATTATTACAATATTAGTCTAAAAAGTAAACAAACTGTCTGCTTGTAGCCTATTTTAGTATTTATTTAAGTCAGTGTATCAGGAATAGTAGTTACAGATTCTGGATGTGAGTCAGTCAGTAATCATGCTTTGCATGAACTGCAACACCCTAGCGATCTCCACAACCTGCTGACATCTTCCAATGGCAACAGTATTTTGTCAGCTTTAGTAATAGTAATTACTAAATTAGTAATAAAAATAGTTTTAAAAAAAGAAAAGGAACAAATTAAAAATAGCATTCCTATTACAGTATTACTATTACTTTAGTATTAGTATTACTCATTAGTAACAGTATACATGATAACTTGTTCCCTCTGTGTAAATTTCAATTTCTTAAGACAATAAGAGTGTCATTGACACACACTGTCAACAAAGAAAAGAGAGAAAGAAAGAAAAAAAGAAGAAAATAGAGGGCTGGGGTAGGGGTCCTACCTATCTATTAATACTGTAACAAGACTATGAATATGATCCACTGAACTACTGCAGTAATACATTAGTAAGTTACACTAAAGTTAGTGCAATAGTCAGTTTGACTTGTCTCCCTTCCAACGACAGTTTGAACTTTGAAATGGAATAGTGCCAACGCCGCACATATATAACAAGAAAGGGTAGTCTATCTCATATAGTCTACGGTAATTTGATGAAGTAAACAGGAAGAAGACTGCCGAAGCGCATTGAAGGTGACAAAATGTTTGCCTGTTCACACATGCCGACATGACATGGTCGACATCGTGTCGCTGTTTATGTTCCACTTCCAGTTCTAAGTAAAAACTAAAATTGTCAAAAACGTAACAAAAGCCCCTTTCCAGCAAGATTAGTTCTTATTCATTGTTTTTATAACAGCCATGGCACTGACGTGACCACCTTTTCAATACACATCAATGCAGGACTTGCAACGCTCTGAGTCCGACTCCTTGATAGGAAGAAGCTGAGGCAGCAGACGACGCGGCTAGCAGATACTAGCCTATGGTAACAGAAACACTAACACTGTTGACTGTAATTCGACAGGGTAAACGACAGAAAAATACAAACGCAACAATATCAGTGTTTTCAGCCTAATGACCTCGTGGAGATCACTAGGGTGCTTTCGAAGCAAAACATTTGTAACGACTCACATCCAGAATCTCCAGGTCCATTATTAATGATACATTTTATACATGTATACTATACATTTTATGAATGTTTACCGATCAAACTTTCTAGTCTAATTCATCACAGGCGTTAAAAATCCTGATACAGAATAAAAGATGGAACTCATTATGTTATAACATACAGCAAAAATGCAAAACAAACCTTCAGTGTGCAATCTTCGTTACTGAAATTATTCAAAATAACGCAGTTCGCTGTAGCACTGTCAGGGCAAACAAATTTGAAAACGTCCGCCAGGCGCATGCGCAGTTACTCATCGACGGGATAAGAGTTCTCTCCCTTGTGTCGATTACGGAAGATTTCTCTCCCCTTGACAGTATGCTTGCAGCAACTCGTGCAGAATGTACTGCTCACTGACGGTTTCGGGAAGAGACGGGGTTTTGCTTGTTTGTGTGATTTGTTTTAAATAATGTATATGAAGTAAGCGTTTCTATAATATTTTGATTGCACCGGGGCTAGACGTGGGTATTGCCGGTTTCGATTCTCTCAGTCTTAGTCGCCGCGGCGCTGGAGCAGTTTTCAGCCTAGGTCAATTTCAAGTCGGTGTCACTGGGTGTTTTATCCGTTACATTTTACTCATCTCAAAAAAAAAAAAAAAAAAAAAAAAGCGAAGCGAAACGACGAGTTCAGACCACCCACGTTTAAATTATTTTTTATGCATCCATTTCCTGCTTACCTTTGCCGCTTAATCAGTTGCATCCCGGCCAGTCAGTCACTGACTGAAGTAATTTCCGGCCTCCCGGCGCCGCCCGATCTGCCGGCCACGTACGTTCAGTGTGTGAATGAGGCGAACTCGCCGCATGCCATGGCTGGAACATCGTCTCATTAGGCATGGACAATAAACTTCGTTGGGACTCACTTAGGCCTACTGACTCATGTATGCAAAACGGCAGTCTCGAGACGAGTCAGTCTTCTTGCTGTCAAAACTAAGGTAGACTCAGTGACACCAGGAAAGTGTTCCAGTTTTGACATTGGTCATTACTGATACGCATCACCGTAGGCGCAGCCTGGGCCGTGTGGCCGGACGGACTATGTTGAACAGCACACACACACACACACACACACACACACACACACACACACACACACACACACACACACACACACACGCGCGCGCGCGCGCGCGCACACACTGATTCAGGGAGTCACTACTGACACTGACGACACACACTGGCACTCACACACACACACACACACACACACACACACACACACACACACACTGGCACACACATACACACACACACACACACACACACACACACACACATACCTAAGACACATGCAGATGTAGCAAACCGAAGAGATGATGTAGACAACTGAAGAGATGAATTATCAATGCTTAGCAGTGCAACCGTAATGGGAACATGCAGCTGGTACGCAGAATTCTTTGTGTTTGTTGAAGGAAAACAGGTCCGGTGCTAAGAAAATCACGGCAGTGACCCCACCCTCCATTTACATTTGACTGATTGGTCCTGTCCACAGTGTAAGACATTCCCGCCATTCAGTAAAAGAACATGCATCATGTAGCGGTGCTGGCCAAAAACTGAAGAGATTAATTTAATTGTACAGTTAATCTTTCCAGATACAACTTTTACAACTGACCGTAAATTTTAAAAAAGAATAATGGGCCTACACAAACAATGGGAATAGCCTGGCAACAAGGGCCTGTTCATGTACACAGGTCACCCAGAGACTAATATATTTAACCTGTACTCACGCTATTTAACCTGTACTCAGCCCTACCTCACGCTATTCCAGCTTAGGACTACCAGCTTAGTTTGCCTAGGCCAAGGACAGACGTATTCAAAACCGGTATAGCCCACTTTCTCAGTGCTTGGTGCCTTTCAGTCTCAGTATGGAACGCATACCAGATCTTGTCATTAGCTCAGCTCCTCGGTTCAAACGAAAACTTCGTGTACAACTCCAGGCAGTCATCATAGGATGGATTGCGACAGAAAGCTGCTGGGGGGAGGGGGGGGGGGGGAGGGGGGGGAGAGAACTCGAAACTCGAACTCGAACTCGAAAACTTTATTTTCCAAGGATTGTAGTTTAGGTCCATTTAGACCTGTCTAACAACTAGTCCTTGCGAGAGAGAGAGAGAGAGAGACAGAGAGACAGAGAGACAGAGAGACAGAGAGACAGAGACAGACAGAGACAGAGACAGAGAGAGACAGAGACACTGAGACAGAGACAGAGAGAGACAGGCAGACAGACAGACAGAGAGAGAGACAGACAGACAGACACAGAGACAGACATAGAGAAAGAGAGAGAGATGAATATCAAACTTACAAACTGCTTATAAACTGCTGTCATTGTAATGGGGACATCCAGCTGGTACGCACAATTCTTTGTGTTTGTTAAAGGAAAATAGGTCCGGCTCTAAGGAAATCACCCCACCCTCCTTTTACATAGGCTGTATTATTTGACGTGTCCCCAGCGTCACGTAAGACATTTCTCTTCAATAACTTGAAGAAGTCTGATATTGTCCACCAACTACTGAATGTACCCTTGATGACAATAGGCCTACCTCCTCGGACGTAAGGGCAGAGTTTTTGCCGGAAGGAGATAGAGGGAAAATGAAGTTGAACAAACCCAAATTGTGGAAATTGAAAGGAAGCACATAATGATGTTGCTAACTGGCCTACCCCCGGT
>OY757542.1:14512128-14515723 GCA_963584105.1 Alviniconcha strummeri
AGAAGAACCCTGCAGGGTGTACGTAGTGGGTGAATTTTCACCCATACCAGTGGTGGCTGAACTTGAGAACTGACGTGTTGGGATGGTCTGCGCTGATGGCAGCCACCCTGGCTAAACAATGGCGAGAAACCGGACCCGCTACTACCGCTGAACTTTGTACAGAACCTCGGACAGCCAGCGACTCTTCTTGACAGTTGGTAGCACACAGGCACACGTACAAAGTTTACCCCCCCCCCCCCCCCCCCCCCACTCTGTGGATCATCCACACGATGATTTGCACACAATGCGACACTAAACACATTTACAAAATGGGAGTCAAGACAGTTATACATCAGTCCCTTATCTTGACAATACACGTGCTCAGTGCACACATTCGGAGCCGGCGGGTGGGGGGTGGGGGTGGGGGAGAGAGAGAGAGACAGAAAAAAAAAAAAAAAAAACTATGAGAAAAGTGTTAACAACAACAACAAAAACACAAACGGACCTGACACCCTATACTAGCACGTACACAACACAGATATTTATAAACAAAAACAATTTCCCGACATTACATAGTACTGTGCAAACCCAATTATCATTAATCAACTTGATTTTGAAAAAGTTAAAGTTTTTTTTTTCTTTCTTCTTTTCACTTTGTTGTTAAAAACCTGATTAGTTGATCAGATCCTCCGCTAGATTCTCGGTACACAATACCGACAATACATTTTTTTTAAATTTTTATTCCGGTACCAACCCTAAGTCGGCCGGTACATTCACCATTACCTAGGCCTAATATTATTTTTTGGACTGATGATAAAGTGCTGCTTAATGTCCTCAGATGTCAGTTGACATATTAGGGACAAGTTGTGACCAGTGCCGAAGCACGGTTCAATAAATCTTTACGTCCACGGAAACCAGAAGGCTCGTTAGGACGGACAGCCCAGGACGTCCACCTCGACTCTCACACAGCTCCTGAACTATGGATTTTGGATTGATTGATTGATGATCGCTTATACAGCGCTATTCTCCGCTCTCTTGAGCAGACTCACAGCGCTCGCATGTGGTTCTACATTCAGAGTGACTAGCTTTTTATAGCGCGTTTTTTTCTTCTTTTTTTTCTTCGGAATATCCACTGAAGGACGAACTTGTAGTTCCCATAATTATAATGTTCCCTCGAGTTTTATAATGATCCCGCGAGTTTTATCCCATTTGTGTCTTCAGTATGCGTATGCGCCACTGACGTTTGATCTAGATCTAGTTTCAGAGTAACGACGTGCACGTTCCTCAGAGCTGATGTCGGCAAAACAATCGATCGTGTAGTGACGACTCACCTTTTACAAACTGTACTCAGACTCACTTTTGTTGCCAATTTTGGCTTCATTTGCTAGATATGAACCTGTATGATTGGTTTTAATGATATTTGTGACCCAAAATGGCATTTAAAATGTCTCGAGGAATATTTCACTACCTCCTTGGATATTACCCGCTTCTTCCTCCAATTTTTGTTTTGTTTTTGTTTTGTTCCCCACATTGGCACAAGACTGCTAAACGAAGGTCACACTTGGACGCCAGACTTTCCAGTGTTAGCGTCGTCTTCATGCCTTTGCCACGAAAAACTCTGTCATCCAAGCGTTGTTGTACGCCTTTTTCTTCTCTCGCGTATTAGCTAGCGGTTGTGACGGTTTTCTCAGCTGTTTCAATGGTTTCTTCGTTTGAAGCGGACGAGAATACAGACGATTTGGTCGGCGTGGGCTAGAAAACACACACACACACATACACACACACACACACAACTGTATGCTTCGTTGCCCCATATTGATCTAGTTAGATCTAGAACGAAAGCAGAGCACAGCTGCTTTATCCAAACAGAAATTAAACAGTCTAGAAGCTGTCTTGCAGTCAGCTTTCAAACTTTGGGGCCTGTCCATTTGAGGACGGGAGGGGGTCGCTTCTAGCTCGACACGTACGGCGTCTGGTGTGACTGAGCGTTCCTTTTTCTTTTTGTTTTTTGTTTTTTTGTTTTGTGCTTGCTGATCAACACCGAAAGCGACCTTGTTTATCCTGAGCTTCCACTTGCTTCTGGGCCCAGGGTACAGAGTATCTCCAGCAAGTCACACAAAGCGCTGTTTCAGCCAGTACTTGGTACCAGCGACTTAATTTTTTACATGTCCTAGGCAAACGTTTACCGGTAAAATCCGTCTCTCGGCTAATTCTTAGTTATGTTGCATTGTGGCTAAGGCTTAGTCGCCATAGAAACACTGACGCTCACAGAGAGACTGAACTGCAGAACCAACAAACCAGCTGAGGGAAAGATTCAGCCCAACGAACGCGCTGTCTGAAGTATTGCAGCAGCTGTGCAATAAATTGGATGAAAGAGGAAACCCCTATCATGGGTGAATTTTCACCCACGACGTACGCCGAAGTAATCTGTTATGTGAAACTCATGGGTGAATTTTCACCCACAACGTACGCCGTGAAAGTCTTACTACGATAAAGTCATGGGTGCATTTTCACCCACAAAGTACACCATGCAAGTGTTATTATGTTAAAGTCATGGGTGAATTTTCACCCACAAAGTACACCATGCAAGCGTTATTATGTTAAAGTCATGGGTGAATTTTCACCCACTGCGTACATGGTGTAAGTGAATTTTAACCCACAAGGTACTGGAAGGAATTTTATAGCGATGTACGGCGAAGGTTAATTTACATTTCGCATGAAATAGTTATCGCGGCAGACATTTCATGACTTCCATTTTTCTTTCCTTAGACATGTTTAACACCGAGTTTTCTCCGAAGAGGTGCTGGCAGGGACCGAGATCCAAGGAGGTGGGGGGGAGGAGGCAGACTATACCTAACCAAAAACTATAAACGTATTTGTAATCTTTGACCTAACGCTACACTGTCACCCCACAATGATTTCTTCATAAAGATGGACAGCAACGAGAACGATTTGAATGTTTCATTAACTGTAAGGGCAACGTAACAAGACAGTGTCCACAGACTACAACTTTTGAAGTGATAGGTGTGCCAAAGCGGAAATTCGAACCGATTTCTGCTTACTAGCATGGCCAAACCGGCTCAGGGCTTCTTCTTCCCCCCCCCCCCCCCCCTTTTTTCCCCCTTCTCTCTATTTGCATTTTTTGTTTTCGTTTTGTTGTTGTTGGTATATATCTTCTTTCTTGTGTATCAGCATTATATACCGTCCGAAATTAAAGCTTCCCTTGAACCTACGCTGTTTTACAACAACGTCACGTACCTTTGAGTCCGTGCAGATTGCCACACATCCTACGCTGTTTTACAACAACGTCACGTACCTTTGAGTCCGTGCAGATTGCCACACATCCTACGCTGTTTTACAACAACGTCACGTACCTTTGAGTCCGTGCAGATTGCCACACATCCAAGCTGTTGCCATAGCAATCAAAATATGTATAGGCTGCAGCGCCAGCAATCAACGGTGTCCATCTTTTGTGTGACGGCTCCTCTTGACGACCTGCCAGTCAAAGTCCATGATGGTGAAGTATGCACGGCGTGCATGTTCTGCCATGTATTAATCGTCTGTCTGTGATTATTAAGTGTGACGGCTGAAGATATTTTTGTCCGTGCCCGTCACG
>OY757542.1:14515923-14525923 GCA_963584105.1 Alviniconcha strummeri
AAATGACGATATTTTAAAATGATTAATACATGTTCGAATATTACTTATTGCTGTACTTTACACTGGCATTGTTTGTTTGTTTTTTGTGTGCGACCTTTCTGTCAATTTAGAATATAATTATACACAGCAATACTGATGGTGTGAAAGTCTCACAGCAGTTTTAATGTAAACAAAAACAAAACAACATACACAAATATTATATACCCAATATTTCCGCAGTTTCGTTTAGTTGAGATTAGTTGTAGGTGCTTTCTTCTTCTTCTTCTTCTTCTTCTTCTTCTTCTTCTTCTTCTTCTTCTTCTTCTTCTTCTTCTTCTTCTTCTTCTTCTTCTTCTTCTTCTTCTTCTTCTTCTTCTTCTTGTAATTCGTTGAACAAAACGACAGTCTAGTTTGCTTGGCGAATCGAAGTTTTCTGTTCAGCTCCTGCAAGGGCCTGTCCCTTCCAGTTCCTGCCAAGGACATATTCTCTCCAATCCTGTCCTCTCCAGTTCCTGCCAAGGACATATTCTCTCCAATCCTGTCCTCTCCAGTTTCTGCCAAGGACCTGTCCTCTCCAATCCTGTCCTCTCCAGTTCCTGCCAAGGACATATTCTCTCCAATCCTGTCCTCTCCAGTTTCTGCCAAGGACCTGTCCTCTCCAATCCTGTCCTCTCCAGTTCCTGCCAAGGACATATTCTCTCCAATCCTGTCCTCTCCAGTTCCTGCCAAGGACATGTCCCTCTCCAATCCTGTCCTCTCCAGTTCTTGCCAAGGACATATCCTCTCCAATCCTGTATCTCCAGTTTCTGCCTAGGACCCGTCCTCTCCAATCCTGGCCTCTTCAGTTCTTGCCAAGGACATATCCTCTCCAATTCTGTCCTCTCCAGTTCTTGCCAAGGACATATCCTCTTCAATCCTGTCCTCTCCAGTTCTTGCCAAGAACATATCCTTTCCAATCCTGTCTCTCCAGTTCCTGCCAAGGACCTGTCCTCTCCAATCCTGTCTCTCCAGTTCCTGCCAAGGACCTGTCCTCTCCAGTCCTGTCCTCTCCAATTCTTGCCAAGGACCTGTCCTCTCCAGTTTCTGCCAAGGACCTGTCCTCTCCAATCCTGTCCTCTCCAGTTCCTCTCCATTTCCTGAACTCGCCAGTTCCTGTGAAAGACCTGTTCTCTCTAATTCCTTCCAAGGCCCTGGGAGTTTGGTCTAGCCTACAGGCCAGGTGATAGTACAGGGCGTCTCAAAATAGATGGAACCCATTAACATGATAATTAATGGCTTCAAGTGTGTCTGAGGCGCAACGGCAGTTATTTGGAACATGTGCTCTAATAAATGTATCCTTTGAGCTGACCTCAAATCTTCAGTTGCTCTAATAAATGTATCCTTTGAGCTGACCTCAAATCTTCAGTTTTCTTCTTCTCATTGTTATCATATTAGTTTCCAGGAAATGTAATCTTTTGGGGAGTTTCTTGTCTGAGTAATAAATTATTATCATGTTAATGGGTTCCATTAAATACACCCTGTATCTAAGCGCTGTGTGTGTGTGTGTGTGTGTGTGTGTGTGTGTGTGTGTGTGTGTGTGTGTGTGTGTGTGTGTGTGTGTGTGTGTGTGTGTGTGTGTGTGTGTGCGAGCGCGCGCGTGCCTGTGTATCCGCTTAGAACAGTCTCTATGAACAATATTTTGCTCTTTACAAATGCCTTGATTATTACTATTATTACTATTAATTATACTATTACCTGTGGTTTGTGAAGCGTATCGAGCTCATGGCATACGACGCGCTGTGCAAATGTCCTTGAACCCCTTCACTGCCCCAGCGTGTCAAACCTCTGGACTGGAAGACACAGGCACGAGCCTCAAAATATTATATTTTTCCGGTCCTATAACGCATCCACTCTCTTTGCTATGCGTTTGGATGAAGAGCCTTTCACATGCCACTGCGAGAAAAGAAAAAAAAAAAAGAAAAAAAAAAGAAGGCTTAAGGGTTTCAAATTTTGCACCTTTAGTGGTTGTTTTCAAGTGACATCATGACAGTGAAGAGGTTAATTGTTACTATTTTTTATTAGACATGACGTGGGGGTGTCAGGTTAACAGCCAAACCGAGGTTTTACCTGTGCTTTAGGAAAACATACATGCGTTTTGGTGGAAGTTTTACAGCTTCTTCGGTGTTTCAGTCCTCCAAGCACCGAAAAAGCTGTAAAAGCTCAACCGAAACAAGATAAGTCTTTTTCTTTCATTTTACATCGTTTTTGACCGTTTATCTGTTGCTTAAGTGTCATTTTGTGGCTTGATAAAGGGGATTTCCCCGAAAATTTGCATACTGTGTGTCTGTCTAACAATAAATAAGCGTTCGTTTTGAACCTTTCTGTGTTTGGATCGAGAAACAAAAGGGCAAGCAAAGAGAGAGAGAGAAAAAAACAACAACAAAAAAAACAACAACAACAGTCAATGGCAAGAATCTGTTACTAGCCCAACCAAAAACCCTAACTCAGGGAGGCCACGAAATCGGTAGTCTATTGAACTAGAACGAACAAAACTTGTTCGTCTTTATATATGACGAAACAAACAAGGAAATATTGGGGGGGAAATAAAACACCCAATAAAAGGCAGGCGTCCTGACGAGGTCTAGCCTGCTATGAAAGCTATGGCAGACACGTGGAAAAAGACCGAAACCCAATGCACCTAACAAGGTTCGAGAAAGATGGAATGACAAGGGGGAAATAAACAAAAGCCCAGCTGCTGGCAATGGCGTCGGAGTTTCATCCTTGTAGATTCGAACTGGAAATGTTTCCAGATCGGTTACCCTGTGGACACCCCTACAGACTTCAAATCCAATCGAGCGAAATCAAACGCTACAGAGGGACGACTTCCACGTTTGGTTGCTGTCCTGTCTCTGACGTCGCTGCCCGAACTTTGACCTTTAGCGTTAGTTAGCTCTCGGGGAATCTCGCGTTCAAAATGGCGCTTGTTTTGAAACGTACAGTTGGTCGTCTTTTCCAATCCTTTTGCCAAAATAAACGCATTACAACCTAATCGAAGCCCTGAAAAAGTTTTAAACAAGTGAGTAATAGACTGTCGAATGTTAGTACGGACCTGTATGTTGTTTTGAAACGATTTGGAGCCCTTTAATAATTTTAAATTTGGCGCTTCCATTGGTCGTTTTCCGAGTGACGGTGTGGCAAACACGGCAGTAAAAGGGTTAATAATAATAATGTAAATATGTAGAGCGCCTACTCCGCGGCTCAGTCAAAGCACTGAACAAACGTGACACACATAATGTACAGCGAGATGGATAATGTTTAGCGAATGTTTAACAAAAGCTAACACATAATGTATGCACTAGCAAGGGTTCAAGCATAAATATGCGCAAGATGCACACACACACACACACACACACACACACACACACACACACACACACACACACACACACACACACACACACACACACACACACACACACACACACACAGTAACAACAACAACAACACATTGTACAAACTGATAGAGGTGAAGGACAGAGTTGCCTAACTGAAATACCCTAGTTCAGAGAAGAGAAATGTTTTGAGTTTGCTTTTGAAGGAACAAAAAGTAGCAGAGTGCCTGATGTCTTAGGGGAGATTGTTCCAGATATGGGGACCGAAGTGTGAGAAAGTTCGAAAGCCATGGGTTTAGCTGTTGAAGTGTTGGAGTTTGAACATGCGTGTGTCGAACGAAGAGCGGAGAGAGCGGCAAGGATTGAAAAGGTGCAGCAGCTCAGAAAGCTAAGAGAGATATTCTGTATTGTTCTACTTATTATATATTATAACAACTTTCATTTCGCTCTGATTTGGTCATGACAGCAGCAGCTCAGAAAGCTAAGAGCTATTTTCTGTATTGTTCTACTTATATATTATAATAACGTTCGTTCCGCTCTGTATTGTTCTACTTATATATTATAATAACGTTCGTTCGCTCTGTATTGTTCTACTTATATATTATAATAACGTTCGTTCCGCTCTGATGCGATAATGACAGATTTCGCTCAGAGACCTAGCTCTCATGTCTGACTATAGTTTGCCACCTGACGGAATGTACACGCATCAAGCAGAGGCGCTGGGACAGACCAAACACCTCTCTGCACCTACACATATCTGAACAGGATCAAAGAGCCAACGCGCCAGGCTTGTTTGGGTTTTCGGCCGTCATGCAGGACATGCAGACAGTCGATGTGCGTGCCGAACGTACGTCGCTGTGAGCTTAATTTTCACAGTTCGTTTGCAGGACGCGTGCGTATGCAGCAGCCAGCTCAGTTAACCTGGGTTGCCTGTGAAATCACGCCATTTTATGTCAGCAAGTGTTCCGCAAGCATACGGATTCCTCACGTTCAAGCAGTAATTGACAAAACATATTAAAGTTGCTGCTGTAGGCCCCAAGATGTGACAGTTTATAACCGTTCTTTGCAAAGCTACATGTTACTTATTTGTCTCTTTATTTAACTGAAAACCTTTTAGTAAGTACGTAAACATGGTGCTTATTATAACGTCCACAGAAACCGTAAGGCTTATTTGGGACGGGGAAAAAGGGGAAAGGGGTTATACAGGTAGGGGAAGAGGGAGACTATACATGTGGCTTCACTGTCACCACCAGAATGACTCCTGCATTAAGAACGGCAGAGATGAGAGCCATTTTAATGTTTCATTAATTGTGACGAACACAATTTTTGAAGAGAAAGGAGAACCGAAGCGGATTCGAACCGAGGTCCCTCTGCTTACCAGCCTAACCCCTTACCGCGAGGCCAAACCGGCTCACCACATTTCTTTTAGTACATTACTAGAAGCTTTATAAGCCTTTGGACAATTGATCACATGTAACGTTGTTGGAAACATTTTTGGGGGCAGGTCTGCCACAGGAAACCAATTTTAACACCCCTTAGATTGCAGTTTCTGCACATTTAGTAGACAGCGAAGGTGAAGACATGATATGAGACGGGATAGGTGTGTTATAGGTATGCATGTTTAAAAAAAAAATATAACACACACACGCACACACGCACACACGCACACACACACACACACACACACACACACACACACACACACACACACACACACACACACACACACACACACACACACACACACACAGAATACGCGTGCACGCCTTGAGCAACTGTTTTCCCGTTTTCAATAATTGAAGGATAATAACAGTTGCGCTTCATGAATAATTCTCTCTCTCCGTTTCTGTCTCCCTGTCTCTCTGTGTGACTCTCTCTCTCTCTTATTCTGTCTGTCTGTCTGTCTGTCTGTCTGTCTGTCTGTCTGTCTGTCTGTCTGTAGTTCTGTCTCTCTGACTGTCTCTCTCTTTCTCTTTCTCTCTCTGTCTCTCTGTGTCTCTTCTGTCTCTCTGTGTCTCTCTGACTCTCTGGGTCTCTGTCTCTGTCTATTTCTCTCCCCCACCCCTCCGGCCTTCCCCGCTTTTCTCTTCGGTCTCTAGGCTTGTTTAACGCTAAGTTGTCTCCTGAGAGGTACTTAAGCCACGACCGGAATCCCGGGAGGTCAATGGCGCGGGAGATACGGACCGTATAGATGGGTCCTGTGCTTAACCTTGCGCAGGCAAAGAGCTAGGTCATCGCCACCAGAATGACTTGCTGTACGTCAGGCATATATACGTACGTCCTTGCTGTTTCCGCTGACATACAGGGTCACAGGGTTGACCGTCAGTGTCCATGAAACACAACTGCGATTTCACAGGAAGAGATGGACCCTAGATGGGTGCTGTACCCAACGTTTCACGCTAGAAACGGTATTCACCACCGGAGTAACCTTGCTCGGGCGTGTCACATCCTTGTTTTGCTGATCGGTATGCCACGCATGAGTCAGCAGACTGTCCGTAAAACACAGCTGTGATTTAACAGGGAGAGATGGACCAAAGACGCGTCCTGTACTTAAACAGTCACGCTGTTTGTTCCCTGAGGGGTACTTAAGACACGTCCTGTCTCACGCTATCAAAACAATCATCACGTCCAGAATAACCTTGGTTGTACGTGTCATATCCTGTTTTTTGCTGTTTTCACTGATCCAGTAACGGGCACGTGTACGTGAGTCAGCAGAAAGAGTCCATAAAACACAACTGTGAATTTACAGCTCCCTCAGCTATCGTTGTGATTTTACTCTCCACAAATCCTCTGCATCTCTAACTACTGGCACGAATTGCTGGAAGCACTTTGCAAATAAGCCCTGCGTCTTCTCGCTTGATTAACAATTTATATGCAATCATGGAAGATACGCCTAGGCACGGTTTTCTGCACGCTGGCTACGGACAGGCTATGTTGGACGTTTAGCTGTGTTGGGACACAGCCTAGCATGTCGGAAAAAGTTATATGACTGATAGGGCTGACGTCAAGTAATTGGTGGAATGGTTAAAGTCGAATTTGATATTCTGATTCGCAAAATTGTTTTAAAACGCTTAGGTCATTTAGCTTCGGTTTAGCGTTGGTTAACTGTGTCAGATACATTTGCAGAATGACTATTTAGCTTGTCTAGGGGTAGTTCTTTGACTGCGACTTCAGGCTTTGTTGCAGCTTTGTTTGTCAGAGTTTTAAAGGCCTTTTAGGTAGACCGATATTTTTATTTTATTTTTTTCTTCAGGCGACTTAATGATGATTTTTTTTTTTTTTTTTAAAGCGCGTAATATAGCCGTCATTTTGTTCCTTTGCTTTTTGAATTTTTCGTGTTTCTTCGCTTTTAATAGCTTATCTCTTCGATGCATGGCCTTTTCTATTCCATATGACAGACAGACAGAGACAGAGACAGAGACTGACTGAGAGAGAGAGAGAGAGAGAGAGAGAGAGAGAGAGAGAGAGAGAGAGAGAGAGAGAGAGAGAGAGAGAGAGAGAGAGAGAGACAGACAGACAGACAGACAGACAGACAGACAGACAGACACAGACACAGACACAGACACAGAGAGAGACAGACAGACAGACAGACAGACAGAGACAGAGAGAGACAGAGACACACAGACACAGACACAGACACAGACACAGACACACACAGACACACACAGACACACACACACACACACACACACACACACACACACACACACACACACACACACACACACACACACACACACACACACACACATCCTAAACAGAATAAAATGTAGCTGGGCGGATGAATTGTGACGCAGGGCGTATCATTATCCTCGACACTCATTGACGCACTGGTCAAAACGGGTCAGCTCACAAACAAATTTGCAGTCTGGTGAGCATCAAGTTGAGACGAGAGGAATGAATCGTCTCTTTAATCGCCTGGTTTGACTAGTTTTACACACCGTGCGTAAATGAAGCCGGTTACGTGCAAAAATTAAGTTTGAGTAGCTGGGACTGTGTTAATTCCCCCATGGTCAGTCTGTTGGCGGCTTTGCTCTTTCTGCGGTCTTTTTCTCTTGGGGTTTCTCGTTCAGGGCCATGTAACATCTCCACAGCGACGGTGATGATTGGTAGAGAGAACATCACGCGTGTCTCGACATTTCTCTGCCTCTCTTTGCTGTCCATCCGGGTGTTTTGTTTGCATCTCTCTCTCTCTGTCTCTTTGTCCCTGCCTCTGTGTGTGTGTGTCTGTCTGTCTCTGTCTGTCTGTCTGTCTCTCCCCCTCCCCCCCTTGTCTCTCTCTGCCTCTCCCCCCCCCGTCTCCCCTCTCCCTCTCTTTCCCTCGCTGCCTCCAACCCCTGTCTCTCGTCCCTCTCCCTGTTTACTCAGTCTGGAATGGAGAGATAAAAAAAAAAAAAAAAAAAAATGGAAACCATAATTGCAAATACAAATGCCTCGCTGGAAGATACACACACCACCTACCACTTCCTAGACGCTCAACAAATGTCTGTCTAAAAAGAAAAAAGAGCCTACATCTGAATGAAAACATACTGGTTTTATCTGGAAATAGTCAGGAGAATGGGCCATTATTACAAAGATGACCAGACAGAAGGAGCAATAGGACTGGATAGAAGAACAAGAGTGGATATCAAAGAGAATCAAATGACAGTCCTGAGATTCCAAACCGGAGGATGGAGACACTAGCAACATCGCCGGCATCCCTTCGGGGTTTCCTTTGTGGAGCCCATCCATTAATTTCACGTAGACTAGGAGACGGATTTTGTCCCAGTGTGCCATGTACCGCATTACTCAACCTGCATAATGCACGCGTGCACACAGGATTCCCCAGGCAAAACTATCCAAACGGCTCTGGTATTTTTCTTGCCAATAGTAACAGGGCGGGGATAGCTGAGTTGGTAGAGCGTCCGACTGCAAAGCCAGGCGCAATACTGACGCAGGTTCGAGTCCCCGGCACAGCAAGGGATTTTTCTCTCAGTCAGCTTCCAGTGCAAACTCCAAGCACTGGTTTACGACATCCTTCCTTCAACCACTGCCGTATTTCGTTACGCCATAGGGTCCAGAAAACTGTCAGCTAACGAGCATTGTTTTTGTTGGTGCTCAAACAGTAGTAAGTTCGTTACAAACAACTCAGGTTATATCAGACGCTTGTTTTATAACTGACCATGTTGCTTACGCCAGCTCAAATAAAACCAAAATTGTTTGAATCGAGACGGAACTTTTTTTTCTTTTTTTCTTCTTTTTTACCCGGGGTGGATGCGCCTCATGTTTACGTGCGTGCTTGGGAACTAGGTAGCTTCTACAGTCATATTAGTACCCAAACCTTTCGGAGGGCGCTGACCCCGTCGGTGGACAGCTGCGCGAGATAAAGAGTGCCCCTTCAGTGGCGTAACCAAATCTGGCAGAGTTTGGAGGAAGGTGCCGGAAAGCAATGGTCGGAGTGTGTTTCCAGTGCAGATTCTCCTACGATGTCTGTACAGTCCCCGTGTGCAGTCGTATGTAACATATCTGTGCGCACGTTACAAATCCCAATCACTGGAGGCCATACCATTGTTTGCACACACGAAAATACTGTACTCACTGGTAGGAACGGGTAGCGCTGCTCTTGCGGCTATTGTGCCTTACCCAGGTATGGCGGCCCGAATTTCCCACGAGGGACAATTAAGTACTAACACTTGATGGGGCTATGCAATTCTGGGAACAAGTGAAACATGCTTTGAAGAGAATACATAATTTCAAAGGTTCTGTCTTCATTGGACAAAATCCGTCTTGAGGTATGTAGCTAACAGCTAGTCTCTCTAAGTCTTGAGTTTCATGTTTCTTCCACGTTGCTTTGTATGTATGAAAGAGCTTGCTGTGTAAGGATTTTTTGATTGAGTACAGCAGATAACAGTGAGTTTGTTTATCTCGACTTTTCACAAATTAATGTGCACGTTCCATCATAAGCTACCCGCGGCTTTGACAACTACTTATGTGCTATTTATAAACAGGCAACAAGACAACAATTTGAAGGAAACACGCATGGCTATAGTATGTCCAGGTGACATAATAATTCGTATGGGATTTTTCTTGCTTGCGTTGCATTAGTGCATACACATTAACGAACAACACACCTAACAAAAGGCTGACCATAAACAGTAATCAGTAAATAAATCAACCGTGTACTACGGCAAACCACTTCCACGCAACGACCTGAATAATTATGTGCACAGTGAGTTTTGCCATGAAGCACACTCGGGCTAGAAAAACAGAAGGTCAGAGGAATACATTTTAAAAATCATCCAAATTGCCGAATCCGTATAACAATAGGTATAGGTATTGATGCACTGAAACAACAAATCTACTTAAGCTGGCATACTCGCGCTAACTCCTACCAGCTGTTGGAGCGCCGTAGCGAGTTTTTTTCATTCGAAGACCTTCTGGATTATTTCTGCTGTATAAGTCTGAGGCTATTCCGACTGCATGTGAAGAAAGGTTACATTAATTTTAGTGATATCTCCTGGGACACTGTCAGCCTTGTACTTGCGTTTTCTGCAGCCAAACACGTACCGCAAAAATATATCCTCGTTAAACTACGATTGAAAGGAGAATGAACTGATAAGAGCTAGGCAAGGAGAACATATTTATGCACACAGGCAGATGAGGCATGACAC
>OY757542.1:14529981-14570615 GCA_963584105.1 Alviniconcha strummeri
ACTAACTGCATGCACAGGTCATAGGTCAAGACTCGCACTGAATTCAACTTCTCGCGGCAGTCTGTTGACACGTCACCTGTAGCTGCAGGCTAGGCGCGAGCAATGAATCATACTGATCATCCCGCCAGCACAAGAATACCGACACGAGACACACGCACGTAGAGGCGTTCCAGGCGAGGTCTTTGATCGGTCTCTCCAAAGCCCGTCTATGTTAAACAGACTGGCTTTGGTCTCACTGAAGCTATGACTTTACAACTGCAGTGTTGTGGGTGTTAATTTATGACTGATTTGGCAGGGGTTGGCATGTGGAATCGCGCAACAACCGCCACCCATAGCCAGCCAACTAGCCAGTCCTTGCTATAATTATAACAAACACAAATAAACACGACTATACAATAAGCACGAATAAGCAGTTGATTAATGCAGTTACGCGGTGTTCCTACAAAATAATGTGCAGAAACATCGGAATTAAAATTCTTTCGTCGACATACATGTATGTATACAACTCTCAGGTTTGTAGCTGCAAATATGTGATTCAAACAAATCCGTCTACTGAAAAGAATTAGATCACAAATTGTAGTTAGCAGTTTGGACTTAAAACCGGCGACATTCTGAACATGTTCTTTGCTTGCAAGCCCTTCATTTGGAACTGATATTGTAAGAGTGAAGTGCACGCTGGTACAGGCGAGGCCGGAAGGAAAGAAAGAGTTGTCTAGATGCGTTTGCATTGATTCAAGTCAAGTCATTATTACTGTCGTTTTCCACTTGGGGTTTCTCAGCAACCTCCAGCCGTCCATCATCGTCCTGAACACAGGCGCCCCTCAAGGATGCGTCCTGTCACCCCTCCTGTACTCCCTCTTCACCAATGGCTGCGTCTCCAACCACGCCTCTGTTCAGCTCATCAAATTCCTCTCCCCGGCCCCACCCCCAGGGCACCAGATGCCAGGAATTGCATGCAGAACCCCCTAGACTATCACCAGAATCGTCAACAAGATGATGGTGGATGATCAACAGAAGAAGAAGAAGAAGACACCACAGCTGAGGGTCTAATCAAGAACTGGGATGAGTCCGCGTACCGACAGGAAGTTGATTGTTTGGTGTCCTGGTGCGGAAACAACAACTTGACCTGGAAGTGAACGCATCAAAAACTGACGAAGGAGATGGTCGTCGATTTCCGGAAGGAAAAATCACCTGACGTCCCGCTGCAGATCAATGGCTCGCCGATAGATATCGTCGACAGCTTCGAGTCACATTCTGGGTAGAGTGATCTCTTCTGGGCTGGACTGGGAGACGAACACCAACTCTACGGTGGAAAGTGCGCAGAGAATGTACTTTCTCCGGCAGCTGAAGAAGTTTGGCCTACCGCGTGAGAGTGATACAGTTCTACACAGCCGCCATAGAAAATGTGCTGTACGTGCTTCACGCTTCCAGTCTGGCATGGCAGCACCACCCAGGACCAGAAGAGACTTCTGAACCGTGTCATCAGGAACATGCTGGCGAATCGTCGGGCGCCAGCTGCCTTCCCTGGAGGAGATAATTATTCACTAAGCAGTCTGTCGCCAGATCCAGGCAGGACCATTGCAGACGGCGGGTCCCACCCAGCACATGACCTGCTCCAGCTGTTGCTGTCTGGGACTGAGGTGCAGGGCACGGGGGGCACGTGCCAATCGCCTGAGCGGCAGCTTCTTCCACCACACCATGGGCGGTGCTCTCAACCGCGACTGTGACATGGCTGCCCGCTGAACCTGTGACTGTGATCTTGGTCTAGTCACTGATGCAGCCTGTGTGTGTGTGTGTGTGTGTGTGTGTGTGTGTGTGTGTGTGTGTGTGTGTGTGTGTGTGTGTGTGTGTGTGTGTGTGTGTGTGTGTGTGAGTGTGTGTGTGTGTGGCCGGTGTGCCGGCGTGCGCTGGCGTGTCACGTGCGTCACGGTGCGTGCATTTGGGTTTCTGTTTGTTCGTGCGGCATGCGCCAGTCTGTCGGCGCGACACGAAAACATGTTATTTAACTAATATGATAGAAATGTTTACTCACGTTTTCTTCATTATTTTATTCAAAGTAATACGAGTATGTGCGCTTGTGTGTGGATGCGGGACTGAAGCGGAAAGCCTGACAGTGCGTGCGTGTTTGCAATGCACTACCGTATCTTTAAGGCAGTTATTTGATTCAGTTGACTCGACTCGGGTCTTCACTACTGAGTCTTTTAAAGTTCGTCAATTTTTGTAGGAAAATGATTGAATTACATCTGTTAAAAGTTGTAGCAGTACTGAAGCTGGGTTGCAGGTGGGGCCGGGTTTGCGCACATGGGTCTTCAGTCGCCGGGTCTTTTCAAAAAGTTCGTTATAATAAGTTATAGGAATTATTCGTTACTCAGTGACACTGATGTTAATAGTTCAGTGTAGCAGTAAGTCAGTGTTTGAGGAAGGGTGTGCGCGCGTGTGTCGGCATTACTGTGCACTGTTACGGATTTTATCCAGCAACATTGTTGTAACTGTTCCATCATCAGCGGTTCGGCAGTCAGTTGAAGTTTCAACTTGTCACCTAGTCACAGTCGTCACACACACACACACACACACACACACACACACACACACACACACACACACACACACACACACACACACACACACACACACACACACACACACACACACACACACAAATACACAAGTATACACTGAACAGGTCAGTAATATTCATAAGTTACTGCCAAGTAATAAAATCACCGAGTATTAGATATTTTCCAAGGCTTATCTACTAGAGTCATAACTGTTCCATTTTAATCGGAGTTGGCCTTTTGTGGTGCTCCATCTACGAAATTAAGTTTTTATGTGGCTGACTCTATTAGCTGTGACTCAGTTAGGCCGGGTGGCTTATCACTAGCGCCGGCCGTTTCAGCCTCAGTCAGTTATTGTGCATGTGGTTCCGGCTTAACTCGAATGTGCAGGTTACTCGCACCCGCCTGTGCGAACTGCGAAACGTTATGCCAGGTCGTGCGTGTGAGGGCGGGGGAAATGGGTGGGGGACAAGAACATCATAATACCAGACACCGACTGAGGTGCATGTCGGAGCCTTACATGTAAACGGCCGACGCAACAGACTGCTGCTGACGAAAGTCATTCAAGAGAGACTACCTTTTCTCGTTCACTCCAGAAAATTCTTTCATGCTTTCTCTTAGAGTGACTCCCCTTTATGTTGCTATTCTGCTATGATACCCACTTTACAATCCGTAAGTTAAAGTGTTCGGAGACAGCTTTATTCGTTGCTGTTTGCTTGTGATTCTGAAAATTACTACCAGTGTGACACAAAACACACCAAGGACCATCTTATTATGGTGGCCATGGATGGGCAAGACGCAGATTTTACCGGGCTTGTAAGTTGTAACACTAACACTCGGGTTCCCAAACTGCACTGAGTCAGCAGCAGTTACCATTAGATCTCGATTTTGCGTACTATACTGAAGGGTAGAGAAATAAGTAAGAAGGTAATATCCAAGGAGGCGAACGGAACTTCCTGGGATATTTTAATCGCCATTTTGGGTCACAAATATCAGAATCATCCAAACTAAGTTATATCAAGCGAATAACGCCAAGAGTTGCAACCGAAAAGTGAGTTTTATCACATAAATTGTCTTTCAGTATACGTAAAAAACGTATGCGCCACTGATGTTTGATCTAGATCTAATTTCTGATTAACACCGTGCACGCTTCCTCAGTGCTGATGTCGGCAAGTCAGTCGATCGGCACTGACAACTCACCTTTTACAGACCGTAATCAGCAGATTTTGGCTTCATTCGCTAGATATGAAACTGTTTGATTGATTTGAATGATATTTATGACCCAAAATGGCGTTTAAAATATAATGTATATTCCAGGTGACAGTTTATATCCAAAGTGAAGTCATTTTTGGAACATTTCATTTTCAATTGCCACTGAGAAGCACTAGGTTCAGTAAACATGCACTTTAGATGCAGGGTAATAGGTACCTCATCTCCACAGATCCTAATTAATGTTGATTCACTGCTGTTAACAATGTTTGAAGTTTCATTTTATGCTGAATGGAGTGCTTTGCTGCTTCAGTGAATCAGTACTGTATTGATTCTACTAGTAGTAGTACTATTGACCTGTGACACTGGCAGTGTTACAAACCAACAGTCATACTGGGCGTTTTTCAAACCGGTGTGACATCTACAGTAAAGTAGTGAAAGTGGTTCACAGGAACTGGTCAGACAAACATTACAGTGTAACCAGTCAGATACATAGCCGTCTGTGGAAACTACTACTGTGTACTAGAGCTCTTCTAGCAAACAACCTATTTCCTTCCCCTATCTACAACACACACACACACACACACACACACACACACACACACACACGCATTCTCTCTTTTTCTCTGTGCTATGTTTATAAAAAATATATATGTGGGGGAGGGGGGGCACAACCAGCCATATAAAGTAACATCCAGTACATCTGACCAATTCCTGAGTTTGTTTCTGTTTTATGCTGACCTTAACCGGTAAAATACTGGTAAAATACCAGAAATTACTGGCTAATGCAAACCCTGTATGAACCAATAATTATTTGAAACGGCCAAATATATCCTAGTGCAAGTACCAACAGGAGACCTCATACTGGTGCATCCAGTGTGTGAACATACAGTGATATATATACCAGCACAGCACCTATCTGAGACTACATAAACCATCTTATGTGAAAACCCTGATTATCTTATTGCTGGTGTCTTTTCTGCCACATGCACACAACACACAAGCTCTCTTTTGACAGTTTTGTATCATTGGCGGGAGCTGCCACAAGTGTCATTTTGTTGTGACAAAAGTTTTGTCATGACAACGACAAAAGATGTGTTTTTGTCGCAACAAACACATGTTTGTTGCAACAAAACCTTTGTTGTGACAAAAATGATACTTGTGGCAGCTCCCACCAAAGATTGTTTTGTGGTATCTAATGGTGTGTGTCTGCATGTGTGTGGAGAGAGACTATTGAGAAAGAAAAATGTGTGTGTGTGTGTGGGGGGGGGTAGGAGCACACCCACCCACACATTCACACACAACAACCTTTTTTGGGGTGATTAATTTGGAAGCAAATTACTACAACAAAACCATCAACACATTTTCATGATCATCTGATTAACAGTGTTACGAAAAGCTAATATGTGAAACACCCATTTACCCTCGTCAGGCATACATGCATGCACACGCACACACACACACACATGCACGCATGCACACACACGTGCATGCACACATGCACGGACGCATGCACTTTACAACCTGTTTGCATGTGTTATCATTGTGGAAACAGTTTACTGTTTACAGTAAAAGCTGATGGCTCGGTTTCCAGATGATCTGTGTGTAGGGGTGGTGAGTGAAAGTCAAAGCTGGCTTAATGTTGATTTTGCTTGTGTGCTACCAACTAAAAAAGGGAGAGAGACAGTCACAGCAATGTAATAGGCTGAATGTCTTCAAAAGTAAGTTCATGTTCATAGGGTTTTAGTAAATATGCACTTGGTTTCACCAGGTAACATAAACGGTCCCCTGTGATGAAGTTTGCACAATCATAGAATTATATCAAACCAACATCAGTTGTGTGTTTGCATGTGTTTCTGCAGTTTTCAGTGGTTCTTGGAGATTTTGACTAATTTCAGGGATTTTCTGGAGCTTTTGTAAACAAATAGTAGCCGGTTGACTTGTGGCTTGGACCTAAACTTAACATAACTACTGCAAAACTTTTAATAGTGAACACTAACTGACAAAGATTGTAAGTGAACTTTTAAAAGTTTTATTGAATGAAGCTCTATTTTCTTTCATTTTTCTTCTTAAGAAATCCATGAGTGCAGAAGTGGTCCCAGCTCACCTGAATCAGGTGGCAGTGTCCACAAAGCAAGATGTGGTGAAATCGACAGCAGTGGTGAAGTGGTCAGCAACACAGTTCCCCCTCCAGTTCTCCCAGCTGAGCTTGAACACCAACCTGAATGATGCTCCCGCTAACTGGCTTCGCAGTGAGTCCCGCGAGGAGCAGCATCTCAGAGATTTGCCGTGGCAACGCCACCACTCTGAATGTTCAAGGTTGGAAGTGTAGACATTGGGGAAGGACCCCTTGCTTGTTTTGATAACTTGTTAACAAGTTGTTTAATTACCAATAGTATCCTGAGTTGTGTGGATATATGACAGTCATGCAGAAAATATGTTGGGTGAATGTTAGGTGACTGTCATTGATATAATTTACAGGAGGTGGGTGATGTTGTATAAATAGCAATAAGCTGTACTTTAAGTACATATTAACCTTGAGTCAAGGAGTAGATAAATAATAATCAGCACACATCAGCTTTGAATCAAGAGAGATCTGCTAGAAATCAACTGTCATTAATGATAATTGTTCATATGAGATGGTGACTGTTGCATTATGATTTTATATTTGTGATGCTAATCGGGACTGTTAGAATTATTCCAAAATAAGCACAGTCAGACTGGAATTGACAATCCCTCTGTGACTCAGATACAAAGTTGACTGGGAGCAAATTTGGGTAACTCTTGACCTGATGTCAAGGCCATAGTCAATGGGGTCTTTGAATTGAAAGTTAAAAATTGCATATATGTTGCATTTTTCCAGCATGCTGTTCTGCAGCCAAGTTTAAACATCCAGTTTGTATGGTTGTTACAAACTGGACTGTTACTTTTTGGCTTAAGTTTGCTCTTGTATAACTTTTTTTTAAATGTCCCTTTGATGATGTGAATGAATTTCTGCTAACAGACACTTTAGTGTTGCTGCTTACAGTCATGCAGACAGTTTAGTGTTGCTGTTTACAGTCACCCAGACAGTTTAGTGTTGCTGCTTACAGTCACCCAGATAGTTTAGCATTGCTGCTTAAAGTCACCCAGACAGTTCAGTGTTGCTGCTTACAAAGTTACAGTCACCCAAACAGTTTAGTGTTGCTGCTTACAGTTACAATCACTCAGATACACTTACAGTCACCCAGACAGTTTAGTGTTGCTGCTTACAAAGTTACAGTCATCCAAACAGTTTAGTGTTGCTGCTTACAGTTACAATCACTCAGATACACTTACAGTCACCCAGACAATTTAGTGTTGCTGCTTACAGTCACCCAGACAGTTTAATGTTGCTGCTTACAGTTACAATAACCCAGATACACTTACAGTCACCCAGACAGTTTAGTGTTGTTGCTTACAGTCACCCATATACACTTACAGTCACCCAGACAATTTAGTGTTCCTGCCTACAGTCACCCAGTTTAGTGTTGCTGCTTAGTCACCCATATACACTTAAATCACCCAGACAGTTTAGTGTTGCTGCCTACAGTCACCCAGACAATTTAGTGTTGCTGCTTACAGTCACCCAGACAGTTTAGTGTTGCTACTTACAGTCACCCAGACAGTTTAGTGTTGCTGCCTACAGTCACCCAGACTTTGAGTCATATGACTGTTTGCCCATGACCAGTTTGCTTATTTCAGTTTTGCCATGGCAAACTGCTATCCTGACTATGCTGGAGAGGTGGATGTTATATCTGATGCTGAAGTGAGTACCCACATGCATGCCCAATGTACATGCACACACATGCACAGTCATGTATGCACACATACATGTACCCACACCCATGCATATATATACATGCACACATGTACACTTGCACACATAATTTATGCCACATGACGCTTTGCACCCAAGAAATACTGCAGTTTTTGTTGTGCAATTATAGTCGCAACATGTGGCAAATCCTCAGATATTTTGCCTGCTGGTTGAAACGGATCTCTAATGCACACTACAGAGTTCATAACATGTTCTGCTTCTGTGGGTGGAAAGCACATTTTTGATGGATCATCACTGTTGTGAAACATGTCAACTGAACAAGGTCAAACAAAGGTGACAGACTCTTCAGTTTGAAGGTCACACACAAGCACATGTGCACATTCATGCACATGCGTGCACACACACACACACACACACACATATGCACGCATGCATGTGTACACACATGCACACAGACCTGCCCTATCTCTCACACACCGAACGCACGCATGCACGCACGCATGCATGCACGTGCACACACACACACACCCACCCACACACACACACACACACCCACACACACACACACACACTGAATCATGAATTCCATATGCACATATGTATGTTTGCACTGTGCTGTTTCATTTGGATGATTAAAGTGTTAAGGGCAATGACAATGTGGATGCTGATTTCAGAACATCAAGAGGCTGCTGAAGATTCCCTTTGAAAACTCCCATGCCAGCATCATGGTCCACCGTGTTGGCCGTACACTGCTGCTGGACAACTTTGACATCCACAAACACCTCCTGCGCCAGGAATCGGTAGGGTTGGGAATTATTATGCTTGAATTTTCGTTAACAGGTACTGTGAAAATTATGGTCCCTCATTTTCTGTTCTTGTTTTTTTCTCTCTTTATTTTTGGTTTACTTGTGAAATATTCATATTTAAGAGTTAAGACTGTTAACTGTGTCTTGAGGTGCAAGTTAAGAACATTTTACTCTTCTTTTTTTCTTTTTTTTAAAGATGAGTGTCTGTCTTGGAGTGCCAGAGCTAAGACAGAATTTCTAAAAAATTAGAGTTAAGATAGTTAACTCTTGCCAGCAGCAGTGCTGTGATATCTGTATTGGCCCCTTTTTCATCACAGACTTTTGAAAGAACTGCTTTCAGCATGCAGATAAAACAACTGCCTGAAGTTAAATCAACAGTCTGAATTTGGTGATTGTACACACACAAAAACCTGACTCAAGAATCTTTACTCAGTGATTGTACTGGCATCAGTGCGCAAGAACCCGACTCAGCAGTCTTAACTCAGTGAGTGCACTGGCATCAGCACGCGCAAAACCCCAACTCCAAGTCTTAACTCAGTGAATGTCCTGGCATGAGCATGCAAAAACCTGACTCAGGTCTTAATGAGTGTACTGGCATCAACATGCAAAAACCTGACTCAACAGTCTTAACTCAGTGAGTGTACTGGCATCAACACGCAAAAACCTGACTCAGGTCTTAATGAGTGTACTGGCATCAACATGCAAAAACCTGACTCAACAGTCTTAACTCTGTGAGTGTACTGGCATCAGCACGCAAAAACTTGAATCCAAGTCTGAACTCAGTGAGTGTACTGGCATCAACACGCAAAAACCTGACTCAGGTCTTAATGAGTGTACTGGCATCAACATGCAAAAACCTGACTCAACAGTCTTAACTCTGTGAGTGTACTGGCATCAGCACGCAAAAACTTGACTCCAAGTCTGAACTCAGTGAGTGTACTGGCATCAACACGCAAAAACCTGACTCAGGTCTTAATGAGTGTACTGGCATCAACATGCAAAAACCTGACTCAACAGTCTTAACTCTGTGAGTGTACTGGCATCAGCATGCAAATACCTCTTTGAGGTGCACAGTGAAAGTGCAGTGTCCAAACAAGGAGGAAAAACTAAATCAAAACCTCCACATTAAAATTCTGAAACTGCACATTCAGTTTTTAGTCAGCTTTCCTGTTTGTGTGTTTTTTATCAACAAAAATACTGGCAGCATAGATCTAAAATGAATTAAATCAGTATTCTGTTATGGTTAAGTATGTATCTTTGTACCCATGGTTACCTGCTTGGCAGGCCTCATGTTCTTGTTTTAGCTTCTTGTTTCTTCTCTTTTTTCCCCCCTCTCATTAGATTTTAGTTTTTATTTTGTTTTTGTTTGCATAATATTTTTGCTTTGGAAATAAAGTTTTGTTTTCCTTTGTTTAAAGCTACATTATTTTATCACAGAAAAACTGGATTTGGCTACGCCAATTTTTCGAGAACACAGTGATGAAGAATGAAGATGAAATGGTGAGTAATTCAAATGATTTTTTTAGTTGCTGCATGACTGGTGTGAAGTCATTATGAAATGAAGTCGTTATGATGAGAGATTTTGCTGCAGCTTCATAATCAAAGTCTGTGTTTGCTGTTGTCAGTTATCACAAGCTGGTGGGAAATTTCTGCTTGTTTATAAACATGAAGACATGTCACCCAGGAAAGAACTGATTTCAGTTCTGTCCTACTAGAAAGATCATCAGGAGAATGTGGAAGGCCTCATTTAAAAATTCAGACTGTTTGGATGGCACATCATGTGGACCATACAGTACTGCTGGATAGATTTGATCTTCACTAACATCTGCTGTGTCAGAAAGTGATCAGGGTAGAATTAGAAATATCCCATTTCAACCACTAGTCGTTGCATTGAACATCAAAGAAGGTTGAAACTGCTGAGGGATGGGTGCTGGCAAGGCCAGTGGAGCTGATGTTAACCCATACAGCAAGAGCCATGGCACAGTCAAGGCAAACACCTTACTCTGGTTGTAAAAATAAAGCAAAACAAAAAAACTGATCATGAGACAACACACCAGCAACACCAGAGAAGTTACACTCCGGCAGCAGATTCATCAGACAGTTGCCTACAGTCAGACTGCCTTGAGGGTCTATAAGCCTCTAAGTTGCCTTTTGTTGCAGTGTGCTTTGATGGCATTGGGGAAGTACCAGACTGTTTCATGCCATTACAATCTCAGATCTGTACATACGGTAATGACAGAACGTACAGATTAGTATGCATGCTTGTTTGTACATGTATACAAGTAGAATTCACTGAAATGGGCCCAAGGCCTAAACAATAAAACATTCAGCGTTCAGCATTCAAAATCTCAGGTCTGTAGTGCAGTGGAAGACCACCGAAAGCTTTGGAACAAGTGCTCTTATAAGAGGAGTGATCTCTGGTAATGGGATCATTTCCCTGAAAATCTGCACGGAAGAGTAAAAGATGGTGATTTTTCAATAGGGGTGGCCCCTCAAGGGCTGGGTTGTTGTAAGAGGATCATTGACCTAAAAATCTGAGCAGAAGAGTAATAATACAGGAGCCAAGATACTAAGGTGGTCTGTTGTCAGTGGTCTACATGTACCCACAAGCAACAGTGCAGACAGTTTTTTGTGAGAAGAGAATGCATCACTGGAACCAGCTCAGCAGAAAAGGGAAATACAGAAAGGGAAAAAAGCAAAGGGAAAAAAAAGCAGAAAAAAAGCAAGCAAGAAAAAGCAAAGAAAAGAAAAGAAAAAAAGCAGCAGCTCCACACCAAAGACCTGTGAATGCTTTATTTTGTGATCAGCACTACCCACAGGTTTTAGATCTGCTGCACCCCACCCTCCCTCCCTCCCTCACCCACCCCATCTCTGTCACAATGATAACCACAGTGCTCACAGTTTTGCATTGCCTCTAGGAGCCCCAGACTTCTCTGGGTGAAGTTTAATAATAACAGTAATGGATAGCTCTTGCTTGTGCGACACAACTCCTTTCGCCAAAGCAAAATCTCAGTGGGATCCTAGTACACAGCATTCAGACACATTGTACATGTAGACACCACAGGAATGGACTACCTAGGTTCGTGAAAGGGCTTGTTTAAAAAAGAAAGTTTTCAGCTTGGTTTTCAACTTGGGCAGAGTGTGATGGTTTCACATACCAGCAGGCTGCAAATTCCAGACAGACGGAGCTTGTTTAAAACAAAATCAAATGATTAATTTGTTTTGGGGGATGGGGCTCAGGATTGTAAAATATCCATCTCAGTGTCAGTGATGATACCGAGTGATGTTCACCACTGTGAAACGTTATACCTGTTTCTTTCTCTCCTCACACAGAAATACGTACCCAGACAGGTGAAGACACAAGCTGCCCTGCAGAAACAGCTGATGTTTTCTAAATTCCTGTATCACAGGTAACCAATATCAATATCATTCAGTGATTCACCAGGATCTGTTGTTGTTGATAGCAAAGTTGTTTGGCCAACAAACTTGACCAAATTTTTATATGTATTTTTTTTAAACAATTATGCAAACAGCATGTATAGTAGAATTCTTGTAAGACAAACTCACTTATTAAGATAAGATTTGACTTAAGATGGTTGAATATTTCCTGTTCTCTGTCTGACATGTAAGTATTTTCCCTTTTCTCTTTTTGACGTGTGCTGTTAGTGTTACACTGGGGCAAAGTTTTGATGGAATGTGTGCTGTTACACTGGGACAAAGTTTTGTTGGAATGTGTGCTGTTACACTGGGACAAAGTTTTGTTGGAATGTGTGCTGTTACACTGGGACAAAGTTTTGTTGGAATGTGTGCTGTTACACTGGGACAAAGTTTTGTTGGAATGTGTGCTGTTACACTGGGACAAAGTTTTGTTGGAATGTGTGCTGTTAGTGTTACACTGGGACAAAGTTTTGTTGGAATGTGTGCTGTTACACTGGGACAAAGTTTTGTTGGAATGTGTGCTGTTACACTGGGACAAAGTTTTGTTGGAATGTGTGCTGTTACACTGGGACAAAGTTTTGTTGGAATGTGTGCTGTTACACTGGGACAAAGTTTTGTTGGAATGTGTGCTGTTACACTGGGACAAAGTTTTGTTGGAATGTGTGCTGTTACACTGGGACAAAGTTTTGTTGGAATGTGTGCTGTTACACTGGGACACTTTTTCTGGAATGTGTGCTTTGGGACAAAGTTTTGTTGGAAAAGGTAAGGACTTTAGGTCAGTCAATGGTCCCAGCCAACACTGAACTGGTTGTACATTTTCAGTGTGCATTTTCAGTTTTGCTGGAATGTGTGCTTTTACTTTGGGACAAAGTTTTGTTGGAAAAGGTAAGGGCTTTAGGTCAGTCGATGGTCCCATCTGACACCGACTTTGCTGTACATTTTCAGTCTGCAGCAGAGCACCGGCCAGGCGGTTGAGGTTTCTCAGGTGGAGCGACACCACCAGGTGTCCCCCTCCCCGTCCCCCTCCCCTGTCGTCCAGCACTTTGTTGCTGACCACACGCCAGCCATCGACAAGGTCAGTTTAATTTTTCTTGCGTTTGTGCTGTAAATGTGTGGTAACACAGTACCTCATTAATCAGGATAATGTCTGCTGACAATTTCCATGTTTCATACATCCGAAAAAGTACCAGGAATGAGGGAGGTCCTGTACATATGTGATGCCACAGTACATCATCAGTCAGATAAACCACTCATGGGGCCAGTGGCTTTCCTTAGCTCTTCTGCTAAAGAGTTTAAACTTGTAGGGTCACCACTGAGTTAAAAATGGGCTTGAAGACGGACAGTCTGGCTCTGCTAAAGAGTTTAAACTTGCAGGGTAACCACTGAGTTAACAATGGGCTTGAAGACGGACAATCTGGCTCTGCTAAAGAGTTTAAACTTGCAGGGTAACCACTGAGTTAACAATGGGCTTGAAGACGGACAATCTGGCTCTGCTAAAGAGTTTAGACTTGCAGGGTAGATGGACAATCTGGCTCTGCTTCAGGTGCAGTTTGATGGAGATGCCGGGTTTCACCGCCAGACCCTGTGGACGTTTGAAGACCTGCGCATGTTGATTGGTGCTGACCTGCCAGTGTTCAGCGTTGGTGACCACCCCTGTGTCAGTCTTAGGCTGAGGTAAGGTGTGTTACTGTCAGCCTCAGGTGGGAACCTGTCAGTTTCAGGGTGTTACTGTCAGTGTCAGGTTGTCACTGTCAGTCTCAGGTTGTCACTGTCAGTCTCAGGTTGATACAAGGTGTATCACTGGCAGTCTCAGGCTGAGGTAAGTTGTGTCACTGTCGGTCTTAGGTTGTCACTGTCAGTCTCAGGTTGAGGCAAGGTGTATTACTGACAGTCTCAGGCTGAGGTAAGTTGTGTCACTGTCAGTCTTAGGTTATCACTGTCAGTCTCAGGTTGTCACTGGTTGAGATAAGGTATACCGCTGCCAGTCTGAAGCTGAGGTAAGTTGTGTCACTGTTAGTCTCCGGTTGAGGTAAGTTGTGTCTTTGTCAGTCTCAAGCTGGGTTAGGTTGTGTCACTGTCAGTCTCCCTTTTTTTCTTCTTCTGTGTGTCAGTCTCCTGTCAAGCTGAGGTTGTTTATGTCAGCAGACAGCCTGGTGGTTAGTTGCTGATTGTTTGCTGACAATGGTGTGTGTGCAGAGACACAGCTCAGCCCATCAACGTGGTGACTGGTCTGGACTATTGGCTGGACAATCTGATGTGTAACGTACCGGAAGTGGCTATGTGTTACCACGACAATGGATTTGTTCAGGTCAGTGTACTTGTGGGAGCAGTTTGTGTCCGTAAATGGTGCTTTCATTCTCCATTACACACATTCCCCCAAACACATGAACATGCACACACACACACACACACATGCACACACACACACACACACACACACACACACACACACACACACACACACACACACACATGCACACACACACACATGCACACACACACACATATGCACTTACATGCACACACACACACACACATACACACACATACATGTGCATATACCTACTCCTACGCAGATTGCACGCATGCATGCATGCATGCACACACACATACATGCACTTACAAACATGCACATACACCTGTCACCTACACCTATACAGATTTCACACACACACACACACACACACACACACACACACACACACACACACACACACACACACACACACAGAGGCACATACACCCTACACCTTAACATATTATATACACATACACACTCAAACACACACACAGTCAGGCACATACACCCTACTCCTTAACATATACACATACACACTCAAACACACACACACACACATTTACACGCACCACCTGCCCCAACTTTACCCAAGCAATGAGAAGAGGGGAAAAAAGTATAAAATTCCAATTATTTACATGTAATGTTTTGTTCTTGTACATCTCATAACTATTTGCTCTCCACTGTCAACAGAAGTATGAGCTGATCAAAACTGAGGACATTCCAAAAGTGGAGAGTTGCAAGTTCGACCCTCAGACAGTCAAGGACGTTGCCTCCAACATCCTGTCCTTTCTCCGTAACAGTGCCACCAAGGAAGGACACACCTACTGGCTGTATAAATGTGAGTAAATGTGTGAGGGTGTGTGTGTGTGTATGTATGTATATGTGTGTGTGTGCATGCATGTGCATGTGTGTGTGTGTGTGTTATGCTTGAATCCTTGTTGATGTGTACATTATGTGTTGGCTTCTGTTAGTTGCGGATAACATTTTCCATCTCGATGTACATTATGTGTGTTGTATTATGTTGCTCAGCGCTTTTAGCCACAGGGTAGGTGCTTTACAAATTTCCATTATGATTATTATTTGTTGTTTGGCTAGGCTGTTGCTGTTGACATGCAGTATGATGATCTTTCAGGCAAGCGGTTCAACCTGGTCAAGCTGTACGACCTGACCACACTTTGCGGCAACTCAGACCCCAACAAAGGCGTCACCCCCTTCTCCATCCCTGTGGCCATGCTTCTGTACCGGGTGGCACGCAAACTGCGTCTGAAGAACAACTACTCTCGACACATCCCTGAGATCAAGGCCCTGCTGCAGACCTCGCTGCAGCTTCTGGACGAGACGGAGCACGCAGAGGTGAGAGCACTCCTTCGTGTGTCTGGACGCCTGTTCACATCTTCGGAATAAACACATGCCCTGAGAATTTGTTTTTGAGAGGATCCCTTTGTGCGTCTGGGGGCCCATTCATACCTGTAGAACAAACACATGCCCTGAGAAATTGTCTGTTTTCGAGAGGATTCCTTTTTGTGTCTTAAAGGCCTGTTCCCACATTCTGAACAAACATGTGCCCCGAGAAAAAAAAATTGAGAGGATTCCTTTGTGTCTTAAATGGCTGTTCCCTCATTCTGAACAAATGTGTACCCTGAGAAACTTTTTTTTTGAGAGGTTTCCTTTGTGTCGTAAGGGCCTGTTCCCACCTTGTGACCAAATGTGCACTGAAAATTTGTCTTTGTTTTGAGAGGCTGAGGATTCCTTTGTGTTTTAAAGGCCCATTCCCACCTTGTGAAAAAACATTGCCTGAGAAATTGTTTTTCAGAGGATTCCTTTGTGTGTCTGAAAAGCACATTCCTACCTTGTGAACAAACATGTGCCCTGAGTCATTTTTTGAGAGGCTGGGGATTCCTTTTATGTCTTTGTGTGACACAATTCCATACAGACTTCCTGTACTGTCACTACTGACTGCTCTCCCTTTCTGCTTTGTATGGCTGCTGAGATTAGATTAAATATATATATATGTAAATACAGTTTTAATAATACATAAATTTTCTATAGCACTGTTCCCAGTTGATCAAGCTCAATGCATGCATACATACACATATATCATTTACACTTACTGACATATACACGCAATCACGTAATAGTACATATTACATACCTGATAAATTGCACTAATATAAAACGGGTACTTGTAGAACAGGCAACAAAATAACTATACTAAAATGCATACACATTGCAATAATACAAAACAGGTACATATAAAACAGTGTACAATAACTATGCTAAAACACACACACACACATATCCCCTTTCTTTCTCTCTGCCCCTCCCTCTCTCACACATATACTCTCTCTCCCCAGGTATCTCCCTTTCTTTCTCTCTGCTCCTCCTTCTGTCTCTCTCTCTCACACACATATACTCTCTCTACCCCCCCCCCCCCCCCCCCCCCCATCTACCCACCTCTCCCTTTTCAGATTGATCAAGAGCAGTAGGCAAACTGAACTGTTGGGTCAGCGGAAACTCAGCCATCTTGGTGGCTGGCTCATCTGGGTGGGGTGCAGCTGGCGCGCTGTTGGTGTTCAGTGATGGAGAGATGGGAATCGACCTGCACAGCATGCAATGTTGAGAAAATGGGAATGGGCCTTAAGTGAGCAGCCCCGGTGATTGCCTTTTGAAGCTGATGTCTGTCAAATGTTTCTGCAGGTGTGCTCATCATCATCATCTTGTCTGCCGCTAGGTCTCGGCTCCTGTGTCTTTTTCAGCCAAGACTGTCCTGTTGGGTTTCAGGTGTGCACGTCCTCGCTGTACTTGCTGTCTGACCTCTACATACCTGACAGTTGCCTGCGGAACGTGTGGGTGGATGACACGCCGGAGGATACCTCATCAGAGCAGGTAAACCGGAAGGGAAGGAGGATGTCGTCCTACAGGCAGAAGGACTGGGTGGTATAGGTGCTTGCTGACACCTTGGGACTGACGGCTGGTTTTGTGGTTTGAATCCGCCTGTTTCAGCTCAGCAGTCGCCATGTTTGGCAGTGGAACCCAGTTGAGCATTAAGATCCTTGACAAAAGACAAACCCTCTTCCTCTTACTACATCAAGCACCACAGTTGTGCCTCCCCCCACTCCCCCCCCCTTTACCCTCCCTCCCCCCCACCACTGATATTTTGACAGACAAATGTAAATCTAGATGCATGTACAAAACAGAACGAGGCATGCAGAATCAAAACACACAAGGGAGTTAATTAGCTCTTTTGAGGATGTACCTCTGGTGAAGTTCATGCACTTTGTATTACTCACGTGCCAGGTGAGAGTTACCATAGATAATAATCATACCTAACTGCTGTAGCCTGTGGTATTTCTACAAACAGTATACCTAACTGCTGTAGCCTGTGGTATTTCTACAAACAGTATACCTAACTGCTGCAGCCTGTGGTATTTCTACAAACAGTATACCTAACTGCTGTAGCCTGTGGTATTTCTACAAACAGTATACCTAACTGCTGCAGCCTGTGGTATTTCTACAAACAGTATACCTAACTGCTGCAGCCTGTGGTATTTCTACAAACAGTATACCTAGCTGCTGTAGCCTGTGGTATTTCTACAAACAGTATACCTAACTGCTGCAGCCTGTGGTATTTCTACAAATGATATACCTAACTGCTGCAGCCTGTGGTATTTCTACAAACAGTATACCTAACTGCTGTAGCCTGTGGTACTAACATCCAAACCAGAGTGCTTTCAAACCATCCTTTCAGAGCTCGGAGGAGGAGGAGGAGGACCGGGAGGAGGGGAGCCCATCGGAGGTGTCGGTGTCTGTCAAGGACCTGATGAACCCCCCGAGGGGAAACATGCACCCTGTGAGACGGGCTCGTCTGGAGGGCATCACCGGAACACCCGACGAACGCTGCCAGGATGGGCTGCGGTGTCTGCGTAGGGTATGTGACCTCGTCTGACTTGGGGTGGATGCTGCAAGGCCAGGCTCAGTGGAAGTAGTCTTTTCACTCGAGTGGATACTAGTCCACTAGTCCACTTTTTCATGATGGCTTATTTCCAAAGGGAGCATCTGTTGTTGTTGTTTTTTTGTATAGATTTGGGGTTTTCAGCAAAACCAGATTGCCCCATCTATTTTGCATCAGAAGTTACAATTCTTATGCACAAGCAATGTTTATAAATGTCCGTAGAAAGTGGTTTAAACATGCATGCATTTTTGGTGTGTTAGTCATTATTTTCACACGGGTGAGCCTCATGGTGAGGTTCATATGAGAGCTGCACACGCACACTTCACTTGTTCCCAGATGTGGTGGAATTAGACCTCTTTGATCGGGACCCTTCTTTCAAATGTTTTGTTCTGTATACACATATATGCACATTTTCTGCAAATGCAGAATGCTGGGGACAACGGTACAAAAGCAGAGAATTAAAATCTTCAGAAACCTTCACAAAGTTGTCATCAGAAGTGTTGCTTGGACAAAATTGTTATCTCTAGTGTTGTAAAAGACTGGGTTTACTATCAGTGGTGTTGATGGGGACACGGTAAGGTACATGCTAAAACCAGTCCCTGTAGCACAATTGGACTGTGGGTTGGAAGGTCTTGGGTTCAAATCCCATGAGACTCACATGGAAATTTTCAGCCCTGGCTGGCTTCTACCCAGAGCTGGGAGTGCTATGGGCCCAGTGGGAAAGCTGGAACCACACAGCCAAGTTTCATCCACTTCATGGATGCATCTTTGAGAGTGTTGCTCTAATTACTTGACCAACACCACAGGTGCCGCAGTTCCTGGACCTGGTTAACAGCGGGATAATTATGACAGTAAGCATGGTCTGTGGCCTGTCAAGTAGTCTCAGACCGAAATGGACCTCCGTAGTATCATCAGTTACCACCCTCATCCTCACTGATCACTGTATTAAAAAAACAAAGAGGGGGAGAGAGAGAGAAAAAAAAAGGGGAAAAAAAAAGGTACAGGCTAAAGCCTCACAGCTTGGATGATGAAAAAGGTACAGGCTAAAGCCTTACACAGTTACAGCATGGATGATGAAAAAAGGTACAGGCTAAAGCCTTACACAGTTACAGCATGGATGATGAAAAAGGTACAGGCTAAAGCCCCACAGCATGGATGATGGAAAAAAGGTACAGGCTAAAGCCTCACACAGTTACAGCATGGATGATGAAAAAGGTACAGGCTAAAGCCTTACACAGTTACAGCATGGATGATGAAAAAAGGTACAGGCTAAAGCCTCACACAGTTACAGCATGGATGATGAAAAAAGGTACAGGCTAAAGCCTTACAGCATGGATGATGGAAAAAAGGTACAGGCTAAAGCCTCACACAGTTACAGCATGGATGATGAAAAAGGTACAGGCTAAAGCCCCACAGCTTGGATGATGGAAAAAAGGTACAGGCTAAAGCCTCACAGTTACAGCATGGATGATGAAAAAGGTACAGGCTAAAGCCTCACACAGTTACAGCATGGATGATGAAAAAGGTACAGGCTAAAGCCCAACAGCTTGAATGATGAAAAAGGTACAGGCTAAAGCCTCACAGTTACAGCATGGATGATGAAAAAGGTACAGGCTAAAGCCTCACACAGTTACAGCATGGATGATGAAAAAGGTACAGGCTAAAGCCCAACAGCTTGAATGATGAAAAAGGTACAGGCTAAAGCCTCGCAGCTTGGATGATGAAAAAGGTACAGGCTAAAGCCTCACACAGTTACAGCATGGATGATGAAAAAGGTACAGGCTAAAGCCCAACAGCTTGAATGATGAAAAAGGTACAGGCTAAAGCCTCACAGCTTGGATGATGAAAAAAGGTACAGGCTAAAGCCTTACAGCAAAGATGATGAAAAAGGTACAGGCTAAAGCCTAACAGCAAGGACAATGAAAAGGATAAGGGACCTCTCGTCTCTCTGGGTAATTGCAGGGTCTCAGCTGCCTTGAGCGAGACCATCAGGCAAGGATGCTCAAGGCTGAGCGCAGCAGCAGCAGCAGCATCGTGGAGGAACAGCTCACGTGCAACGCCAGCGAAGCGATCCCTCTCAAGTACGAACCCATCCGCCAGATGGAGCTGGCAACAAGCTCCAACAAGGTGCTGGTCCAGCGAAGCACCGTGGTGAATGACACCACCATGGACAGCTGGCACAAGCTGACCAAGGCCCTGCTGCTGAGGAAAGGCTGCATCGCCAACTACGTCCTTGCCACCGAGTTCCTGTCCAACAAACAGTACGGCTGCTCCTTGAAGCACATCCGCTATGCCATTCACTGTTTTGGTAAGTTCATTGCCAGAGTTGCATCTGCAGCGCCATTCGCTTGTTTGAGGAGTCAGGGTGCTGCATTAGAAACCAGGGGTTATCATGCTTATGTAACCGTGTTCAGATAGGTTAACTGCCTAGCAAAGGGGTGAACATAAAAAACGCACACCAACACACTGCTAATTTTGCCAGCGGAGTCAGTTCCTGCTCCATGGTCCTGAGCTGTGCCATTTGGTTTTCCACTGGAGCACTGGACATAGTTTACCCCAAAAAAGATAAATGGATGAGCTGTCCGTTTCATTTTTCACCATTTAATTGTTGTTTAAGTGTCATTTTGTAGCTTGATAAAGGGGATTATCCCAAAAATTTGCATGTTGTGTTTTGTCCTAATGTATAGTGTTATTTTGAACCCATTATGCATTTGGATCTATGGTTGAATAGGATTGGGAAAATCTACGGTGAATGTACTGAGAGGGCAGAAATTAGAACGGCAGAATCCCTGGCAGTAGAAGCATGTAAGATGATATTCTGACTGACATCCTGCTTGAAAAGAGAGTCTCTGATAGCTCTGCAGTAATTCTCAGCAGTGGGAGCTTCAATTTCTGCATTCACTGCACCACACAGCAGATCGTGTTTTTTTTTGTTTGCCTTATAGCATGTAAGGCTATATTCTAACCAACCTCGAGCTTGAAAAGAGAGAGTCTTTGATAGCTCTGCATTAATTCTCAGCGGAGGGAATCTCAGTTTCTGCATTCACCACACTTTTTGTGCTGGTTTTTATTTTTCTGTGCGGCAGAGTCCATGGTAAGCCTCAAGCCCAACAAGAAATCCGAGAATGGTCTGCTGCTGATGCTGGTCCTGCTGACGTCCTCTGAGGTGCGCCACCACCTGGCCATGGGCAGCAGCTCTGACGAGCACCAGCGAGGCTACAACGGCATGAGCGAGGAGGACACCTTTATCCTGGACAGCGCTCAGAGCATCCTCTCTGTACCTGGTGTGTGTTGCACAATTGGGGTGGCGGTTGGGGTGGGGAAGGAGTCAGGGGCCGGGGGGGTCTCCACTGACGTAGGCAAAGAAGACAACTTTACTGGGTTCATATCATATGGTCTTTTAGAAGAATTTTTATATTTTTTTATTTTGTGTGTGGGGGTGGGGACTGTGGCTTTTTCCAGCCTAAAAAATGTGGGGGAAATGTCATTATTGGTGAAGGTCTTGGAAAGTTTGGGAATTTCATGATAACAGACAGCAGATAATCTAGGGGAGTTTAGAAAAAAAGACAAACGAACAAAAACAACAACGGGGTGGGTGGGGGGGGGGGGATAAATGAAGGAAAATACATTTTTGACATTCCTGATTTTTTCTGTTGCTGCTGACACACACTGTTGATATGGATGCGTAGCTTTAGCTTACTGGGTATGGCTGTAATGTAAATGGTGTGCAGAGACCATAGACCTGTTTGAGGAGTCAGGGTGCTGTGTTAGAAACCAGTGTTATTGTTTTTATGTAATCATCTTCACATAGATTATACGAAGGGGTGAACATAAAAAATGCACACCAACACACAGCTGATTTTGCCAGTGAAGTCAGTTCCTGCTCCATGGTCATGAACTGCGCTGTGTGACCATAGACCTATTTGAGGAGTCAAGGTGCTGCATTAGAAACCAGTGTTAATATTCTTTGTAATCATGTTGACACAGATTATACAAAGGGGTGAACATAAAAAAATGCACTCCAACACACAGCTGATTTTGCCACCAGAACCAGTTCCTGCTCCATGGTCCTGAGCTGTGCCTTTTGGTTTTCCAGAGATGGCGTGGGTGTACAGCTGGACAACCAGCAGATCAGAAAATCTGCGCATTGCTCTGCGTTGCCTGGATACCATACGGGAGGTGGCTCGTCTCCAGTCGCAGACGTCCTCCGTGAAAGACCTGATGCAGGACGTCACCAAGAAAACTGGCGCCATCTGCAATGAGCTTGGCAAGATCTCCATGGCGCAGGCGGAGAGTTTAATGAATAACGGTGGGTGAGGTGGACATTGGGGTGACACTGTTGTCACTGTGTGAGCATTGTTGGTGGTGGGAATGGTGTCCAATAAGTTAGGTCAGCCTTCGTGAGCTTCACAGGTTGAACTTAGGGAGTGAAGAGGAGCTGAAATTATAAATGGCATGTGTCAATTTTTACTTACATGTGTGTGTGTGTGTGTGTGTGTGTGTGCGTGTGTGTGTGTGTGTTTGTGATCTGAAGCTGAAATTACAAATCGCGTGTGTCTGTTTTTACCTGCATGTGTTTCAGAAGTCTGAAATAAGAGACTGGTGTTGTTGTTTGATTACTGTTAGATAATCTTTCAATACAGCCTTCCATGCCTTTTGTACTTTGATCCAGGTTCGACTTTTCAAGACATGGAGCGACTGTGGAAACACAGCATGGGTTTGTTTGAGCGAGGCTTGGAAGGTTTCCACAAGGTCAAGGACACAAAAAATGAGGCCGTTGTGTTACTCAACATCGTCCGACTTCACAAAATCGCTGCCCAGGCCTACATTGCTGCTATGGAAAATACCAACCAGTTTTCTGGACCACAGCGACTCCACTTTGAAGAGGTACACTGGCCTGTGTTTGATGTTGCTTTGTTCTTGTATCTTTAGGCGTAAAAAAACAACAAAAACAAGTGCCATCCTTTGCTGTTGAATTCATTAGAGTAGATATGCTATTTACCATACCTGCTGAGGAAAATCAGTTTTGCTATCTTTCAACACCAACAGTTTCATTTTAAGGCTTCCCATGCGGTCAAAATTAGGCATTACGTGAGGAGGTGGTGATTGAGTGCCGATTTCTGTTTCCCTGGTTGTATCTTGTGCTCAACAGATTTAAGGGGAACCATCCCGCCAGTTCTGTAACCATATCCTACTTTCCTACAATTTTTGGTGGTAGGATCTTTCACTGGGAAATATGAAGAAAATGTCTTCCAAAGTGCAGTGTTGTAAGAGGTCTGGTCCTTTACGAGGGATTGACTTGCGTGGAAATGGAGACCTGTTCTCACGAGGGTGCCGTTTTATTCAGCTTATCAGGGGTTCCACTGGACTTGGCCGGCAGGCAGTGGTAAAGGAAGTGATCTTTTTTGCAGGCAGTTGAGTGCTACAGGAAAGCCTTGCAGTGCCTGTCTACCGGCCACAAACAGATGCGCAACAACATTCTTTGGGAGTTTTCCTCCACCTACCTTACATTTGGCATGTACCTGCAACGCTATCCGCCCAGGTCACCTTCCGGCTTAACGAAGGTAAACTGAATCCTTTGGTCTTCCTTATGTTCCATCCTTTTAGCGAAAGGTAAACTGAATCCTTTGGTCTTCCTTTTGTTTCACCCTTGTTAGCAAAGGTAGGCTGAACCCTTTGGTCTTCCTTATGTTTCAACCTTGTTAACGAAGGTAAACTGACTCCTTTTGTCTGCCATGTGTTTCACCTTGTTAGCGAAGGTAAACTGAATCCTTTGGTCTTCAGTATATTAAACCCTTGTTGACCTCCACCCCCACCCACCCACCCCCCGTCCTGATATAACCATACTGATTGACTGGGTGTAAAATACCAACTTGCTTACTTACTTACCCCCCCCCCCCCCCCCCTTAGTTATTTTTAATTAACAGCTGTAAGGCTAAAGGTCACATCTGACTGTAGTGCCCCCCTTGCCAGTCGGCATCATTAGATGTTCAGGTGACAGTGAAAACATCATTGTTGGTGCACTGAATTATTTTACCTGGTTCCCTTCTACATCAGAGACATTTAGTTGTCATCACTATTGAGGTTTTAGATGCTGGTGTGAATGTTATGTGCATGCAGAAGAGAGGCAGACTGATGGACTAGAGGGAGAAAAATATTAAGTATCATTCCCACCCTTCCAAGTATCGAATACCATGCATCTAAAGCCACGTCACTGTCACTTAAAGTCATATTACCGTCACTTAAAATCACATTACCGTCATGTGCTTTACTCCGTCAGCAGAGCTCATAGGACATATACACACTGACCCAGGTCCAATCCAGCAGCATAGTACTTGTTTTAATATTAGTGTAATTTGTTAAGTATGTCTTATGCGATTGCTTGTATATGTTAGTAATTGTAATCGGTATATATTATGTACATGTATGTGAACAAGCATGCTGAGTTGGGGAATAGCTCTATAGAAAATTTATTTTGTATTATTGTTATAGGCTACGTAGCCAAGTTTGAACCACCTCAACACATGAACTCTGCATGTTGCTGTTAACCAACGGAGAGCTCTGTTTATGTAGTGGTATGATAGCATGTGCCTGTGGTATGAGCGAATGATCAGTTGAATGTGAATGTGTTTGTAGGCGAATGGATGAGTGAATGGTCAGCGGATGGAATGAATGTGATTGTGTTGCATGAGCTCCGTGCAACACCAGTTGAAAACTGAACTGTTCTCAGTTGCTATGAAGCATATAAGTATATATATACTGTGATAGGAGTGTGTGCGTGAGAGACCACAGAGAGAGAGACAAGAGAGAGAAGACAGGAACAAAGAGTGTCCATTTGGAAGACTGCTTTCGACTTCAGTTTGACTGGCGTGAATGGGTTGAAAGGACACAAACAACAAGCAACCAACAACGCGCAAACCACCAACATTACATTTAGAAAATGCTTTTCTGTACCTATTTATTAGTCCTCATCAGAACGAGTGCATCATGGGCTGCAGGTCCACCAGGAGGTGGCGGAGCTGTACCGCAAGGCCATCAAGAAGTGCCAGCAGATCACGGTGGAGGCAGGGGACGACATGTGGTGCTCCTGCAAGGACCGCCTGGCCACGCTGGAGTACAACTTGGCTGAGCTTCACATCTCTTTCTACAGGGAGCAGGTCAGGGTTGCAGAGCTCGGTGCTCCTGTTAAGCTGGCAATATCCAGTTTTAGCCCCGTCGGTTTGCTCTCCTCAAATGGTTTGGGGATGCGTGTGTGTGTGTGTGTATGCTTGTGTATAGCACTGGCATAGCACGGAATGAACTGATACATGTGGATATGCCAATGTGGTGCATACTTCAAGTTCATTCCGTCTACACACACATGCATACACACACAAGGATGCATGCACACATGCGTGCGTACACACACATACACACACATTCTCATACCATTTGAGGACTGCGAACCGATGGGGATAAAAGTGGACGTTGCCCTTAACCTAGCACTATCAGATACTTTTTTTTTACCTTGGGGGGTGGGGGGGTGGGGTAAATCACATACACCTAGCTAGCCTCTTGCTCCCTGTTTTTTATGTTCCTTCCTCACTGGCTGCAGGACAGGTACAGACAGGCTAAGGCAAATCATGCTGAGAATAACAGACTTCTCATTTCCTGCCCTTAACTGGAGAGTGAGTGGTTTGTGCAGCATAAACACGTAACTGAGGTGTCGTGGACAGCCTTAATTGGCGCTGAAGCCTAGCTTCACCCATCGTCTGCTGTACAGCTAGCTAACAGAGACTGTGTAGAGAGATAGCTTTTGAACCATTTTTAAAAGATGTTTTAACAGAAGGGACCAAAGCTGCCATGCGTATGCCTAATGGAGACTGTGTTAGATAGCTTTAACTTAGCTTTAAACCCTTTTTAAAAGACAGTGTAACAGAAGGGACCAAAGCTGCCATGCGTGTGCCTAACGGAGACTGTGTAGATAGCTGTAACTTAGCTTTAAACCCTTTTTAAAAGACAGTGTAACAGAAGGGACCAAAGTTGCTGTGCATGCGTGCACAAAATTAGACATGCGTGCACAAGTTGGGCCACTAACATCCCACCATTTGAGCCCAGCCCAGTATGAGGCAGAAGACGACGACGGCCAGCTTAGCTCCCCTTGGGGAGGTTGTAAACTGCTCCCAGGGGTTTCTTCGGCTGAAAATGATGTTTTTCTGTTTGACAGAGGACTGAGAACAGACGGAAAAAAGTGTTTGCCCAGGCAGAGGGCAGCTTCAAGCGAGCAGCAGACTTATTCCAGCAGGCCGGGAAAAACTACAAGATCCTGCAGCTGCAGTGCAAAAGGCTGGCTTTCTACAACAGCCACTACAGCAGTAAGTCTTGCTGAGATGTGGTTATGTTGGCTTGTTGGGGCTGGGGTTCTTTTCATTGTTTTTCCCTTCTTCTAGTTGTGTGTAAATCTGTGTTTGACTGCTTTTTTTTCTTTTTCTCTTCCCCGTAACATCCCACACCTTCAGCTGCCTTATATTTGAATGAGAATCAGCACATTAGAAGCTTCATTATTATTGATTCATGTCTAGCAGTCATTCTTCTTTCAGATTTTCTTCTCATTATTATTGTGCATTTTTTATTTAGAGTTATGGAGGGGAAAAAAAAGATTGTTAGAAATGGAAAGTTATGGAGAAAGAAAAGATTGTCAGAAATGGAAAGTTATGGAGAAAGAAAAGATTGTCAAAAGTGGAAAAGAATGCCCTCAAGCCACAGACACTGTGTCAGTGCTGACAGGGTCAGTTGTATTTTCAGGTGAGGAGAAATGCCCTCAACTGTGGTCACTGTGTCAGTGCTGACAGGGTCAGTTGTGTTTTCAGGTGGGGAGGAATGCCTCAAGCTGTGGTCAGTGTGTCAGTGTTGACAGAGGGTCAGTTGTATTTTTAGGTGGAGAGGAATGCCTCAAGCTGTGGTCAGTGTGTCAGTGCTGACAGAGGGTCACTTGTATTTTCAGGTGGGGAGGAATGCCTCAAGCTGTGGTCAGTGTTGACAGAGGGTCACTTGTATTTTCAGGTGGGGAGGAATGCCCTCAAGCTGTGGTCAGTGTTGACAGAGGGTCACTTGTATTTTCAGGTGGGGAGGAATGCCTCAAGCTGTGGTCAGTGCTGACAGAGGGTCACTTGTATTTTCAGGTGGGGAGGAATGCCCTCAAGCTCTGGACACCATGCTGGCGTTAATCATGGACTGCAGACATCCCCTGTTAGCAGCTGCATCATCCGGCTTTCCTGACAACGACAAGGAGAAGCTGAATGCAGAGTGTCGGGACCCCAACGTTCTGCTGGAGTTCTTGATGCGACCTACTCTGATTGTGCTGAAACAGCTACTGAAGAGAGCCACAAAGTAAGTACTGTGCTGAAACAGCTGCTGAAGAGAGCCGCAAAGTAAGTACCGGTAGTTTGGGTGTTAATGGTGGTTTCATTTATTTTGCTTTGGACAGCCACCCAGTAATCAAAGGTAGTGGATCTTACGGATTTATAGTCATCTTTAAGATTGCCTGCATCATCAACAGTTAATTTCTGGTTTTAAGTGTTGTTGTGTTAAAGACAGCCAGCCATGCAGGTTTCTTGCACTAAACAGACTTGGGCTAAAGGCTGTATGCTAATAACTGCAAAATGTAGAGTGAATAAAAACAGCACTAAGACCCCACTGTGTTCAACATTTTCAGTTTTCTAGAAAACTTCTCAGTGAATGTGACTGAAAAATCAATCTTTAATGCAGTTTCAGGGCATGCCAACGATGCTAGTATAACAAGATTCCATTTTATTCTCTCCCCAATCCCCCCCCCCCCCCACCTCCCCCCTGGAAAAAAGATGTATAAATATTCTTTATTGTTCTAATGTTCTTATGCCTGTGGTGTGCTGCAGGTTGAAAAAGGGAGAGGAACAGCTGCAGTTGAAGGACCTGTACAAAAGAAGTCTAGAACTTCAGAACCAGCTGAGAGATGGCAGCGTGGAGGTGGAGGAGAAGTACAAGCAGATGAGTGAACTCGTTGCTTACATGCAGCAGCAGTATGTGTGCGGCAGCTGAAAGGAACTGGCGATGGCAACTGTGGTCATGGGTGGACGCTGGGTGTAAGACTTGCGGCTGAAGATTTCGTCGAGATGTCTGAGGAGATCATGCCTGCTGCCTGGAACCAGGACAGAGGCCAAAAAACTAGTGGCAGATCCCAAAAATAACTGCACACATTCAGTATTCATGAACTTGTACAGTTTCATCCAGTTATGTGTTGTTGTTAAGTCGTTGTGTTCAGATGTCCGAGTTTGAGTCAGCAGTGGTGTTGAGTCAAAACAGCAGAGTTACCTGTGGACGAGGCATTTTCCAGGGGACTCTGGGTGTGGTTTAAAAATAGCCATCACCTGTGGCATGCCATTTTACTGTGAACGGTGGGTTCGTTTTCAAGGGTCTGAAGCATGTGTTTTGGACAGAATGTCAGTACTTTTGTCCATATAGATTATGGATCACTATAGGTTCATAGCAAGTGGTTTGCACTCAAAATGAGGTTATCACTTTTACAAGATGTTTTGTGCTTGAGGTTTTTACAAATGGTACAAGGTTGTCTGTGTAAAGTCATGCTTGAAAATAAAATGCAAAGATTTGGTCCCATGTAAATCTGAAATAATAGTAACTGATATCAGATTTATTTAATATTGTTACATAATATTCTCAAGGAAGTACTCTTCAGTTGTGTGCATGAGTTTGATGACTGATTGAACATACAAAATAATAAAAAAGAAAAGAAAGAAAATTGTTTCTTGTGACCTTGAAAATAGGTGAAGGACACTACAACTTTGTATATTTATCAGCTACAGTTGAGAACAACCTCTCCCAAGTGCTTTGCAAGAAAAAGCCAGGGTAATAGATTTCATTTGAAAAAAACTTAGTAGAATTATAAATCAGCTTTGCCTCAGGTTTGTATTTACTTTGATGCAACACAGAATTGACCAACAGTGCCTTATCATAATGGAATCTTTTTGCTAGGCCTTACAGCTAGTTAAGTTTCAGATCATATTGTTGGGAAGGTGCAAGTTTGTTTCCCATTTTTTGTTCCAATGTGCGAAGCAAATTTCCTCGTATACAACCACTCCACAGTGCAAACCAGATTGTTCACATTACATTCAACACCAAAAAATATTTATTGTCCGTTGCAATCATAACAATTAAACATACTTTTTTCTTCACTCACACCAGCGCTGCCACATTAACAATTTAGTTAAATTAAGTTGAACACATTGGTATGCTTAGTAGCTTTTCTAGTGAAAATAGATTTTCACCAAATAGTCACATGTGGGTAAACACTCGTGGCAGCTTAAAGATTCAGTAATAGACAGGTGTTTTCCACGACGCTGGCTGGTATCCAGTCATGGGATGTAAATATTACTGTTTGACATGCAGTTAATGGGGGTGGGGATCCAACAGCAGGACTGTTGAATTGTCTGGTTGTTTCTGTTGCCAAAATGTTCTTATGGTGCTTGTACAGAAGAGCTGAAGAATAATGAATGTGTACAGTTGTTGACAAAGAAAGAAAAGAAATTGTCTTTGGGTTATCATTTTTGTTATGCACTGCTGTTTTTCTCTGCCTCAAGTCCCTGTTTGTTGTTTGTAAATTGTGTATAGTCAGTATACTTGTGTGTGTGTGTGTGTGTGTGTGTGTGTGTGTGTGTGTGTGTGTGTGTGTGTGTGTGATTGGAATAGTCTCTCCAGACAAGATTTTGTGCTGTTTAAATACTTTTATTATAATTATTAATGTATGGTGCTATGAATTGCTCTGTTGCATTTCATTCCCAGTAAACACAGTCAAGAGCAACCAAAACAATGGTGTTCTTTCAAACACACAGGAACTCAAAGCTCAAACAACTGGAGCAAATACTGACTCATAGTTTTTGGGAGGCAGGGGAGGGTCCTGTTTCCACTCCTGTGACCTCAAAAAATAAATGGGTCAACATGATTGAAAATTAGTATGTACATATAAAATCAATCAGAATTCTGAAGATGTTACTTAAAGAGCATATTCATTACCATGAGAACACTTGCTTTCACCGGTTTGTTTCAAGGCAGCAAGTGTATTCATAATCTTCCCTAGGATGAGTTAACTTCTCTTGACCCAAAATTGGTCAGAATTTGAAGATGTTACTTAAAGAACATAGTCATTATCATGAGAACACTTGCATTCACAGGTTTGTTTCAAGGCAGGAAATGTATTAATGATCTTCCCTATATATTTGTAAAAGCAACAAACCATTTTGTACATGACCTATCCACACTCGCAACAACACAGATAACTGAGAAGTACAGTTTTCATTCTGACTTTTACGGACATGCCTGTGACCTTGAAAACAGGCCCGGGTCATCAGTATGAACATATGAAACCAAATGGAGGATACCATCATGGAGTGTTTAAGCTGAAAATGTTGGCAATATCCACTTTTAACCCTGCCAGTTTGCTATCCTCAAATGGTTTGAGGATGTGTGTGTGCATGTGCTTGTGGATAGCACTGCCATAGTATGGAATAAGCTGATATGTGGATACGCCAACATACTGCATACTTCAAGTTCATTCCATTCACACACACGCACACACATTCTCATACCATTTGAGGACTGTGAACCTACAGGGCTAAAAGTGCGACATTGCCAGAAAGTTTCGGCTACAGCCACAGCCAGACCACACCGACTATTACATAGCCTTGTACATTTCATGAGCAGTCAGAAGGCTACAAAATGTATTTATATCTTTCTTTACAACCAACTCAGTTAACAGTATTTTGTTTTGGGCATGACCCTCTCAGATGTCAGGGGGCTGAACATTGTAATCTTCATCTGTCTCAATGCCGATCTCTTCCTGTGGACAGAAATGAAACGATCCGAAATGTCAGCAGTAAGACAGTGCACAACATCTGTGGCACAACCAGCAGCCTCCATTCTGTCAGAGGCTCAGTGGATATCACAAACGTAAGTCTGACTAACGTGGATGAATCAATACATGATTTTTATCTCGGGCACCTCTTGTAACCACTTCTTTCACCTTGGTTGTACTGGCAGTGGGGGAAAAATAGCAACACGATTAGAAAAATAAGACATCATAATATCAGTACAATTATAAAAAGAAAACAGTCCTATCCTTTTTGCTGCCAGGTCAAGGTTTTGTTTGTTTTTTAAATCGTAACATGACCTATCACATTCACAGTACCAGCAACCTTACTCAAGTTATTGCCTGGTATTTCTGCTTTTCCCTTTCACTAGTTTCAGCTGAAAATAAGGAATACTTAAAAATCTTAAACAGGATTTGAGGATATACCTCTGGTGGAGTTTATGTACCTTGTACTTACATGCATGCCAGGTGCGAGTTACTGTAGGTGACTCCGGTCTCTGTTGTACTCGTGTTACGTATTTCAAGCGCTAATTAACTCTGTTGCATGTTGATTAAGGAATACTTACCTTAATAAAGAGGAAAAACTGCCTCTAGGGTTAATGTGGGAGAAAAATAAATAATGTGAAATTATTTTTAGATGCAGTCAGACTCAAAGCATACCAGTAGCTGTTTCTTGGTCTTGGGGTAACCTTCAAGTATGGCACCGATGATGTCATTGGACTGTGGACAGAATGCACAGTGCTCGTAAAAATGATACATTATATAATCATATATGTATATTCAACATGTCACTGGACTGTGGAAAGAATGCACAGTGCTCGTAAAAATGATACATTATATAATCATATATGTATATTCAACATGTCACTGGACTGTGGAAAGAGTGTACAGTGCTCGTAAAAATGATACATTATATAATAATATATAGATATTCAACATGTCACTGAATTTGCCCTGAACATGCATTCACAATCTTCATGCTTCTAGTGTACAGTGCAATGACAGAAATGGCGGCAGATATCTACTTCTCAAAAACTGTGACATTTCTACATTTGTGGGTTACTGTAAAATTCAGCAAGATAACTTCTCTTGACCCAAAATCAATCAATGTCTTTATTGCCACTTGTTAAATAAAAAACATTAAAAAAACATGGAATGAGACATGGTGTTGAGAGCATTTATAATCACACACATTCACAATAACACTAACAGCTAAGGTTATCATATTATATACATAAAACAATGAATATATGGTTCCAAAAATGTGCAGCATATACTATGTTAATAATCATCCTTAATATAATAATAAGCCACAACATATTTAATAATATGCTTAATAAGTTAATAAGACACAAAATACTTGCAATTATTAACACACAGTTGCAATCATCCCTTTGTGTTTCTTAACTCAAAGAGTAAAATACAATTAACTGAGAAGAACAAAGAGAAGAAGAAGAAAAAAAGGAGAGAAAAAAAGAAAAAAGATAAAATGCACCAAAACAACAGCTGACCAAGATGTACAATAAAGTATACATAGTGTGTCACATGTGCAATTCATTTTTATCCCTTTTTTTCTCTTCAGGCAAAGAAGGCCATCTGATGAACGTATTCACTGCTCATCATTTCTTTTATCAAACCTTTACATGGAAAGCTAAGGGCACAACTACACCATATATTTATTAATTTTTGTATCTGAGTGGACGAGCAGAGATTGGTGTGCGCATGTCACTCTGTGTGTGTGTGTGTGTGTGTACATGTGTATTGGTGTGCGCATGTCACTCTGTGTGTGTGTGTGTGTGTAGCATGGTTATTGTTTGATAGGTGATAATGGTAGTCTACAATATTTAAGATTCTGTTTGTTTGAAATGTATGTTAGTGGGTTTTGTCGTAAGATGTTTGTACAGTGCAGTGAGTTTAGAGAACAGCACTTTAAAATAATCATTTATTATTATATATATATAACTTGGACGAGACCAATAGTAATGATTTTCAGCACTCTTTGCACTAGGTCAGGTCACAGTGGTTTCAGATGTTTAGTGATATGGTGTACAGCAGGTCAACTATTCTTAAAGTTTCCTTACCATTCTTTTTCTCTTTCTCCATTCTTTCACACACTGAGTCCGCCTCTTTTGGACCTGAATGGACAAACACACAAACAGCAGAGTGATTTAATGACTTAGTGACACTTCATGAATTAATGACTGAGTGGGTAACACTGATATGGCAAAACACACATACAGCAGAGGGAATTAATGACTGACTGAGTGGATAACACTGATATGGCAAAACACACATACAGCAGAGGGAATTAATGACTGACTGAGTGGATAACACTGATATGGCAAAACACACATACAGCAGAGGGAATTAATGACTGACTGAGTGGATAACACTGATATGGCAAAACACACATACAGCAGAGGGAATTAATGACTGACTGAGTGGATAACACTGATATGGCAAAACACACATACAGCAGAGGGAATTAGTTTAAGTTTGTATAATGAGCACTATTAAGTATTATATATATTAACAGAATCACATGACCAAACCTGTGTCAACATGAATGTAAAATGTCCCTCAAGATCATGTAACTGTTCTTTTCCCTTTCAAAGACCATGCAACTTACTGTCAATGTAATTTTACTGTATTTACTTGACAATAGATCATGACGAATGAACTGGTCACAAGAACCTTAGCGGAAACTGTGAATAACATTGATACTGAATGATGAATGAAGCACAATTTCGTTACTTTAGTCAAACTTTTTAATAAGCACGCATGTACAATTCACAAAAGAGAAAACATTTGTCAACAAACAAAATAATGTACTTAATGCTTCGGAATTCATCCAAATGATAGACAGTAAATAAACAAACAAAAATATTATGAGAAAAAAAAAATATGAAAAAAAAAAGACAAGAGAGATAATACTCACTTGCTCTCTGTCCTCCTTTGACACTAGTACTCTCCCTTCTTTTAATTTGTTGATCTTGGTCTTCAGCTCCTCAATCTGAGCATAAAGTGGCAGGTGGTTAACACCAATAGTCTACATTCTTCCACTCTATCCGTCTTTGTCTTCAACACTTTCAGACCAAACATTAATCCTCAAGCTGATGCACACCAGTACTAGCACACCAACACACACACACACAGAGAACTGGTGCGTGTGCGCATGCACACACACACACACGCACACACCTTCTGTTTATTAATAATCTCCCTACCAAAATGACTGTACTTATCAAGTCCTACCACAGAACCAGTTCACAGACAATATTTGATGAGGAGCAAAGCAAACATCACAGTCAAATAAATTCCTGTGCTCTTGATCCCACATGAATTTGCGAGCATTGTAAAACAAGAACTTGGTGGTTAATGTTACTCATGTTGAATCACATACATGTTGATGCGTCCTGTTACACTCTGCCTTGGCTTGGTCTGTGGTCAAAGCGCTTGTGTAGCTTCGTAATTCTGCAACAAAGCCAAAACAATTATTTATTGTATGTACTGAAATGATCTATCTATACACACTCTCGGTAAACATTTCAGAAAGTGTCTTTGCTAACTGTTATCATACTTGTTTTTGGTTGATTATGCATTGTATGTGTATACGTGTTGCCCATAAGACTGTACATTGCTACAAATGAAACCTTCCAAAGAAACACTAAATTATTGTTTTTGTGTGCAAATATGCAAGTATATAAAATTAAATGTTAGAAATCTTGGTTCATCAGAGGTTACACAATGCAAGAACACACACTGTGTTGACTGTGATAGTGTGCTACCTGCTGGGCACAGACACGCCACAGTATTAACAGTGCACATGTGACGTATACACACAGGCAGACACAAACTAAATGTGCACATTGTTCTTCATTTCAGCAAGATGAGCAACACTCACTCATAGTCATATCTATATTATATATTCCAAATAGAAAACTAGAGGTAGAACTCACTTCATTTTGTCTCTCTCACTTTTTTCAAATTCTCCATAACAATAGGTCTGATCATCTCTGATGACTTGCAAATGTAGTTTCAAACAACTTACTTAAATAGCGTCAACAACAACAACAAATCCAGCAGTGGGCTGCATCACAATACCCAGATTTGCATGGTTCTCATAAATATATGTGTGTTTACCTGTTTCAAGTTTCTTTATTTCATCATGCTGGTTCTGTATTTGCTGAGTAAGAGTGCTAATCTGCTGATCCATTGCTTTTATCTCACTGTCATCCACTGCTGGAAACTGGCTCTGAAAGCAAGGCAGATGAACGCTGACATCATAAGGCGGTTTGCTCTTTAATTCTTGCAAATTAGCAGTAAGTGTATAAGCACAACCAAACTGATTTCTGAATCTTACTTTCCATAAATTAATGCAGTGATTCTAAATCTGTTAATTAATCTAACCCATCCTAGGAACATAATCTGAAACAGAATGAGGCCTTGTGCCCTTGTATAGAATCAACAAAGGGAGTTAATTAGCACTACAAAAATGTCACCTGAACAAAACCAGTTGAAAAACAAAATAAGACCTGAATTGCTGACAGTAACTTCCACCTGGCATGCGAGTAAAGGGACATAAACTCCACCACATGTACATCCCTAAAAAAAAAAATGCCCCCCCCCCCCCCCCCATGGCATATTATACAAATATAATAATATACCTTGATGTAGCCCTGCTCTTTAACATATGAACACATATGCCAGACTATCACATACTTTTAAATGATTAAAATAGCCTAGTTAGCTATCCTAGCTTAGGTTCAGTTACGGTAACAGGAATATTTAGCATGACTATGAGGCAACTGACTGTATAGTGTTACATACAACAATTCACCCATCACTGACACAACACACACTACAGTGACATTGCAGAGTCTCCGCTAGACTGTTGAGACTATTGGTACGTGGGTACCGGCAATAAAGAAATATTCCGGTACCAACCCTCAGTCCACCGGTACAGTCCCCCCCCCCCCCCCCCCCCCGAGAAATGAAAGAAGCCATTTGCAACAAAACTGAAAAAGTGAGTTTTATCAATGTTTTTCAGCATGTGTATATGCCATTGATGTTTGATCTAGATCTAGTTTCTGAGTAATGACTTGCACGTTGTTCAGTGCTGATGTGGGTAAAACAACTGATCGTGTACTCACCCTTTATTTAGCTTCATTCACTAAATATGAGCCTGTTTTTATTCATTTTAATGATATTGAGGCCTAAAATGGTGATTAAAATGTCCTGAGGAATGCCCCATCGGCTCCTTGGATATTACCCTATTCCTCTTTTTAAAAGAAATTTTCTGTTCCCCACTCCTGTCTCCACCCTGGCACAACCCAGTCTGCAAAACGAAGGTCACGCTGAGATGCCAGATCCTCCAGTGTCAGTGTTGTCTTCATATCTGTGCCACAGAAAATCTGTCATCCAAGTGTTGTTGTACTCCTGTCTCTTCTGTTACTCAATAGCTCAGCTGGTGGTTTAATGGTTTTTCTCAGCCATTTCAATGGTTTCTTTGTTTGAAGCAGATCATGACACAAACAATTCTGTTAGTGTTGGGCGAGAACTCCCCCCCCCCCCCCCCAAAAAAAAAAAAACCACCCCCCAAAAAACAAAAAACCCACAACTGTATGCTTCGTTGCAGTTCAGCCTAAAGCGGAGCGGGAAAAATCGTACAGCACAGCTGATTCATCCAGTTGGAAAAGGAATGGTCTGGTACCTTGCAGTCAGCAGATCAGTGGTCAGCAGTCATACTTTGGGACCTTTCCATTCGAAGGAAGGGGTGGGGGGTGGGGGGGTGCTGGCAGTGAAAGTTTTCGCATTCAATGTTTTGCTTGCTGAACAACACCACCCGAAGCGATCTTGTTTAGTGGGAGCTTCCAATTGCTTCAGGACCCAGGGTATTGGGCGATTCAGGCGGGGTTGTTAACTCCCTTGACTTTTGCCCAGCATCGCTTAAGTCCCTTGGCTGCTTTTATTTCCGGTGCGTACTTTCTTGACAATGGGAGGCGGTGACAGTGAATTTGCAAATTTTACACTGCCAACTTTAAAGGCATTTTTGAGGCCCGTAGTCAGAATGTGTCTGGAAATAAGCAATAAGTTGTTGCTCGTGCTATAGGATGCCCCAAAACGCATTTTTTCTACGAACTCACAATCTTCTGGTCAGCCAAAAAATGACGCAGACACTTTTTTTCCACCCTCCATCCCCTTTCCATGGTAATTTTTGCAACTCCAACAGTATTGGCATTTGTGCTGCTTCGCAATTCTAGGTTAAACTTCCACTGTTATACACAGCATGAAGCAACGCCTACTCAGAAATCGGCCCGGAACTGCTCTGAGACCTTTTGTGACTTCTTGTGCAAAAGATTACAAAGCACATTCACTCTAGCAAAACAGCTTCGCTGAATTGCCCAATAGAGTATGATCTCTAGCAAGTCACATAAAACACTCAGTTTCAGCCAGTACTTGGTTCCAGCGACTTTATTTTTTACTGGTACTACTACTAGGGAAACATTTCCCAGTAAAAAAAAATGGCATATGCCGGTCTAGCGGAGGCTTTGGACATAGCTCAACAACACACATTAAAATTGCAATATTAATTTAATGTCAGTATTAAGGGTTGTGTGGATTATGTGAACACTAACCATTGGCTTGCGTAGACTATGTAAACACTAAACCGTTATCAATATCAGCATAATGTATAATTTAAAACAGACACCTCTTGCAAAATAAAATTATAACTTTTAGAGAAACTCACTTGATCAGCGACGTATACTTTCTGTTTGCCATAGACTTTTTCCTTGATCTTCTGGTCACGTGTCAGTTCCTCCAGTGCTTTCACGATGGCCTGCACACACCATGATGCAACACCAGAACCTTCAGTCACTGTTGACATGCAGGGCATTTATAATTTATGACCAGTGCCACTATCACCACTTGGTTTGATTTGAACATTTAAATCAAATTAGGTCCCAAGCAAAGAAGTATCACATTAACATTTTAATTGATTAATCACAGGCCTTTTTATTTTTTACTATCTTAGTACTTCATTGTCCCTTGCAGAAAATTTGCGTCAGATTTCTGTGGTGACTGTTATTGTGGTGTGTTACTGCAGTACTTTAGCACGTAAAACTGAAAGATCCTGGTCATTTGCCAAAAGTGCAGATGGCAGGTTATGTACAGCTAACACACAGGCACCCTACAATTGTACAAATATATATATATACTGTAAACTAGTGCATGGTTGTATGGTGTATACAGAACATGCATCAAGACAGGAACAGTTTTACATGGCATCAGCCATGTATCAACTGAACAACACTGCAACCACTTTGGTCGACATTTAAAATGCACCATATAAACTATAAAGCTACAGTCAAAACACACTGTGTAACACTACAGTTACTCATTCAGAGTTGCATATGACTAGAGTGCATTGGGTCTGTTCAGAAGCAGAAAACAGCACAACAGTTGCCACTGTGAAGCGCTTAGTGCTCATCTCGAGATGAGGTAACTTGGTGTTTTACGCCCAGTCAACCATAACAATTATATCAAGGTGAACAAGCGAAATTGCTCAGCAAGTTTTCAAATAAAACATTAAAAAACACATAATATGCTCACACACACAGTGACACACACACACTATGCGCAAAGAGTGTGTCACAGACAAAACCTGTACCGTTTTTCCAAAGTCTTTGCCCATATTCTGAAAGACATCTTGAGCACTGTAAGGCCGGTTTTGCCGGTTTAGGTAGTCCAGAACTTCTTTCACGGCTGAAACAAAACAAGGCACGTCTGCTAACTAGTGTTAACTCCAGTGTTGTTCAGCTTGCTCGATATATTTTATTTAGCAGTACTTACCATGTTTTATGCTGAACCAGTAAACTTGTCAACTCAAAGCCCCCAGTCAGGACTGTTTACACTCATGAATTTAATACCAATACCATGCCATTGACTGACCGAGGGCTGGGTGAGCTACCCTCTCCACCAAATGATTGAATGACTGATAGCTATTATAGTATTAACATCTTTAGTTTAAGTTATAATGTATATTAATTTATTATATAATAATTAATATTATAATTTTATATAAAATGATTCCTCACTCGTGAGCAGATTCACAACACAAACATCAAGTCATGTTTTTATTTTGTGCATGCTTAACTATTTTAGTGTCTTAATATTAATAATAACCCAACAAACTTTGGCATGGACTACAAAATCACAAGATACTTAAGTTTAACTTTAAATTAATGTACATATGACTATTACTGTATTACTATTAGACATTAGTATTACTATTAGACTATTACAGTATGTGATATTCCTGCATAGCTTTGTTAAACCCAAGTTAAATACACACAAGGGAACTTGGTTTATAAATAATTAATAGTCCTAGAGCCAAATGATTTTTGTAGAGTCAAGAGTGCACAAAATCTCCAGAGAAATCCTGGTGGGCAGAGAGAGCCTAGTGCAATCAGTCACCCAAGTCCCAACAAGTCACCCACCCATTTGGCACTGTGATGAACAGACCATGCTTGATCATGCTTTTTTTTAAACGTTTGGCTTTCAACTTTGAGAGCAAGACAAAGTGCTCTTGTTCTGCGCTACCGACTCTCCAGCTTACTGATCCCATTCTGTCCACCCCCCTCCCCAACCCAACCCCACCCCTTCACTCATTACCACCCATACTAGTGATAGTGATACGCTGATAGTGATAGCCTGACGTTAACTGTTAGACGCTGAAAGTAAGTAAACATGGTGCTTAACGTCCACAGAAACCATACGGCTTATTAATATTTGGGACTAGTTATACTCGACTCATTCGTAATGAGTTCATAGTCATACACTGTACGATAGTGATACTGATAGTGATACTGACAGTGACATAGCACTAGCAAGCAGCACTAGGCTAGCGCTGTAGCACTAGCAGTCTGAAATGAGTGAATCGTTCGACTCTTCGAGTGCTGGAGCTGCTCATGATAAAGTGGATGTCATGGAACAAATAATAACCCCTTCTTCTTCTTTTTATAATAATAGTCACGTGTGCTACGGAACTTTTTACTGTTACTGTGGTCTTAGGCTAGTGTTACTGTTACCGTTCGCTTTACTCATGATTCTGGACAGCTGCTGCGTTCGAAAATGGCGGGGACTCTTCTTCAAGGTTTGATGACGTAGCACACCAATCTTTTCGTCGTCTGCTATTGAGAAACATTGAAAAGCGAGCCCGCCGACGAAACGAAACGAACAGTGAAATAATTATATAAACGGCAGTTGGTCGTGATACTTTCCTGAGGCGACGCTCATTTTCCTGATGCCCTGATGTGTGTGTGTGTGTGTGTGTGTGTGTGTGTGTGTGTGTGTGTGTGTGTGTGTGTGTGTGTGTGTGTGTGTGTGTGTGTGTGTGTGTGTGTGTCAGTGTGTGTGTGTGTGTGTGTGTGTGTGTGTGTGTGTGTGTGTGTGTGTGTGTGTGTGTGTGTGTGTTGTGTGTGTGTGTGTGGTGACTGAGTGTGTGTGTCGTGAGTGTCACGTGTGTGTGTGTGTGTGTGTGTGTGTGTGTGTGTGTGTGTGTGTGTGTGTGTCACCGTGCGTGCCGCGTGCGTGCGTGCGTGTGTGTGTGTATGTGTGTGTGTGTGTGTGTGTGTGTGTGTGTGTGTGTGTGTGTGTGTGTGTGTGTGTGTGTGT
>OY757542.1:14570815-14588506 GCA_963584105.1 Alviniconcha strummeri
AGCCGAGTCCGTGTCGAATCAGTCTCAGTGCTGCCGCACTGGCCGGAGCAAAGCAAGAAAAGCGGCCGCCAAATAGAGCAAGTCTGTAGTGGGGAGCGGGTCTGAAGTGGGAAGCGGTGGCGGACGTGATCACGCAGCGTGGGAAGACGAGGCGATGCGTGATCGAAGCGGCGGGAAGCGGTTAGATCTCAGGCGCGGGCAGCAACGGGTTTAAGCGATAGCCGTCGTGAACGATGATTGGCAGCAGGGCCTCCAGCGTGGAAGAGAGGCGCGTGTAGATCATTGACCGCAGTTTTTCGCGGTACTGGTGGAGTATGGGCTTTTCCCAGTCAGTGTGCTGTGGCGGAGCCGGCATTGAGGTTTCTGTGCTCAGCGAGGCAGATGCGACTGTGGTAGAAGGGAAGCTAGAGGTATTCGCACTGGGACACGGGTGGAGGTCTTCCGACATCGAGGCAAGGTGGAAGTTATCGAACTGGGTTTGCGCTTCGTGGCTTCTGGAACCTGGAGAAGGTGGCCCGCTGCTCAAAGTTCTGGTCGCCAAGGAGGTCAAGGTCGCGCCGGATCTTCCACTCCGCTGTGTCGATGTCGTCAAAGAGTCGCACGAGAGCTTGGCGCAGGATGATGTGTTTGTAGTGATGCATAGGCGGGTGAAGGCTTGAGTGACATGGCCAGAATGGCCTGGTTGATGTTCTTCAGAATCTCCTGCTTCCTGTCGGAGTCCTCGTCCAGATGTAGCGCTTCACGGTGCATATCGCGCACACACATGCTGGCTCTCGGCTGCATGTAACTGTCGACAGCAGCCGAAACATTTATTGTCTCAGTCTGGCTGCACCTGGGTCGGCCTACAGACCTCTTTCTGCAACAGACATCCTCGCTCGGGTCAGGCAATATCTACACACGGTATGTTGCCACACGGCAAGGCAGACTTAATGGGGAACAGAGTAAAAGGACAGAAGTTGTCTTCAATACGTAGAAAATGATAATAATAATAACAATAATAATCATGAATACTTAGAGCGACTAACTCGCACAGGCCCTAAGCGCTTACATGTTCTTTTAATGCACATAATTTTAAAATTCAACGCATACAACACGAACGCACACATACACCACACACACACACACACACACACACACACACACACACACACACACACACACACACACACTCACTCACTCACTCACACACACACACACACACACACACACACCACACACACACACACACACACACACACACACACACACACACACACACATGTCTCACTCACTCACACACACACACACACACACACACACACACACACACACACACACACACACACACACACACACACACACAACACACACACTTCCCAAGTCACACACATACACACAAAATGATGGGCGAATATTATGGTTGTTCTGTTACTAATTATCGTGGTTAGCGTTAACCGGTAGTTTCCGATATTTTACCGCTTCGGATCAGCATATACCGGGGGAAAAACAAAATCAGCAATCGGCCAGGCTGCTATTTGAACAGAAAGCAGGAAAACGGCTCCTCTTGACGGCGTATTTGATACCTTTGCCACACATGCCGGAAGCAAGTTGTTCATGACGTCACTAAAATAGAGTGCCGGGTACAAAATGGCAGCGTTCACGGTAGTATTTTCGTGTCTTTGAAACGTCGATATTTAACAAACATGCAGTACCAGAAATCGAGTCAATGTGACTGTGGCTGTATTTTTACAATTCTATTCCATCCCTATGATTGGACAGATGCTGCACATCGTCATTTCCGTTCCCCTTTTGGAAATCGGCTGTACCCACACGCCTAGGGCTATATCACCTAGAAACAGGAATTGAGGCGCGAGTGGTGTCGTACTTCTGAAAAATCACGGGACGTTTGATTTATGCCGCCACCTGTGACTGGGAAACTGCCTGTAGCCACACGTCCATGGCTATCTCTACACTCATCTAGGAACAGAGGTGCGTGCGCTGTTGTACCTTATCCAAGAAATCACGGGACGTTTGATTTATGCCGCCACCTGTGACTGCGAAATGTTCTTGTCCCTAATAAGCCTTGTAGTTACTGTGGATGTTAAGCACCATGTTTACTTACTGGGAAGTCGGCTTTACCCACACGCCCGGGCATATCTGGACACTCACCTAGGAACAGAGGTGCCGGCGCTGTCGTGGTTCACCCAAGAACCCTCGGAGACTTTTGATGGATGCGCCCGTCCCTAATAAGCCTTATGTTTTCTTTGGACGTAAAGCATCACGACAGAAGACTGATGGATGCCGCCACCTAGCTGTGAACTATGGGAAATCGGCAATACCCGCACGTCCAGGCTAGGCTGACTCACCTAGCTGTGAACTATGGAAAATCAGCAATACGGGTACGTCTAGGGCTGACTCACCTAGCTGTGAACTATGGGAAATCGGCAATACGGGTACGTCTAGGGCTGACTCACCTAGCTGTGATCTATGGGAAATCGGCAATACCCGCACGTCCAGGGCTAGGCTGACTCACCTAGCTGTGAACTAGGGAAAATCGGCAATACGGGTACGTCTAGGGCTGACTCACCTAGCTGTGATCTATGGGAAATGGACAATACCCGCAAGTCCAGGGCTGAGGGCTGACTCACCTAGCTGTGAACTATGGGAAATGGACAATACCCGCACGTCCGGGGCTGAGGGCTAGGGCTGACTCACCTGGAAGGAGAGGTGCTGCCAGTGCTTTCGTGTTTGGTCGGAGAATTCTCGCGCTGTCTGACGGACGACTCCGATGGCGGGCGGCTGTAGAGGCGGCGGCGGTACAGGCGGCGGCATCTGCTTCTCTTGCTGCAGGTCGCGGTGAGCGACGAGCAGCATGAACATGGCGGCGCTGTGGTAGTGCAGGCCGGGGTTGAGGCGCATGAAGGCTCTCACGTCGTCTTCACCGCGACTGTCTGGGATCAGCGGCACGTGCTCCCGGAGTATGGACTCGCGGCTCCGGATGGGCAGGAACTTCACCAGGTCCCAAGTGTCTCGCTCCGACATCCTGCACGTGTAGAGCAGGGCTGAATCTGTGTGTGTGTGTGTGTGTGTGTGTGTGTGTGTGTGTGTGTGTGTGTGTGTGTGTGTGTCTCTCTCTCTCTCTCTCTCTCTCTCTCTCTCTCTCTCTCTCTCTCTCTCTCTCTCTCTCTCTCTCTCTCTCATCATTACTCCGGTAGTCAATGTTGTTACTATTGTTTTATGTGTATAGCCTATTAGCATGTAGATTAGCAGGGACAGATTGTAACAATAGGCAACTGCCTAAAATCTTAATCCTTGCGTAATAAAGTTCTGAGTTCTCTCTCTCTCTCTCTCTCTCTCTCTCTCTCTCTCTCTCTCTCTCTACAGTAGTTATTGACGGTGATTTTGAGGACTGGCGGGGAAGGGGTGAGGGAGGAATGCAGGGCTGGGGCGAGGGACGGGGGGGGGGGGGGGGAAGGGGGGGTGCACGACCGAGGAAATGCTAGTTCTTGTATTTAAACAGTTACTAACTTCATACTCAATCAATCAAGGTTCAATCCAGCGGGAAGGTCATAATTATTGGAGCGAAGGAAACTTCATCTAACCATAACATTAGGTAGTTTGGGGATACATAATTAGTGAGAGTAAACTTTATTCCATTTTTTTTTTTTTTTTTTTTTTTTTTAACCAACCCTCAAGTACGATGTAGTATTGATGCCAATACTACATGCATATGTGTGGACATTCTTCTGAACACATTAAACCAAGACGAACGATCAAGCGATCAGTTCATGTCCAGGTCGAATAAACAAAAACTAGTATGACATGGAAGAGAGAGAGAGAGACCGACCGACCGACCGACCGACCGACAGACAGACAGACAGACAGACAGAGACAGACAGACAGACAGACAGAGAGCTACTGCAATGTACGCTGGCTGATCGGTAACATTGAATCAACTACTGCTGAAGCAATCTTCGCACCGCCGTGCCTATATAACAAGCAGCCTGAATTAATTCACCTCAGCACCGCACTGATTTCCAGCTCTCTGTCCAGTTGCCGCCTCTCCTGCAAGTTGACGTCCACCTCCAGGGCCTTCCCCCACAGTGAGAGGGGGATCTCGCCCCGCCCCACGTGACCCAGACACGGTGTGGTCTGTAGATACCAGTGCTCTGTCCACGAGCCAGCGTAAGGAGGGGAAAACTGGATAGGGATGGACAACTGGAACAGGAAAGAGACATGGGCGAATTAATCACTAGGACCCCCTCTCTCTCTCTCTCCAGGATGTTAAATCCCAAGCTCTCTCTCTCTCTCTCTCTCTCTCTCTCTCTCTCTCTCTCTCTCTCTCTCTCTCTCTCTCTCCGTGATGTTAAATTCCAATATCTCTCTCTCTCTCTCTCTCTCTCTCTCTCTCTCTCTCTCTCTCTCTCTCTCTCTCCGTGATGTTAAATTCCAATCTCTCTCTCTCTCTCTCTCTCTCTCTCTCTCTCTCTCTCTCTCTCTCTCTCTCTCTCTCTCTCCAGGACGTTAAATTCCAATACCACGCCCCATTCCCCCCTCCGCAACACACACACACACACACACACACACACACACACACACACACACACACACACACACACACACCGTCATTCAGCTTCACTCTAGCCGGCTATCTGAACAAAGCGCACGAAGCGCACGCACCTTTTCTTCCGGCAGGAGTATTCCCTCCGAGCAGTTGAAGATGAAGGGCGATGCCCGGTAGCGGCCCGTGTTGAAGTGGTCGACGTGGGGCAGCACCCGCCACGAGTAGCGCACGGTGCAACAGCCCACGTTGCCCAGGCGGATCCGGGACCAGGCCTTCTCGCCCGTATTGCAGACCATCCCGATCTCCACCAGGCCCTTCAAAGCACAAGGCATTACGTGGCAAGCATCGGTTTATGACATCTTGATGATGTAGAGCTTAATGTTCTCGGATGTCGGTTGACATATTAGGGACAAACTGTGTCCAATGCGTAAGCATGGTTCAGTGTTGCATTACGTCCACGGAAACCATAAGGCTCATTAGGACGGGGAGCCCAGGACGGCCGCCTCGACTTTCACACAGCTCCTGAACTCTGACGACATCTTGTCCTCATGGCAGCTTTTCACTGGTGCTCAAACGCCAGTAACAGATGGTAACCACACATACACAGACAACTTAGATTATAATGATCAGGCCGCGTTTGTTCCAGCACAAATGAAACTCGTTCGAATCGATATGGAACTCTTTCTTTTTTTTCTTTTTCTTTTTTTAACCTGAGGCGGACGGATGTTTACGTGATTGCTTCGACGCCATATTGCTCCCACAGCCATAGCCGTAACTACACCGCCATGCTTGCCCCGCCGTCACTCGGAAAACGACCAATAAAAGCGTCAAACTGAAATCATTAAGGCTCCCCCTTTACATGAGCGCATGAAAGGATTTATATCAAAATGCACAATATTGAAAGTACATTAATGTTTTGTCGCAGGGCTATCAAATAAGCTGTTTGCAGGCGTGAATATGTGCAGTTGAACAGCACCTACTTGCAGATTAGGAGTAATTGTTAAACACGCAGGTGAACCTGTTCGGTTGAAAAAAAGCTACTTGCAGACTAGGATTAATTGTTAAACACTTTGTCGAACCTGTGCAGCTGAAAGATATAGGCTGGTCATGCGTAGGTGGACCTGTCCAGCTGAACAAGACCTACTCTTAGGACTAGGATTATTTGTTAAACACGTAGCTGAACATGTCTAGTTGAACAGCACCTACTTGCAGACTCGGATTAATTGCTAAACACGTAAGTGAATCTGCCGAGCTAAATGATACTGACTTGCAGACTAGGCTGACCACACATGTGGGGGAATCTGTCCAGTTGAATCATACCCATTAGCAGACAAGCCTTAATCATTTCACACCTAGATGAACCTGTGTAGCTAAAGGATGTTAGCTGCTCACGCGTAGGCGAACCTGTCCCGCTGAATAGTACCTACCTGCAGAGTAGGATTAACTGTTAAACACGTAGGTGAACCTGTCCCGCTGAATAGTACCTACCTGCAGAGTAGGATTAACTGTTAAACACGTAGGTGAACCTGTCCCGCTGAATAGTACCTACCTGCAGAGTAGGATTAACTGTTAAACACGTAGGTGAACATGTCCCGCTGAATAGTACCTACCTGCAGAGTAGGATTAACTGTTAAACACGTAGGTGAACCTGCCCAGCTGAATGATACTCACTTGCAGACTAGGCTGTCCGCATTCGTAAGTGAATCTGCCCAGCTAAATGATACCCACTTGCGGACTAGGCTGTCCAGATACTTAGGTGAATGATACTAAGTGCAGGCTAGGCTGTCCACATACGTAGGTGAACCTGCCAAGCTGCATTATACCAACTTGTAGGCTAGGCTGTCCACACACGTAGGTGAATCTGCCCAGCTGAATGATACCCATTTGCAGACTAGGCTGTCCACACACGTAAGTGAATCTGCCCGTCTGAAGGATACCCGCTTGCAGGCAAGGCTGTCCACACACGCAGAGTAGGCTGTCCACATACTCAGACTAGGCTGTCCACACACGAGGGTGAACCTACACAGCTAAATGACACCCACTTGCAGACTCGGCTGGCCCCAGACGTAGGTGAACCTGTCCAGTTGAAAAGCTGGCACAACGTTCCGCACAAAGTAGGGCGATTCTAGCCGCGGTCCGCACGCAAACGACTCACACCTCCGCTTGCTGAGCAGGCACGCTGATGGGACAGATGCGATAGACTGGAGAGAATCGGCTCTGCACCTTTTCGGCTCAGATTCTTCGTCGGCGACGTCGTTTTCAGCACGTAAAGCTTGGCCTTGAAGGTACAGCCCCTTAAGCTGCTCTACGGGGCTGTCAGTCTGAAGTAAAAATTAAGTCAGAAGCTCTGTGAGTTATTTGCTGTTCAGATCATTGCCAGTCAAGCTCTAGCTAGCCAGACAGACAGACGGACAGACAACAGATAGATAGACAGACAGACAGGCAGGCAGGCAGGCAGACAGACAGGCAGACAGACAGGCTGACAGACGGACATATAGATAGATAGATAGATAGATAGATAGATAGATAGATAGATAGATAGATAGATAGATAGATAGACAGACGATCCTTTGTGAAACAGCAGTCAACCGCTAAGGTCATATTAAGGCAAAGAGGCGGGAGGAAGCTAGGGTACAGCACGGAACAATCGATCCTGGATGCGGAATGTGGAGGGGTGGGCCATGTGCATGGTGTATGAACTGATCTGAACAGCCCCTGTAACCCAACCTGAACAGGCCCTGCGAGCTGACCTAAACTGGCCTGGCGAGCTGACCTCAACCGGCCCCGTGGGCTGACCTGAACTGGCCTGGCGAGCTGACCTGAACAGGTCCCCTGAACTGAACTCAACCGGCCCTTTTGGGCGGACCTGAACTGACCTGGCGAGCTGACCTGAACAGGCCCTGTGAACTGACCTCAACCGGCCCTTTTGGGCGGACCTGAACTGACCTGACGAGCTGAGGTCAGTGACCTGTGACCCGACCTCATATACTGTTATGAACATACCACTTTGACTGACCTGAAACAGACCCGTGAACTGACCTGAACTGGCTCTTTGGTCTCCTGAAAAAGCGGCTCCTCCCCCAGCGGAGGCTTCACGATGGACAGCGGCGGTTTGTAGATCTGACGCTCTGACGACCACGTGAAGGTGCACACCAGGCCGTCCTCCTCAGGTCCGCAGAACACCGGCGGCATGAAGAATGTCTTGCTGCCGTGGGTCCTCTGCCACTCCGGCTGCGTCCAGTGAGGGAAGTCGTACTTCGGCCCGTAGGAGGGGCCGCGATGGTCCTCCGCACGGGGCAGGGCCAGCGGTCGGCTGAGGAGGAGACGTCCCGGAGGCCTGCCCAGCTTCTCCGAGAAGTGCTTCCTGCCGAGGCGGGCGAGCTTACATCCTCGGTCCCAGCTCCGCAGGGAGTCTTCCTGAATGGCCAGGACCCGCTCCCGGTAGCCCTGCGCTGCCATGTCTCGCCACACCTCTTTCTGCAAGGCCTCTGTCTTCCTCCACAGCATGCTCGTTTCGCGGCTGTACACTTCCAGACTTTCGTCCGTCTTTCCGACCGGCAGCATAACCCTGAGGGAAGAAGGGTCTATCGGTGGAGGCTTTCGCTTCAAGGGCGTAGTTCGCTTTTTTCTCACCAAGACGGGGCGTGTCTGGTACATACAAGTGTCATAGGACCAGACGAGTGGAGTCTCCAGCCCGGCATTCTTGCTGTATCGCAGCTCTGTAAACATTCAGACCAGTTAATTCTAAAGGCATCAGCTGCAAGCGACTGAAATAGGTTTCAGTGAAAATGGCTCCGGTAGCAACGAATCGTAATAAAGTTTCGTGCGGGACAGCGTTTTTCATGCCGGCCAAAGAAAAAACTATCATTGGAGGGAGCTGTCACAAATATCATTTTTGTCGCGACAAACACGTGTTTGTCGTGACAAGTATGTGTTTGTCACGACAAAACACGTCTTTTCTCGCGACAAAAGTATGCTTATCGCAACAAAATTATTATATAAGCATACTTTTATCGCGACAGAAATGATACTTGTGGCAGCTTCCGCCAGTGATAAAACCCAAACACAAAGCATTTCTGCTCTGGTAGCACGTACTTGTGTGTAACATGTCCCCATCAAAATCTGAACCCCTTTCCTCAGCCCCTCCCGATCTTCCCAAACGAAAAAGCAAACAAAAGGCAAGCCCACAGACGAACAAATAACAGACAAACACAATAATTTAGTGGTGAAAATACCCATGCATGATATTTCACGTTGTCCCAGACACAGATGATGAACTAGGACACTCAATTTTGCCGTCCAGCAATCCCGCAGAACATCAAATAATAGACACAACATACAATAATTTAGTGGTGAAAATACTCATGCATGACATTCCACTTGGTCCCAGACATAGATGGTGAACTATGATCAAGATTATGTGTTAGCTTTTTGTTAAATTGCTGATAACATTTTCCATCTCGCTGTACATTATGTGAGCCGCAGGGTAGGCGCTTTACAAATTGCCATTATGATTATTATTATTGTTGTTGTTGTTAATATTATTGACATAGTTGATGACGATTCAGTCTAATGGTGATGATGAAAATGTTTCTTGTGCTGATGATAATGCTTGTGCTTAAGCTAAAGGCGATGACGATAATGTTTGTGTTGTGCGAATAGCGATGACGACGATGATTTTCCGATAACACCTCGTCGATGGCGATAATGTTTGTGCTGATGCTAACGACGCTGACGATGATGATCGCGCTGATGTCGGTGTTGAACCGTTTCGCCCTGGGCGTTTACCTTTGTACGGGTCTGGTGGTTCCTCCACGCATGATTCTGAAGGTTCATCGACTATAAGGTCCATCTGATTTACGTATGTGCTGTAGCGGTGTTTCAGTCTCCCGGCCAATGGCAAAGATCCTTTCTTACCGGACAGAGATTTCCTGCGCTCCTTCGAACTCATGCTGGATGTGGTAAGGACTTCTCCTCAAAATTGACAATAAAACCTCGAAATGCTTTGATTTTGTGTATCACACCGTGACGATTTCAATAGAACATCGAACGACTACGATCAACAATCAAAGGAGTTAGTCTGCGGTCGAAAAAACATCACTTCAGCACAAGCATTCTGGGCTTCTTTCTGTTTCAGGTTGGAACGACTACGATATTCACATGCTGAGATAAGATGCATTTTGTGGAGTATACGTCGATCTTTCACATTGCCTAGTCAATCTAGACTTTTGATTAAAAACAGACAGAAAGTTAAAAAGAGAGAAAAAAAGAAGAAGAAAACATGCAAGTAGTGGCATTTATGTCCCGAAAGTGTGCTCATTATCACATATCAAATTGGACAGCCAAAAGCCAAAGTAGAACATGTATAATTTTCGACTGAAGCTGTGAAAAATTTTCCTCATAAAGTTCCGACTATTTTGGCCTGCGGTAGTGAGATTGTCTTTTGTTTCTGTGCGTCTCGCACATGACGTCAGAAAAAGAGCCATAATACGTCATAATTATTCTTTAGCTTCGGTATTTTACGGAACATTTTGATAGCATGTTCGGCTGGATTAAGCATTTTGTAGATTATCCAAAAAACAAACAAACAAACAAACAAACATAGGCCTAGCAGATTTGTCAGTGCTTGAACAGTGTCGATTCTGCCGTCGCCGGAAAGGTTTGTGGAGTTCAGTTGAGTGTTGAGTGTTGAGTTCAGTTGCTGACTACCGCCTCAACTCGTTCTTCCCTAGGAGTAGGACAGAGAGGGACTGGAACACACTTCCCCCAGAGACGGTCTCAGCCCCCTCCATTGGCGCCTTCATCTCGAGGATGTCCAAACTCCAGCAGACAACCACTTCCCTACCCCCCCCCCCCTCCCCCGACACTGATCATGGATATTATTGAAGAAGAACAAGAAAGTATCTGAAGTGCTCGAAAAGGGATGCCAAGAAGATGTACTAATCATGGACTTCTCTAAAGCATTTCGATAAAGTGAGCCACAGCCGTCTAGTCCATAAACTCCAGCAATATGGCATATCTGTAACAGTCAATCTATGGATTGAGAACTTTCTCTCCGACAGAAAGCAGTCAGTCGTCGTCAATAGACCAAGATCAGCGTTCGTGCCATTGGAATCCGGTGTCCCACAAGGTTCTATCCTTTGGCCGAGCTTGTACTTGCTGCACATAAATGACTTACCAGTGGAATTGACCTCTGCCTGCAGGCTCTTCGCAGACGACACGATCTGCCACAAAGAGGTCAGTGACCCACATGACCAACAGGACCCACAGCAAGACCTCGATGACCTAATAGACTGGGAACAGTGCTGGAAGATGTCCATCCACCCCCAAAAATGCACTGCAGTGAACATCACCCGACGTCGTACGGTTCTCTAATCATAGTACCAGCTCCACGGTCACACTCTGAGCACAGAAATGGAGGCAAAATACCTTGGGAGTTAAGATCACCTCTGACCTGCGATGGGACGCTCACATCACTGATGTCTGCAACAAAGCCAACAAGACCCTGGGCTTCCTCAGGCGCAACATTAAGATCACCGATGAGAGGCTGAAAAATGCAGCATACAAAGCATTCGTACGACCTGTAATAGAGTATGCCAGCCCTGTTTGGGATTCCTTCACAGCCAACAATATCAAGGCACTGGAAAAGATTCAGAGGCGGGCAGCAAGATGGGTGAAAAAGGACTACAGAAGATCAGCGTGTGTGGACACCATGCGAGAATAACTGCATCGGCCAACACTAGACCAACGGAGAAAGCAAGCACGACTCACTACCGAGAGCATCAAGGAGAAGGACTCCATTCAGTCTTTCAGACCTTCGCTGAAAACCCATTTCTTTACCCAGGGATGATAGTCAATGCGATTGTGTACGTGCGCCGGCGCTGGTGTGTGTGGTAAGTGAAGTTGATGTTGCCATAATTACTCTGTGTGTGTGTGTGTGTGTGTGTGTGTGTGTGTGTGTGTGTGTGTGTGTGTGTGTGTGTGTGTGTGATTTTTTCTTTTTTCTTTTTCTGTTATCATTATTTGTAACTCTGTATATATTTTTACATTTAACTGTTATGCATAGTTCCACTTTTGGAAAGGGGTGGGTGGGTATGAGTGCATGTCGTTTGGTAGTTTTAGCTTGCGAAAGCTTACATGTATGCACTGTGTGTATCTGGCGCTGTGAACACGCAAGGTTTTGTGTGGAAGTTTTTTATGCGCTATATATAAATTTTCATTTTCATTTTTTTTTACAAGTTCCACCACGGCCTCAAGCACATCGAGTCAAAACACTGCCCATCACCAACCGACCGCCACAGGAGAACCACACGGCACACCCATGACCTCACCTATGACATTCATACCACCGGACAGATTATAGACAGAAGACTTTCTTTCATAGGACCATCCCAGAGCGTAACAGCCTTCCTCAAGAATTAAGTCACCACAGCACCCACCCTTGGCTCCTTTGTGACCAGGGTCTGCTCCCTTGCTGGATCTTTAACAAGTATTGACAAAAAGTGGGTAAGTGAGGGCTGGAGCTACGGTGGCCGGATTGGTCTGGCCGGATACTCCAAAGTAGTTAATGCATTGCACACTTTCCCTGCTGTCTAAATTTTCGTTTGTACTTTCTCAGTCTGCTTTACTCTGTAGGACTCTGCAGACCCCCCAAAAGTGCAGCATAATCTCTGAGCAGTTTTTATTGCTCAGTGGAAGGTGGCTGCCTAATCCAAAGAAGAAGAAGGACAAGAAGAAAAGAAAAAAAAGAAAAAAAGAAAAAAAAAGAAGAAGAAGAAAAAGAAGAAGAAGAACAACAACAGGAAGAAGCTCTCCTTATGCATTGAGATAGAATAAAGTTATTGACTTACACATTTTTGCTTCACACAACCGAACAACAAAAAGCATGCCATAAACGAAAACACCACTTAGGCCTACGTATGCATTAATTATCACTTCTAGTGGGTGTGGCAGGAAGCGAACGTGGAAAACAGTGCTGAAAACCTCAGTGCGTTTTCTTGATGGCAGTGGTATGATTTTGTTGTTCGGCTGTATGAAACAAAAGATTGTAAGTCCATAACTTCATGCACATATAGAATTGAACGCCACAAACCTTTCCTGCGACGGCAGAATCGACATTGTTCAAGCACTGACAAATCTGCTTTTATTTTTTAAATTTATTTTTAATAATCTACAAAAATGCACAGATCTAGGCCAACATGCTTTCAAAGTTACAATACTATTACGTAACATATTCAACAAAGAATCATTATGACGTAATGTGGCTATTTTTGTGACGTCATGCAAGAGACAGAAACAAAGGACGATCTACCTACCGCAGGCCAAAGTTATAATAATAATGAAAATATGTGAAGCGCCTACCCTGCGGCTCAAAGCGCTGAACAAGCATAATATAACACACATAATGTATAGCGAGATGGAAAATGTTATCAGCAATTTAACAAAAAGCTAACACATAACATAAACGTCAGAGTAGTGTGTGTGTGTGTGTGTGTGTGTGTGTGTGTGTGTGTGTGTGTGTGTGTGTGTGTGTGTGTGTGTGTGTGTGTGTAAATTACTAGTTTATTTAATATGTAACTTTTGTATTTTCAATAACTGTTCTTTGAGTTCTAAAATATGTTATTGTGTACTGTGGCATGGTTAATGTCAGCCACGTTTTAATTTCTCGAATGAGATCATAAAGTAATCTTGAATAATGTTGTCATCAAAAAGAGTTCAAGCATAATTATGTGAAAAATGCACACACACACACACACACACACACACACACACACACACACACACACACACACACACACACACACACACACACACACACACACACACACACACTGTACACACTACTATATCGGTGAAGGACAACGTTGCTTAACTGAAATATTCTAAGAAGAGAAATGACTTAACCTTCGGAGGAAGAGAGAGTAAAAGAGTGCCTGACGTCTTGGGGGAGACTGTTCCAGATGTTGGGGCTGAAGTGTGAGAAAGTGCGAAAACCGTGGGTTTTGCGGTTGAAAGGTTGGAGTTTTGAGCATGCGTGTGTCTGACGAAGAGCGGAGAGAGCGGGAAGGACTCTAAAAAGTGTAGTAGCTCAGAAATATAAGATTGCGTTGTAACACATGCAAGCAAGCAGTTTTGTATTTTATTCGTTCAGAAATTGGGAGCCAGTGGAGCTGACGTAAGGAGAGGTGTGCAGTTTTGATGGCGTGGTGCTCTAAGAAATTACTCTGAAATGGATAAAACCATGCTATCATTCTCTTGAACAACTAAATGTGAAAATCGCCATCTCTTTCGGTCTTAATTGTGCTGTGTTGGTTCACATACGTGCCTGGCCGGATTAGCCTAGGACATCGTAGCTGACACGTTAATATGTATCAAACACATTGCCATCTCGTGACTTTCCCCACTAATGACGATAAATTGATAATGCTTCTTGTGCTGATACTAATGACGATAAATTGATAATGCTTCTTGTGCTGATACTAATGACGATAAATTGATAATGCTTCTTGTGCTGATACTAATGACGATAAATTGATAATGCTTCTTGTGCTGATACTAATGACGATAAATTGATAATGCTTCTTGTGCTGATACTAATGACGATAAATTGATAATGCTTGTGCTGATGCTGATGGCGACGATGATCACACCTGTGCTGACGCTAATGGCGACGACGATAATACTTGCTTGTCCTAACGCTAATGGCAAAGACGATAATGCTTGCTTGTCCTAACGCTAATGGCAATGATGATAATGCTTGTCCTAACGCTAATGGCAAAGACGATAAAGCTCATGGCGACGACGATAACGCTTGCTTGTCCTAATGCTTGGGCAATAACAATAACGCTTGTGCTGATGCTAATGGCGACGACGATAACGGTTGCTTGTCCTAATGCTTGGGCAATAACAATAATGCTTTGCTAATGCTAATGGCGACGACGGTAATGCTTGCTTGTCCTAACGCTAATGGCAATAACGATAATGATTGTGCTGACGCTAATGGCGACGATGATTTGTTTATGCTAATGCTAATGGCGATGACGATACTGTTTCACTCTGATGCTAATCGCGATAGCCATAATGGTTGTGCTGATGCTAATGGCGATGATACTGTTTTACTCTGATGCTAATTGTGATGACGATACTGTACGTTTTTCACTCTGATGCTAATGGTGATGACGATACTGTTTCACTCTGATGCTAATGGTGATGATACTATTTCACTCTGAATCTAATCGCGATAGCCACAATGCTTGTGCTGATGCTAATGGCGAGGAAGATACTGTTTCACTCTGATGCCAATCGCGATAGCCATAATGCTTGTGCTGATGCTAGTGGCGAGGAAGATACTGTTTCACTCTGATGCCATTCGTGATATCCATAATCCTTGTGCTGATGCTAATGGCGAGGAAGATACTGTTTCACTCTGATGCCAGTCGCGATAGCCATAATGCTTGTGCTGATGCTAATGGTGATGACGATAATGTCTGTGAATCACGATAGCCATAATGCTTGTGCTGATGCTAATGGCGATGACGATAATGTCTGTGCTGATGCAAATGATGATGACGATAATTCTTGCGCTGATGCTAATGGCGATGACGAAGATCGCATCAATGATAACTATGACGACGATCATGCTTGCGCTGATTGCTAATGACGATGGTAATAAAGATAGCGATGATGTCGGTGCTGAACCGTTTCGGCATGGGTGTCACATTCAATAGCAAATTTCAACTATGTGCTTCAATTCCATCGCTAGAACAGCCACTCAACATCTGTCCGATCTCCTTCAACCTTTTTTCTCCAGCAAGACGGTTACGATACGCATCCGACACACGAACCTTTGTTAGCCCTCGTGTAAACACAAAAATATTTGTTGAAAGAGCGTTTTCTTACTCTGGCCCTTCTGTTTGGAACAGTTTGCCTCAAACACTCCGCCGCTCTGATACTGTTTCCTGTTTTAAAGCCGCCCTCAAGACGCACCTGTGTAATAAGTATTTGTAAACTGTTTTTCACAGACTTTGTCCGACGCGCGAGTGTATGTATGCGCGCGCGCGCGCGCACGCGCGCGCGCGCGCGTGTGTGTGTGTGTGTGTGTGTGTGTGTGTGTGTGTGTGTGTGTGTGTGTGTGTGTGTGTGATTAAAAAGCGCCCTGTGCTCCCAGCTTGTCCGGCAGATGGGCGCTCTAGAAATCCTCTTTATTATTATTATTATCACAAGTAAGTAAATATGGTGCTTAACGTCCACAGAAACCATAAGGCTTATTAGGGACGGGTTCTATTATTATTATTATTATGATTATTATTATTATTGTTATTATTATTATTTACCTTTGTACGGGTCTGGCGGTTCCACCACCGTGGCCATTTCTGAAGACTCAACAACTTTAAGGTCAATGGGATTCACCGTTACGCTGCCGCGGTTTCTCGAACGTGGTTTTCCCGCCGATAAGCCCCCCTTCCGGCCGCACAGTGACTTCTTTCTACCCCTGAGACTCGACATGTTCGATGTGGTCAGAGCCTCTTCTCAAAATCCACAACACTTCGATTGCTTCGATTATTTCTCCGCCTCCGGGTGTTGGATATCGAGTCACCTCGACGATTTCGAAAGAACATCGAACGACTGCGGTGTCTACATGCGGAGTTTTTTTTACGTGCGGAGATCATGACGCATTTTGTGGTGCGTCTGTCTGTCCTGTCCTCCAAAATTTCTTCCCCCTAGGTTTCTTCTGCATGACACTTAGTACGTAATTGAGAAGAGTTTGCCAATGACGTAATAATCGAACTTCGGCGTTGTCGGTCATGTTCGTGAAACCGAGCCGATTAAGACACGAGTTGGCCTGAAGAATATGGGGAATACAACACACGGAAGGAACGCTGAGAGCACCTCCTTACTTCTTCGGCGTTCCGGGATTTTCCTCAGACATCTAGCTTGGCGGGTATTGATGAAGTTGACTAGACTGTTTGCAGCAGGTTCTAGCTGGGAGGGTAATGGCTCCCTAGGGCCCAGTGCTTCCTTGCATATTGGGCAGAAAGCACAACATGCTTTGGGGTTTGTGAGCCTGTGTTACATAGGCAGGTGACATGGGATGTGACAGACCACGTATTAATTCGCGGCTAGTCTTAGTGGGACGCTATCGAATGGGACTATCGACTTTCATCGAGCTAGGTTGTCTCCCTTGTACTATTTTGACTCCAGTTTTAGTCCGTTTCCACAGCTGTCTCTTAATTTCCACTGCTGTCACTTTCCACTACTGTCTCTTTCCACTGTCTCTTTACTCCGCTGTCTTTTTTCCACTGTCTCTTTCAACTGCTGTCTCTTTCCACTGCTCTCTTTCCACCACTGTCTCTTTCCACTGCTGTCTCTTTCCACTGTCTCTTTCCACCGCTGTCTTTTTTCCACTGTCTCTTTCCACTGTCTCTTTCCACTGCTCTCTTTCCACCGCTGTCTCTTTCCACTGCTGTCTCTTTCCACTGTCTCTTTCCACCGCTGTCTTTTTTCCACTGTCTCCCACTGTATCTTTCCACTGCTGTGACAAAAGTAAGTTTGGTTTGTGAGTCCTGCTTCCGTACTATGACTGATTTTCTTGGATATCTGCATGAAGGCTTTTAACAGCAAAGGAGTCTACCCCAGACACTGGCAATGTTTACCAATGTGCCTAGACGATAATTAATCCTGTTTTGTTTGTTTAGAGCTATGAACTCGTTCTACGTTGTGAATTTATTATCATGTCAAACTGCGTGACAGTGGTCATCGCAGAGGCACTTTCTAAGGGACACGGGTTGTTCACTTTATTCTTGCTCTGTGTGTGTGTGTGTGTGTGTGTGTGTGTGTGTGTGTGTGTGTGTGTGTGTGTGTGTGTGTGTGCCTTCTGGTTTGTGTGTGTGTGTGTGTGTGTGTGTGTGTGTGTGTGTGTGTGTGTGTGTGTGTGTGCCTTCTGGTTTGTGTGCTGTGTGTGTGAGTGCGCGCGCTTGTGTGTGTGTGTGTGTGTGTGTGTGTGTGTGTGTGTGTGTGTGTGTGTGTGTGTGTGTGTGTGTGTGTGTAAACGTTTCTGTTTCTGTGCGTGCATGCGTCGGCGTGTGCGTGCGTGTATGTGTGAAATCGTTAGAAAAAGGAGTGGGGATCAGAAGAGGATTTACACTTGT
>OY757542.1:14588706-14596206 GCA_963584105.1 Alviniconcha strummeri
CCAGAATTAGAGTGTCTTTTGGCAGAATTCGGGCGAAAACATGTCCGAAACCGGTGAAAATGTTTGTTGTGTAGTCAGCTTGCTCGTTCATTAGACTTGCTGATCGCCGAGTTATCACAGGAGAGGTGCTTTCAGGGGAAGAGATTCCAGGAGGTGAGGAGAGGGGGGACGGGTGGGGAGGGGGCGCGGGGGGGGGGGGGGGGGGGGGGGGCGGATATACCTAACACTACATTGCCTGCGCCAGAATGATTTCTGTATTATCTTCATTTCAGTTCAAGATGGTATCTATGTGCTCGAAAAATCCCATATGCGATCCATTCCGTCTCTCAGAAGTTTCCCCAAAGTTGCCTTTGAAACAGTTCCAGTGTTCGTCTGATTGATGATGGCCTTTTCTCGTCCTTTCAAGGTAGATCTTTGAGTGCTCCCTGTTTCCACGCCTCTCTCCTGTAGGCGATCGATGGTGTGATGTCCTTGGCTTTGTGCCCGCAGGTAGTGTTTCAAGATCCTCAACACAACCAAGGCGTGTCAGTAGCGGAATCGTTCTGGACTGAACACGACGTCAGCCAGAGGTTCTTTGAGAGCGTTGCCCTGAGGGTTGTTGCCCTGTTGGTCCGACATGCTTGACCTGGCACTGAGGTCACCACATATTACAACTGTGTCCCGAAGTTCATCTTCTATTTGTACCGGTAATTCCCAGTTTGCCTTGGTTGATGCAGTGCCTGGGTGTATGCTTGTATTGACAAGGACCAAACTCTTGTGTCTTTGGTCAGGCTTTTGTAGACGAATACCTTATAGTTTACGAGAATTGTTGCACCACTGGCTTAGGTGTACTGTGGAAACTGTTTTGTAGGCCTTTGCAAATTACAATCGCCATTCCTCACCCGTCGTGCTTCTGGACGACCAGGAAGTCATTCAGCTCAGGTGCCTGTTCGGGGCTTGTTCGTGTTTCCTGTCGGCAGAGGACATCAGAGTCCTAGACCAGTCTCTCGAAAACTGCTGCTCCTTTTCTGGAACAGATCCTGAAGTACTTCCTTGACAGACGTTCTGCCTCCGTCATGTTGAGTCCGAGGCCTCCGCGGCCGAACGCTCCCTCCCCACTTCTCTAAATTTCTTCGTTTTTGTTGTTGTTTGTTGTTGTTGTTGTTAGTTTTGGGGATATCGATAGACGTCTCGAGCCCGGCGCACGATCCCCATTGCACCGGGGAGATCTTGTGTTTGTGTTTAGATCTACTGCATGTATGCTTAATACTGAGGGTCCTAGTCGGTCACTCTGGGAGAACCCTCGTGCCAGAGAAAGGGCCCTGGGTGTCTCTTTGGAGTCCATCAGCCTTGTACCGCCCTGTATACAGCCATATTACCAGCGTTTGCGACTGCTAGCTTATTCCCTACAGTCATTGAGCCCGTAGGAACGTGGGTCCACCGTAGGCTTGGGATTTTATTAGCGAGCTTGTCTTCTCTGGGTCAATTGTGACAGGCACGTTTAGCTCATCACAATCATTCCGCCCATAGGAACTTGGGTCTACTGTAGGCTTGGGATTTTATTATAGAGCTTTTCTTCTCTGGGTCCATTGTGACCGGTAGATTTCACTAATGGTCTGAGGACACCTAGAGCTCAGCGTGCTCTTAGCAATGGTCTCTTTTTATGCATGGAGTTGTTGCTCTTATTCACACATACAATAATGCATTAATTGTTCGTGGGTAAAAGGTGTACGGTTATTCGAAACTGAGGCGCCACTTTTCCTTCCCCAAGCTTCTGAAGGTCTCAAATTTGTCTGTCGCTCAGACCACTGGGCCACCGGACCACTTTAAGATGGACAATAACAGAATGGTTCAGACGCTCCCAAAACTACTCTGTTATTGTCGGTTGGCATGTTTTATTAATAAAAATTGTTTAAACAAAGCAAAACATTGTCTAAACCAAGATGGACAACGATGAGAGCCATTTGAACGTTTCAGTAACTGATTGTGAAAGCGAAATTCACAAGACAGCGTCTGTAATACACTATATGTATGTATATATAGGTCCGTGGGGGAATCGAACTGACGCTGTCCGCTCACCAGCCTAACTACGCCTTACCGCTCGGCCAAACCGGCTCACACCCCGTAGACAGATAGGAACTAAGCGGCGGCTTTGAGTGGAGCGGCCATGTTCATTTGGCCCCGGGTCTGCAGCCAAAGTACCTGGCTGGGCAGGCTTCCGGCCTGGGCTCCACAGCCACAGGCTTCGAAGCTGAAGCGGTTAAGACTCAGGGCCCATACATATAAAGAGCAAATAGTCCCCTTTAGCTATTGTCTATAGCTATTGTCATAGTTCAGGAGCTGTGGGAGAATCGAGGTGGGAGAATCGAGGTGGCCGTCCTAACGAGCCTTCTGGTTTTCGTGGACGTAAAGCTATATTGAACCATGCTTCGGCATTGGTCTCAGCTTGTCCCTAATATGTCAACCGACATCCGAGGACATTAAGCAACACAACCGAACCTTTAGCTATTGTAAATCCAAGACAAGATCATTCTACAGATGGTCCCTAATATGCTCTTTAGCATCTGAGGACATTAAGCAAAATGAACTGACCTTAATTGCGACAGAGTTCAGGAGCTGTGTGAGAGTCGAGGTGGCCGTCCTGGGCTCCCTGTCCTAATAAGCCTTACGGTTTCTGTGGACGTAAAGCAACACTGAACCATGCTTGTTCAAACTGGTCATAGTTTGTCCCTAATAATTATGTCAACCGACATCCGAGGACATGAAGCTCTACATCATCATCAATCGCTACAGAGCTCAGGAACTGTGTGAAAGTCGAGGTGGCCGTCCTGTAGAAGTCCCTAATAAGTCTGATGGTTTCCATGGACGTAAAGCACCTCTGAAACGAAAATAAAGAAAGAAATATAGAAATGAATAAAAATTACCATCATCTGTAAAGAGTGGCACCAGTGGAAGAAACCAAAAAAAAAAAAAAAAAAATCGGCATGCGTGGAGCGCAAATAGGACTGTTCGGCGCGGCCGCTCTAAACGCGTTTAAAGGTATAGCCTACATTTCTCTACAAGAGCCTAATTCTCAGGCCTTTATCTTTATCTTTATTTGAGCGTCTTATTTATGTTCTGTTGTTTGACGCTTCAAATACTATAAATTATTGTTATTGTCTGTTGCTATGCATTCATCAATAAAATTATATGAACCAACTTTATTTGATCTTCGTACATATGGATCCTGGTAACAAACCGGCATTTTACCATAACCTAGGATATTTATTCCGCTATGTGTTTACTTTTGCATGAATTCGCTATTTTCGTTCAGAAAAACACGACAAAAATGGCAGTTATGATAATATAATATGTATTATATACGGCAAATATAATACGACTGCATATATGTATAATCTATGATATTGTAGCCTGCCGTTGCACATAATGTACCGTTAGGGCCACTGGGGTGTTAAAACCGTGGCACAGAGCCCATCCGGCCACTGCAGTATTAATTTTTGCTTTTGGGGGAAAACCTGTTTTGTGTAACAGACAGAAGAGATAAAATGAAAACTGTACAATAAAAGGATTTAGTCTCGAAATGCTCGGTCGATTTAATTTCTATTTAGAGGCCGATTTTCTTTAGTGAAGATTAGCAGGATTGGATGTGCAGCCACACTCCCCCCCCCCTCTCCTCCGCCCCCCCCAAAAAAAAACAAAACAAACAACAACAACAAAAACAACAAAAAACAACAACAACAACAACAACCACACACACAAAAACAACAACAACAACAACAACAACAACTCCCCGTCAGTTGTCCTCCCTCGCCTGTTGCACACCGTGACGTCTTTGATGTGCGGCATGAGAGGTGCGTGCTCACATTGCCCGTGGCCAGCTCACCTTTAACGATGTTTTTGTGCATCCAGCACCGCTCATCATTACTCACGAAACTCGGCTTCTAAATTCGATTCAAAATGAGCCAGCCATCTGAAAGCAAACTGAGCTTTTCGCCGTCAACCTGTCATCCAGCTGCCTGTTTCCACACAACTCGTTTCCCTGCTTGTTTTGCAGCAGCCAGCAAATGGGTCTCTCTCTCTCTCTCTCTCTCTCTCTCTCTCTCTCTCTCTCTCTCTCTCTCTCTCTCTCTCTCTTTCTCTGAGTTCAGGAGCTCTCTCTCCTTCGTGGCCTCTATACAAATAAAACATCTCTCTCTCTGTCTGTCTCTGTCTGTCTCTGTCTCTGTCTCTCTCTGTCTCTCTCTGTCTCTCTCTGTCTCTCTCTCTCTCTCTCTCTCTCTCTCTCTCTCTCTCTCTCTCTCTCTCTCTCTCTCTCTCCCACACCCTGTTTACGCCATGCGCTTTCAGTAGCCAACAAGCTCCCCACTGTGCGAAGGGGCGCAAGGTTTATAACACACACTGTCCCTCGCTGTTGGAAGAGCCCACTGACCATGGACACACGTGTACACGCGGTCTAACACACACACACACACACACACACACACACACACACACACACACACACACACACACACACACACACAGAGAGAGAGAGAAAAACTCATATAGCAATGCCAGATTATATACAATCCTTGATTTTAAGGTTATATTTTGACACAATGTTAAGCGTATTAATTATATTTTGAGTGCAGTGTACACATTTCTACAAGTGACCGGCACACACATCCTTACATTAAATTACAAGAGAATTATTTAAAGCCAGTTTGTAATTTCAAACCTTCAGCAGACCTTTATTCATCCTTTGGTATTTGGTATGCAGTTTGATTTCGAACTTCATTTTGATGCATCTTCAGTAAATCAAATCAATCAATGTTTTATTTCATATCTGTTCACATCGAGGTGATGATATTAAACCAATAATAATATAAAAAATGCATCCATCAGTGAAGTTTGTGACCTATTTGCATTTTATCAGCAGTCTGTCACTTGGATCAGCTTCACGACAGCTGTCGTCGGCAGCATCATGAGGGCCTCAACGGTGTTATTGCCCCTGCAGTCATGAACGGAAGCCCGCCCTGTTGTTCCGAACGAAGGAGAAAATCCTTTCACAGGCTGAGCTGGAGACTGGAATTATCAGCAGGATTCCCAGCATTGCAGTTGGCAACACCTTGAGCTTGAAAAACAAAATGCGCATTAAGGATGCTACATGTACACCATGCATAAATTTAATGTCCTCCTGGAGTATTATATAATTTTTTAATTTTTAAAAAAACCTGAGTGTCAGAGTTCAGGAGCTGTGTGAAAGTCAAGGTGGCCGTCCTGGGCTCCCCGTCCTAATGAGCCTTAAGGTTTCTGTGGACATAAAGCAACATAGAACCATGCTTCGGCACTGGACACAGTTTGTTCCTAATATGTCAACCGACATCCGAGGACATGAAGCTCTACATCATCATCAAACCTGACTGATCTGGTGATGTCCGTAAGGAAATAAACACAATCAATTGACTTATATCGGAAGATATAAATATAACGCCTTAGCAACCAACTGCTTGCTTTTGTCTACACTTTGATCTAAAACCAACTGACAGAGCCTCCACTAGACCGGCATATGCCGGTTTTTACAGGTAAGAAATGCAGTCGCCGGTACCAGATACCGGCTGAAACTAAGCGCTTTGTGTGACTTGCTGGAGATACTCTGTACCCTGGGTCCAGAAGTAAGTGGAAGCTCCAGCTAAACAGTCACCAGTACCATGTACCAGCTCAAACTGAGCGCTTTATGTGACTTGCTGGAGATACTCTGTACCCTGGGTCCAGAAGCAAGTGGAAGCTCCAGCTAAACAAAACCGCTCCCGGTGTTGATCAGCAAGCAAAACAAAGAACGTTCACGCCGTACCCGTCACATGCGACAGATACGGTCACCGCCGGCACCCTCACGCCCCCCACCCCCAAATCCTCGAATGGACAGATCCATAAACCTGGGCACATTATTAGGCCTAGGTAATGTTGACTGTACCGGCTGACTGAGGGTTGTTACCGGATTTGTTTTTTAATTTGCCGGTACCGCGCATGGATAGTCTCAACAGTCTAGTGGAGGCTGTGAACTGACTTACCTGGGACATCCATTGTCCTTGATCCTGGCAACATGGGCTCTTTGCTCCTCCACAGCCTTCAGGGACTGCACGTCTCTAGTGGAGGCTGTGAACTGACTTACCTCAGATATCTCAACAGTCTAGTGGAGGCTGTGAACTGACTTACCTCAGATATCTCAACAGTCTAGTGGAGGCTGTGAACTGACTTACCTCAGATATCTCAACAGTCTAGTGGAGGCTGTGAACTGACTTACCTCAGATATCTCAACAGTCTAGTGGAGGCTGTGAACTGACTTACCTCAGATATCTCAACAGTCTAGTGGAGGCTGTGAACTGACTTACCTCAGATATCTCAACAGTCTAGTGGAGGCTGTGAACTGACTTACCTCAGATATCTCAACAGTCTAGTGGAGGCTGTGAACTGACTTACCTCAGATATCTCAACAGTCTAGAGGAGACTCTAAACTGACTTACCTGAGACATCCATTGATGTCCTTGATCCTGGCAACATGGGCCCTTTGCTCCTCCACAGTCTTCAGGGACTGCACATCTCAACAGTCTAGTGGAGGCTGTGAACTGACTTACCTGGGACATCCACTGATGTCCTTGATCCTGGCAACATGGGCCCTTTGCTCCTCCACAGTCTTCAGGGACTGCACATCTCAACAGTCTAGTGGAGGCTGTGAACTGACTTACCTGGGACATCCACTGATGTCCTTGATCCTGGCAACATGGGCCCTTTGCTCCTCCAGTCTTCAGGAACTGCACGTCTCAACACAGATCCATCACATGGAAGTCTCTGAACTCCAGCTGCTTGTCATCCATGGGAGTCTCTGAACTCCAGCTGCTTGTCATCCATGGGAGTCTCTGAACTCCAGCTGCTTGTCATCCATGGGAGTCTCTGAACTCCAGCTGCTTGTCATCCATGGGAGTCTCTGAACTCCAGCTGCTTGTCATCCATGGGAGTCTCTGAACTCCAGCTGCTTGTCATCCATGGGAGTCTCTGAACTCCAGCTGCTTGTCATCCATGGGAGTCTCTGAACTCCAGCTGCTTGTCATCCATGGGAGTCTCTGAACTCCAGCTGCTTGTCATCCATGGGAGTCTCTGAACTCCAGCTGCTTGTCATCCATGGGAGTCTCTGAACTCCAGCTGCTTGTCATCCATGGGAGTCTCTGAACTCCAGCTGCTTGTCATCCATGGGGAACTCGGCAGGCAGGACTGAGACATGGAAATCTCCGGGTGAAAATATTCCAGGCTGATGAACTTGCGACTAGCATCATGGCTGTGTTCCTTTACTGGGCATTTGTCAGCCAAATGAAAAAGGCCAGCCTCGAGCAATGTCATAATTGTTGCAATACAAATGAATAAACACACTTTTCGCAAAATGTCTACTCACATTTTGCTGCTAAATCATTACCACTTTCACGACCCCACCTCCACCAATAAAAATCAACAATATTGATCAAGTGTGTGGTTAGGCAACTGATCAAA
>OY757542.1:14601206-14613706 GCA_963584105.1 Alviniconcha strummeri
ACAGAATTTGCTGCTGATTCAGCTTGAATGTTAATGACAGTAAGCATTCCGTGTTATTCACAACGTCGCCCCCCCCCCCCCCTCCCCCCCCGACGTTGTGAATAACACGGAATGCTTACTGTCATTAACATACAAGCTGAAGAAAAAAAGAAGGAAGGCTATAAAAAAAAAAAAAAAAAAGAAGAAGAAGAAGAAGAAGAAGAAGAAGAAGAAGAAGAAGAAGAAGAAGAAAGGCTATGAAAAGAATAAAATAAAAACTAGAATAACTATAGCCTGAATGCTTACATTCGTGTTCCATTTGACTGCACTGGTTGCTATGGTCTCCAAATCGATTTGCTTCGCATGCTAAGTTTGAGCTGTTCGTTTACCAGATAACTTCAGTAACTCACCAGCATAGTCAGCCAAATCACTACTAAAATCTGAAGCCGATGCTTTAGGCAAAGACTTGACCGGTGTTGTAGACACCGTTCTATATTCAACCGTTTCATTCCGCAGTCTCTGCTAAGATCTGATAATCATCAAAAGTTCTCTCTTACACGCCTGGTGTAAGAATATGTCACTTTGCAACGATCGCCTGCTGACGGCAATTATATATTCGTAATACCTGCCTTGACAGTTTGTGTTTTCCAACTTCGTCAAACATTACAGGAAGACATGTAGCATGAACAGATACAGGAAGACATGTAGCATGAACAGAGACAGGAAGACATGTAGCATGAACAGATACTGTTCTTACGAGCCCGCAGTAATAGAACAGCTCTAGAGAAATGTACCCACCTTTACGACGACACACAAGGAACAATTAAAAACACAAGCGCTTTCGACACATAGTCTTCGTCTTAAAATGTTAAAACATTGTTTTACTTCAGCTCCTTGTCTATCTTCTTCTTTACTTCCTTCTTCTTTTATTATTTTCTATCTCTCTTGTACACCAGACGAAGACCATGTGTCGAAAGCGCTTGTGTTTTTAATTGTTCCATACGTGTCGTCGTATAGGTGAGTACATTTTTTCTAGAGCTGTTCTATTTTGTCAGCCTCACCAGCAGTTTTTCACTCATTCCTTGGAAGCTTCAGTAAGAATGTGTAACTTCGCAGAGATCTCCTGCTGCCGAGAATTCTATCTTCCTAATGATACCTGCATTCATTTACAGTTCATTTGTTCCAGTCTCTTCATACATATAGGCCATCTTCTTCTCATCGCCGTTACACTGAGAGTCCAGTCTGCAAGAGGAATGTGGCCGTCTTCTCTACTTCCTCCTTGTTGCCTTAAAGTTTGGTGTGCAGCTGGACTGCTGTCGACCACACATTTTGTGTTGTTGTTTTGCAGAAGTGTATATCTCTGCGGTACACGTTCAGCTGTTCGGTCTTTAAGACCGCAGTTGCAGGTTGGTGGTGGTGCCAATGTCCTGAAACGGTGCTGTTTACACACACACACACACACACGCACGCACGCACGCACGCACGCACGCACGCACGCACGCACGTACGTACGCACACACGAACATACACACACACGCACGAACACACACGCACATGCATGCACGCATACATACACACACATACATGCACGCACGCACACACACGCATGTACACACACACACAGGCACACACACACACACACACGCACGCACGCACGCACGCATGCATGCACGCGCACACGCACACACACACACACACACACACACACACACACATGAAGACATGTACACACATGAACAGTGGATCTAGCTTTTACTTCTAGTTTGATTGGTTTTGTCACTTTTGACCTGGCATCGTCTTCCAGTTTGACTGCATGTGCATTAAATAGCAAATTTTCTACGGCTTGAGTGCTTATTTATTACGACCTACCGAAGTTTAATGGTCGTGTACGGATTTCAGTCGATGCAATTGATAACGAAATCACGACAGCATGCAAGTATAACCTACAAAATGATTGGAATTGTTGCAGGTGGATTTTATTAAATATAGTTGGGCTACACTGTTTGGGAAATCTATCCTTTTTATTTACCAGCACGTCCAAAACCACCGATTACGTCAGTGGTCAGTTTTGTCACGTGTTGTTGGTGCTTTGTGAAACTTAATGCCCTAAAGCTTCCAGTTCTTCTTAGTAGCGTGACCACAATCACTAGGCTGAAAAAAAGGAGCTGGCGTTTCTTCAGCAAACCGTTGACACAAAGGTGTCAAGAGTGTTGGCTGCAGTTACTTCCGGTGTGCGCTCGTTCCGTTCCTTATCCCATTCATTGCCATGATGTCAACTGAAAACGACCGGTTAAATTACGAAATCTGAAACCTTTAAGCCTTTTTGTCTTCTTTTTCGCACTGGCATGTGAAAGGATCTTCATCAAAACGCACAGCATTGAAAGTAGATGTGTTACAGGACCGGAAAATATACTGTTTGCAGGCGCGTCCGTGCATCTTTCAGGCCGGAAATTTTACAGTTTGAAGCAGTGAATGGGTTAATGGCTGTGGGAAGGAATGAAAAACTGTACTGTATCCGACTTTGTGGTTGTTGGAGTTGCCGGTCGTGGTCTCGACGCTGACGATCTGGGAGCGACTCTACTCTGCTGGCAAGTGCCTCAGTGTGGACCAGAGCATGTAGTGTCTCTGTGTGGACCAAGCTGTTCTTTGTCTTCCACAGCATGGTGACTCTCGCCGCCCTTCGCCTCTGTTGGAAGGTGGGTCAGAGGTACTTTTTGAAAAGCCTCCCTGGGAGGGCTAGTTCAGCCGGTTCCTCACTGCGCTGACACTAGACGGGTAGTGGCAGCTAGAATCGCGCAGCCCTTCTCCGCTGTGAGGATTCAGTTTTGTCAATGTACTTCTTGGTGTGAGGATGCCGTACATGTACAGTAAGTAACTTCGTGTTTTACGCCCAGTCAAATCCCGTACATACTATAATGTGGGTCTTAAGAAGACAAGGTTTGCTTTTTTCCTCAGTTTCGTGGATATGACCTTGAGGTTGCGTTTGAGAACTCTAATGTCCTGTTTGTCCCTGATGATGTCAACTTACATGGCTGTCCCAGCTGGCTTCCTTGTGGAGTAAGTAAGTAAGTAAGTAAGTAAGTAAGTAAGTAAGTAAGTAAGTAAGTAAGTAAGTAAGTAAGTAAACATGGTGCTTAACGTCCACAGAAACCATAAGGCTTATTAGGGACGGGGAGAAAGGGGGGAAGGGGGTATGGAGGTGGGGGTAAAGGGAGATTATATACATATCGCTACACTGTCACCACCAGAATGATTCCTGCATTAAGATGGGCAGCGATGAGAGCCATTTTAATGTTTCAGTAGGAGGTGATGGACAAGGTCACAGGACAGTGTCCACAAACCACCTTTCTGAAGAGAGAGGAGAGCCGAAGCGGTATCGAACCGAGGTCCTTCCGCTTACCAACCTAACGCCTTACCGCTAGACCAAACCGGCTCACAAATCCTTGTGGATGGTAATTAATGCCTATCTTTTATACAGGTCAGCCCCAGGTTACTGTCTGTTCCATCATCGTGACAAAATCTGTGATGACAAAACTCTCTGTGTGTCTCTGTGGTAATATTTCTCACTGTGTTCATCTTGAGACGACTTAAGTAATATTCCTAAACCCCAGCTTAGCTTAGCTCCCCCCCCCCCTCCCAACCTTCCCCCAGTTATTGTTACTACATGCGCATGTATGCATATATACGTTGAAATAGTTTATCTTTTGCGCACAGTCCTATCCAATGCTGAAAGTTGTGAACTGTCCGCGAGTCGTGTATTGTCCAGTGCCGCATCTGGTTCTTTTCTGTGTCCGTTTTGTGGGCTGCTGGAACTAGTCAATTAGCACCGAAGAGCATGTCGACTAATGCCGTAAATCCTGCTCGTTTATCCAAGAGAAGTCTCAGTTTTAAGACCAACAAATCGCTTATTTTTGTTAAAAAGATGAGAATTTGACTGAAGATCAAAACACGTAAAATGTTAGAAAGAAAGCTTATTCTGATTAGACAATAGAAAACGTAAATTTCTTTTTCACCTTTTGTGGTGGAGTTTATGTACCTTGCATTTATTTACACGCATGCCAGGTGAGAGTTACCACAGGAGACTTAGGTCTTTGTTGTTGTACTTGTGTTACGCATTTCGAGCGCTAATTAACTTCCTTGTGTGTTGATCTTTTGTGGGTTTTAGGCCCAGGACTCCACACAATGGAACCAGGACTCCACACAATGGGAGACAATCAAAACAAAGTTCTATGTTACTGGAGGGCAGGAATCGCCGTTTGGGTGTATCTAGCTGTCCACATGACAAAGGCACTACTGTCACGCTCTTGAAAGCAGTTCTAGTCTCATCCAGAGAAAGGCTGCGGAGCGCGTTTGTTAGTGTGGACAGCGAGACGCGTTCATCCCGACTCCTGAATTCCTCCACTGTTCTCCCTTAGCACAGATGTTTGCCCAGCATCGATTATTCGTCCCCCTTTCCTGTGGTACTGTGTACTGGAGACAAATCAATGTTGTTGTTGATAGCTTTTATATAGCGCTATTCTCCACTCTCAGGCAGGCTCACTGCCCTTGCATGTGATTGTACATGAGTGACAAACTTTTTACAGCGCGTTTTTGAATATCCACCGAAGTGGTGTATACGGTCTTACAGCGCTGGCATGGTTAGTGCTTCACAAATCTGCTGCCGTCTCGGCGCGTTGTGTACACCTTATAACCCGGTACCATGTCACTTCATGCAAAGCCACATACGTAAGGTGCATGCGTGTTTAGCTGTAACCTGCCAGCTAGTCGATTCATTGTTGTTTGTCCTGTATAAACCGTGCCTCCGCTTTTTCTTTCTTCTTCCATTGGTGCACTGGGGAACTCTTTGTTCTTTACACAGCTTCTCTTTCCACTGTCACTGAAAAGCACTCTGTTCTTCATCACTCATACGCCGAGCATATCTTAAACGTACTACAGAAAGTTAAAAACAAAAACAACACACCTGCCTGAGAGTACTCGAAAATGAGCATATATCTCTCCTCATCTTGCTTCTGTCCATTGGCTTCCCACTGATTCACGAATACAGTACAAACTCGCTTCTCCGTGCTACAGCTGCCTCAACTCGACCGTTCCTGTCTACTTGACTGAACCCATAAAAGATTACAAATCAACCGCCAGCTACGCTCTTCTTCTGGTACTTCCATTCGTTGTCATCCCTTTGTGCGTACGCACTCGCTTGGTCAAAGATCTCTTTTTTTCTCTCTCTTTTTTCAATGCTGCATTGTCTGTCTGGAGGGGTCTCCCTTGAAAAGTTAGGTCATCAAATACACTCACATCTTTCAAATCAGATTTGAAATCCACATGTGTGTGTGTGTGTGTGTGTGTGTGTGTGTGTGTGTGTGTGTGTGTGTGTGAGAGAGAGAGAGAGAGAGAGAGAGAGAGAGAGAGAGAGAGAGAGAGAAGAGAGAGAGAGAGAGAGAGACAGAGAGAGACAGAGAGAGACAGAGACAGAGAGAGACAGAGACAGAGAGTGAGTGTGTGTACGTGTGTGTGTGTGTGTGTGTGTGTGTGTGTGTGTGTGTGTGTGTGTGCGCGCGCGTGCGTGCGTGCATGCGTGCGTGCGTGAGTGCCAATGTGTGTGTGTGTGTGTGTGTGTGTGTGTGTGTGTGTGTGTGTGTGTGTGTGTGTGTGTGTGTGTGTGTGTGTGTGTGTGTGCACGTGTTTGTTTCGATTATGTTTTGCAATGGGCCATTTGCTCCAAAAGTAAATTGTTTTTATCCCCCCCCCCCCCCCCCCCCCTTTCGATTTCGGTTGGCTGGTCGGAAGCGTTTTTCACTTATGGAGCCTAATTGTTACATAATCATACTGTGAAAGTTGCATCATCCCATCGCCTGATTTTTATGCTTTGTACAGGTGGCCTTCCGTCCCATACCGCATAATATTCCATGCACGTCCTTTTGCCTCTTGTTTATTCTTTCTGTTTCGCATCACCAAAATGGCATTTCTGTTTTCTGTCACTGTGATAAAGTGTACTTCACGTTGGCTTGTTGTGGCGGAATATTGCGGGTTTTAATTTATTGATGACTAAATTACGTGCACGGATCTGGTGAATAAAAAGCGGTTGCTGAATCTAGACTTGGCCTGTCTGTGTGAAATTTGATGTCATATGTATAATGAGACCAATGTGAGGGTACTGCCTGACAGTTTAAACATCCACATTACCAGTCTACTCTTCCTGACGACTTTGCTGCAGTTTAAACATCCACATCACCAGTCTATTCTTCCTGACGACTTTGCTGCAGTTTAAACATCCACATCACCAGTCTATTCTTCCTGACGACTTTGCCACAGTTTAAACATCCACGTTACCAGTCTACTCTTCCTGACGACTTTGCCACAGTTTATACATCCACATTACCAGCCTATTCTTCCTGGCGACTTTGCCACAGTTGGTTACGTACAGCTAGTCCTAGTTCCGATTGAAACGACTCTTCTTCAGAGATCTACAACAGTTGGTTACATAAAGCCAGTCACAGCTTTGGTGAGCATCTCTGTCAAAGTTGGTTATTTACAGGGGAAACGCACTTCTGAAGTGACCCTTTCTCACACCCCTGCCACAGCTAGCTGGTGACATATACAGCCAGCACCAGTTCCGAAGTGACCCTTCCTCACACCTCTGCCACAGTTGGTTACATAGAGCAAATCATAAGTGACCTTTCCTCACACCTGTGTCACAAATGGTTACATACAGCCAACCCCAGGTCCGAAGTGACCCTTCTTCACACCTCTGCCACAGCTGGTTACGTAGAGCAAATCCAAAGTGACCCTTCCTCACACCTGTGTCACAGCTGGTTACATACAGCCAACCCCAGGTCCGAAGTGACCCTTCTTCACACCCCTGCCACATTTGGTTACACAGAGCAAATCCGAAGTGACCCTACCTCACAGATGGTTACATACAGCCAACCCCAGGTCCGAAGTGACCCTTCTTCACACCTGTGTAACAGCTGGTTACATACAGCCAACCCTTAGGTCCGCAGTGACCGTTCCTTACACCCTTGCCACAGCTAGCTTACACAGCCACCCCAGCTCAAGGCAGCGAAGTGACGTGACCAACGAATCAGACTTTGCTTGTGACCCGACGACCTGTGCTTCGCCCTGTTGTGTCTGGCGGAGGACCGTACGTGCAAATATCCATGATACAACCCTGTGTGGCTGAGTGGGGTCAAAGCATCAACTAATCAACTAACGAACTGTGCATACCATCAGTTCAAGCAGCGACTACTCGCCGGACCGTCCCTGTGTGCACAGACGTAAGGCCGACATACATCTACCCTTTTTCAGGCCGTGGTGTCAGGGACTGTGGCAGAGACGGAAGACGAGGTCTGATCAGCGGTATCTGCGTGGAGTGTGGTGGAGAAGAGGGCTAGACCAAGGGTTGACCAGATCGTGGTCAGGGTATGCTGACTCAGCAGCAGTCGGAATTTCTAAGGGGGACAATCACTGTTCAAACTGTTTACCTGTTGTTGTCGTGTGCATAGAATTATTAGCATTTATCTCCCTTGTTCCATTCAGCGGTGGAGGCGTATGACGCTAAGACACTCACGCAATGTTTGCGGCAAAAACAAACAAAACTGAAGAAACACGCTCCTGAATAAGAAACACGCTCCTGAATAGAATTGTTTTTATTTGCCAATATTTATTCAAATTTTAAAAGAAAACATAATTTTACTCAATAAAACACAAATTTGTTGATGTTGGTTAACAACGAAGGCAAAGACAGTTCAAAGCGGAGGGGTAAACAACAAAATCACAAAAATAAAACCAGACATAAAACACGGACGAAAAAAATGAATCTTGCTTAATCATTAACACACACACGCGCACACACACACACGCTAAAGAGAAAAGAAAAGAAAGGGGAAAAAAGAAGACGAAAACAATTACAACAACAACAAATTCAAAACAATAAGAGTAGAAGATGGGCAGCGAATTCAATGTACGCGTGGTTTTGTTCAGTTACCCAGGAGTCACTCTCGAGGCTGAACGTAAACTGCCCGAAGAAAAGGTTGAATGGAAATGTACCAATTCAACCCATCGAAGAGAAGGACCGGCTTACACACGAACAAACAAACTGGCTTACGGCCATTCGCTCAGTTATAGCCGCTCGTTCACAAGCATCTCCCGGATTCAACAAACTGAAAACAGGTTTCCAGCTTTCACTGCACTTCGTTCTCGTTACGTTCACCGGCACACCCACACGTGGCACACACACACACACACACACACACACACACACACACACACACACACACACACACACACACACACACACACACACACACTCTCTCTCTCTCTCTCTCTCTCTCTTAAACACACACACACACACACACACACACACACACACACACACACACACACACAGAGTCACATACAAACATGTTTATTCTTTCTAGTCCCTCCCCCTCCCTTCTCTCTGTCTCTCTTTCTCCTTTCTTTTTCATCTTTTTTTCTTTTCTTTTCTTTTTTCTCTCTTTTGCTTTCTTCTTCTTCTTTGTTCTTCTCTTCATTTTTTTCCTTTCTTTCCCTTCTTGTTCTATGTTTCTTTTCTTCGTCATTTTTTATATTTTTTTTAGTGCGCTCATGTTTGTGCGTGTGTGTAGGCGTGCACGTCGGTGTGTGAATGATAAGTCCAGCACCACAATACACACGAACAAACAAACCTTACAAGGCCAGAGTTGTTTTTTTTGGTGCTGTTTTCATCTTTTTTCTTCAGAACTGTGGTCTCAGTCCTGAGCCTAGCGCAGAAAAGGCGCCGCTGTCAACGTACAAGGGAGAGGCAGAGAACTCTTTCTGTTCCGTGAGGGCTCTGGCTGGATGCACGTGCACGGCAAACGACACGCCCTGAAAACACATCAACGACTCTACAGAAGTTCCGACATCGACAACGGATACAAATGGACTAAATAGGACGCCATAAAAACACATCAACAGTACAGAAGTTCCGATAACAGATGCAAACGAACTAAATATGACGCCCTAAAAACACAGCAACAACAGGGAAGTTCTGACAACCGGACTAAATATGACGCCCTAAAAACACAGCAACAACAGGGAAGTTCTGACAACCGGACTAAATATGACACCCTAAAAACACAGCAACAACAGGGAAGTTCTGACAACCGGACTAAATATGACACCCTAAAAACACAGCAACAACAGGGAAGTTCTGACAACCGGACTAAATATGACGCCCTGAAAACACATCAACAGTACAGCAGTTTGGACAACGGATACAAATAAACTAAATATGACGCCCTCGAAACAGCAACAGTAGGGAAGTTCTGACAAACGGATGCAAATGAACTAAATATGACGCAACAGTGCATCAGCTTAGACACTTGGTGCTCTGTTGTTTTCGTCGGGGGCGGAGGGGGGAGAGAGAGGGGGGGGGGGGAGGGGGCTTGCGGATCATAATCCAACTGTCCACATCACTGTCATTCATTTTTGGGCTAGCCGAGGCTATCTGGAAATCGCTCGGTTCGCACCGTCAGTTCTTCTTCAAATTGTACGAATCTCAGATATCGTTCCGTTATCGTCAGCAGCACACGTGAATATGAAGGAACAAGTCAAATAATCATAATACGGCATCATTCACGCGAAGCAGCAGTGCGTATTATTTTACGCCCGTTGAAATCCGATTATCCAAGGAGTTAACAATGAACACGACAGGACAGGATAAAAAAAAAATCTTTGAGTTTGTTTTTTAATCGACTCTCGTCACGAGTTGTTGGGGTTTTCATTGACCATAATTATTGGTGCAAATGTCTCAGCGGACATGGAAACAGCAATAATTCTTCCTGTCTTGCACAGCGATAAAATAAATATTTAAAGAAAGACCACACACACACACACACACACACACGCACACACACACACACACACACACACACACACACACACACGCGCGCGCGCGCGCGTACACACACACACACACACACACACACACACACACACACACACACACACAGGCACGCGCACACACACACAAAAACAAAAAACAAAAACAGTTACAGCTGTCCTTCGTGCTGCAGGCTACTGAATAATTCACGGGTCCCTTTCGCCCTGATGAGCGATTCGCCCTGATGACGGAAGTAACACGGCGGTCGTTTCTCTCGGTTCGGCACCGACACGAAGGCCAGCACGATTTGTTGGTTGAGTGTTGCTTTACGTCCACAGAAACCGTAGGCTTATTAGGGACGGGAGCCCAGGACGGACACCTCGACTTTCACACAGCTCCTGAGCTCTGCCTTCCGCCAGCACGAGTTAAGTAAATATGGTGCTTAACGTCCACAGAAATCATACGGCTTATTAGGGCCGGGGAGAAGGGGGGAAGAGGGTATGGAGGTGGGGAGAGAGGGAGATTATATACCTATCGCAACACTGTCACCACCAGAATGATTCTTGCATTAAGATGGGCAGCGATGAGAGCCATTTTAACGTTTCAGTAGGAAGTGACAACGTCACAGGACAGTGTCCACAAACCACAACCTTTCTGAAGAGAGAGGAGAGCCGAAACGGTATGGAATGGAGGTCCTTCCGCTTACCAGCCCAACGCCTTACCGCTAGGCCAAACCGGCTCACAGCCAGCACGATGATGAATTCATGCTTTATGTCCTCAGATGTTAGTTGACATATTAGGGACAAGTTGTGACCAATGCCGAAGCACGGTTCAATAATTCTTTACGTCCACGGAAACCAGAAGGCTCGTTAGGACGGACAGCCCAGGACGGCCACCTCGACTCTCACACAGCTCCTGAACTATGAAAGCGAGCAGAACTCGAGGTTTAGAACTATGTACAGCAGTGACAGAGGGACCTCACGGTCTCTGATTACACGGTCCACCGTGAGGTGGTGGGAGGATAGCGAGTGGGACTCATTCTTAGCCACGAGCAGCTCGTATGCTTGCACCATGTAGCCGACTCTGGTCATCGACAGTGATTTCACGTCTTTACTTCAACACGTGTGTGTGTGCGCGCGCGCGCACACACACACACACACACACACACACACACACACACACACACACACACACACACACACACACACACACACACACACACACTGTTACATATTCAAAACAAAAACAGAAACCCCTCTATCACGGGCGTAAGCAAAAGCTGCTATCCTGCACTTGCAGCGGAATTTTACAAGCAGCCAGTGCAGTTCATTTGGAATTTTGCAAGCAGCCAATGCAGTTCATTCGGAATTTTACAGACAGCCAATGCAGTTCATTTAACCTGACAGTGGCGTTATGTGATCTTGCTTAGGTTTTATGGGGAAATATCATTTAAAAGGAAAATCCGTCATTTTAAGTTTTTACCTCGATCTCTTCTTGCCTCTTGGGCAAACCGCGTTTTAGTAAGTAAACATGGTGCTTAACGTCCACAGAAACCATAAGGCTTATTAGGGCTTATTAGGGGCGGGGAGAAGGAGGGAGGGGGTATGGAAGGGGGGGGGGGGAGAGGGAGACTATATACCTATCGCTACACTGTCACCACCAGAATGATTCCTTCATTAAGATGGGCAGCGATAAGAGCCATTTTAATGTTTCATTAATTTTCAGGGACAAAGTCGCAAACAAGACTGTCCACAGACCACTTTTTTTTTTTTTTAAAGAAATGACAGCCGAATCGGATTCGAACCGATGTCCTTCTGCTTACTGCCGTGTTTTTGTTGTTGCTAAAGTGTTGCTTTACAGCTACAAAAACCGTAGGCTTATTAGGGACGGGAGCCCAGAACGGCCCCCTCCACTGTCACACAGCTCCTGAGCTCTGAACCGTGTTTTAAGTAAACATGGTGCTTAACGTCCACAGAAACAACCGTGCTTTGAGAAGACTAGCTCCTTTAAAGACCGCACTCGTAAGTAAGTAAACATGGTGCTTAACGTCCGCAGAAACCGTACGGCTTATTAGGGACGGGTAAAAACCGCACTCGTTCGTTCCAGGGCAACCTTGAACCTTCGCAGCTGCGCGTGCGTGAGCTGTGTGCTGCCCCCCTCGAGACGAGTAGCACCGCGAGTACAAAGCCGGCGTCAATCTGTCACCGAAACTGTCACCGCTATCTTGATGGCTATTGCTCTCGACCGACACACACTTCCTGTTCTGGGGGATCCGGGCGGTTCGCTCAAACAGACCCACGCTTCACCAGGGGAGATAAACTGCCGTAACACCCCTGGTCATGGCAAGCAATCCAGAGGCAACGCGTCCTGGGGGACGGGGTGCACTATCCGGAGGCGGACCCGCTCACTGTCCGACAGAGAACGGTTGTGTGGGACGAACTGTCTGGGGAGTTCACTGCATGTCCGGCAGAGAACAATTTCGGGAGCTCACTGTCCGAGAGAGAGCGGTTGTGGGGGCGACCTGTCTGGGGAGCTCACTGTCCGAGAGAGAGCGGTTGTGGGTGCGAACGGTCTGGGGAGCTCACTGTCCGACAGAGGATGGTTGTGGGGACGAACAATCTCGGGAGCTCACTGTCCGAGAGAGAGCGGTTGTGGGGTCGAA
>OY757542.1:14616206-14617976 GCA_963584105.1 Alviniconcha strummeri
AACACGAACCGTAAAACTGCAACTCTGATTCACTGTTCACGGCACACGGCACTTTGTTTGAAGAGGATTTAGTCAAATGAAGCTACAAGATGGTAGTAACGATCGAAAAATACTGAATCCATGGCTGCGAATAGGCAAAAACATTCGTTTACTTATCGTTTGTTTCTTCATTTACCGCAGTTAATACAACTAAGTTTTAAACCTCAGCTGTTAATATTAACGTTCCGGTGGCAGGGAGGTCCTTGATGGTGGTGGAGGAGGTGAGGGGAAGAAAACAGAAAGCGGTCACCGATTAAATTGTGTCCTTGAACCATGCAGGCAACATGATCCAAACACATAAAGATGAAAAATGAAGTGAAAAGCTAACCCACTTATCCGTTTTTGGTTGAACTATGTTGTTTTCCTCTCCAGATAAGTGGTTTAGCTTTTCACTTCATATGCATTATTTTTTGACCGTTTAGCTGTTGTTTAAGTGTCGTTTTGTAGCTTGACAAAGGGGATTACCCCGAATATTTGCTGGTTTTGTCTTGTCCTAATAAATAGCGTTCTTCTGAACCTTTCATGTGTTTGGATCTTGTTTTAGAATGCTAGCAGTCATTCTCTTTTTTCTTTTCTTTTTCTCAAGCAGGCAACAATCGGGAGTGGTAATCACTCAGTTCGCATTAGCTGTGCTAATTTCTCTTTTCCAACAGGGAAGCACTAGCCTGGATGGACGTCTCAGTTTACAAAGACAACACCAGCTTCCAACTTTTCCCCGATGATGCCCGCGGCTAGGAGACGAGTGACCGATATACAGGCGCTATGAAAAGAAGAAGAAAAAGAAGAAGAAGAAGAAGAAGAAGAAACTTGCGGGTGACTGAAATAAACGAAAGCTCTCCCCAGCTGCGGTGATTTTCCTGTTAGCACCATTGTCCCTTAAAAAAAGTGTGTCATTCTGTGAATAAGTGCAGCAACTGACATTTTGTTTGGCGAGCGTCTGCAACAGCCGTCAAGCTTGAAGTTTGAAGAGGATCGGGAGAAACTGAAGTTGAATGACCCGGGAAGGCACACGACTGGGAATTAAGACAAAACTCCTCGCACTGAGCGAGGAATACAAACCGAAATTAACATCTTCTGTCCTGTGTTCCAGGCTTAAAAGTGAGAGCTTTTGGAACAACAGAAAGGACATAAATTATTTCTGCATCTGTGGTGCCTAGCCGACAGAGATGATGACGAGAGCTCGATGCAAATCCAACGTAAGCAGGTAAATAATTAGCCAGCGATGAATTAACTTGCAAGAGTTTCGATTCACTCAAGTATAACCTGAAAATATTTCGTTTTCAAAATTATACACCTGCCTTGTTTTCCGTTCCATGCTGCTGTCTTATCCGTCTCAGATCTCTGTTTGCTGCCCCTTTTAAGTCGTGTATAAGTTGTTTTAAGCTTTGTATGGTCAGTATGTTCGTATGTGAGGATGGGCGCGCGCGCGCGCGTGTGTGTGTGTGTGTGTGTGTGTGTGTGTGTGTGTGTGTGTGTGTGTGTGTGTGTGTGTGTGTGTGTTTAATCCTAGAACAGTCTCAACGGACAAGATTTTTCGCTTTGTAAATACTTGAATTATTATTTTTTATTACTATTTCAGACAGCGCTTGCCTCGCTTAAAACGAGATCAAAGTTCTCCAGCTTGAACTCTAGACGTTTTTTTCAGCACACAGGAACGTTTCCGTATGCAGCCTTTTTGGATTTTAGTGGCGTGAGGTTAGCTCGCAATTCATCTACAGCTGCAATCCGATT
>OY757542.1:14618176-14620676 GCA_963584105.1 Alviniconcha strummeri
ATAAGGCTTATTAGGGCTTATTAGGGGCGGGGAGAAGGAGGGAGGGGGTATGGAAGGGGGGGGGGGGGGGAGAGGGAGACTATATACCTATCGCTACACTGTCACCACCAGAATGATTCCTTCATTAAGATGGGCAGCGATAAGAGCCATTTTAATGTTTCATTAATTTTCAGGACAAAGTCGCAAACAAGACTGTCCACAGACCACTTTTTTTTTTTTTTTAAAGAAATGACAGCCGAATCGGATTCGAACCGATGTCCTTCTGCTTACTGCCGTGTTTTTGTTGTTGCTAAAGTGTTGCTTTACAGCTACAAAAACCGTAGGCTTATTAGGGACGGGAGCCCAGAACGGCCCCCTCCACTGTCACACAGCTCCTGAGCTCTGAACCGTGTTTTAAGTAAACATGGTGCTTAACGTCCACAGAAACAACCGTGCTTTGAGAAGACTAGCTCCTTTAAAGACCGCACTCGTAAGTAAGTAAACATGGTGCTTAACGTCCGCAGAAACCGTACGGCTTATTAGGGACGGGTAAAAACCGCACTCGTTCGTTCCAGGGCAACCTTGAACCTTCGCAGCTGCGCGTGCGTGAGCTGTGTGCTGCCCCCCTCGAGACGAGTAGCACCGCGAGTACAAAGCCGGCGTCAATCTGTCACCGAAAACTGTCACCGCTATCTTGATGGCTATTGCTCTCGACCGACACACACTTCCTGTTCTGGGGGATCCGGGCGGTTCGCTCAAACAGACCCACGCTTCACCAGGGGAGATAAACTGCCGTAACACCCCTGGTCATGGCAAGCAATCCAGAGGCAACGCGTCCTGGGGGACGGGGTGCACTATCCGGAGGCGGACCCGCTCACTGTCCGACAGAGAACGGTTGTGTGGGACGAACTGTCTGGGGAGTTCACTGCATGTCCGGCAGAGAACAATTTCGGGAGCTCACTGTCCGAGAGAGAGCGGTTGTGGGGGCGACCTGTCCTGGGGAGCTCACTGTCCGAGAGAGAGCGGTTGTGGGTGCGAACGGTCTGGGGAGCTCACTGTCCGACAGAGGATGGTTGTGGGGACGAACAATCTCGGGAGCTCACTGTCCGAGAGAGAGCGGTTGTGGGGTCGAACTGTCTGGAGAGCTTACTGTCCGAGAGAGAGCGGTTGTGGGGACGAACAATCTCGGGAGCTCACTGTCCGAGAGAGAGAGCGGTTGTGGGGGCGAACTGTCAGGGGAGCTTACTGTCCGAGAGAGAACGGTTGTAGGGGCGAACGGTCTGAGGAGCTCACTGCAACTCCGAGAGAGAACGGGAAGACTGGGAAGGGACGCACGATCTGGGAGCAAACGGTTGTGGGGCCGAATCGCCCGGTGATTAATGTCCAGTAGGACCGTTACTTTTTGGACAGGGGGGGCAAACGGGGTTTGGAACGAAGCGTCTAAGAGTTAACGGTCACTGGGACGAACCGTACGGGGGCGAGCGGTTTGGGGAGCGAATCATCTGGGAAATAACGGTCATTACTGGGACGAACCGAGTGTGTCAGTATATATACGCACCTGGCTTTCCGCAGCTCTCAGAAAACCCGTGTTTGCCGTCACGGTGACTGCCTGCAGCGCATCTCCTGTTCGAACACCATCTGAAATGGATGGTCATCATCTTAATATTTCTACATTTAACTACTATGGATAGCTGCACTTTCGGGAGGGGGAGGGTGCGTGGGTAGGGGCTGTTTGTACTTTGTTGGTATGAATGTCTTTTGGTAGTTTTAGCTTGTGAGAGCCTACATGTATGCACTGTGTGCGTGTCTGGCGCTGTGAACACGCACGGTTTTGTGTGAAATTTTCATGCGCCATATATAAATTTTCATTCATTCAGTCTAATGACCGATGTTTAACGCCAAGCCAACCGCGCAGTTCTCACGGAAGCAAAACTTAGGCTGTGTCACATAAATACGTTGACACCAGCAAGAACGCCAGGGCTATATCCACACACACACACACACACACACACACACACACACACACACACACACACACACACACACACACACACACACACACAAACAAAACAACAACAACAAAAACGCATACGTCACTGTGCCTGCTGAATGAATGAATAAGACGGAAACTTGAATTCTGTGTGTGCGTGCGTGCGCGAGCGCGTGTGTGTGTGTGTGTGTGTGTGTGTGTGTGTGTGTGTGTGTGTTTAATCCTAGAACAGTCTCAACGGACAAGATTTTTCGCTTTGTAAATACTTGAATTATTATTTTTTATTACTATTTCAGACAGCGCTTGCCTCGCTTAAAACGAGATCAAAGTTCTCCAGCTTGAACTCTAGACGTTTTTTTCAGCACACAGGAACGTTTCCGTATGCAGCCTTTTTGGATTTTAGTGGCGTGAGGTTAGCTCGCAATTCATCTACAGCTGCAATCCGATTAGGACGCTACTGCTTCAAAGCTGAGGCAGACGAGCGGGGATAGCTCACAGGTACTCTTGATCGAAAGGGTCGCGGGCTCGATT
>OY757542.1:14625676-14633176 GCA_963584105.1 Alviniconcha strummeri
CCCCAAGCGAGACAGAATATTGCACACCCATTTTCCTTCCTGGGGCAATGAATCAATGATCATTTCCATTCTTTCGTGAGCATACACATTACACATAACTGCGCACAGTAACGATTTATTTGATGGACTTCAGTGTCGGAGACGGAGAAGGGAAGGAGCCGCGCGGAGGCGAGGGTGTTGTTAGGTAGGGCATGAGTAAGGGACAAATAAGAGGCGGTCCCCACTTTGTGGTACTGGGCCGGATGCAAGATTTGCACGCGCTTCTGATCGATATACCACTGACGCTCAGACCAGGTCTCGCACAACACTCGGGCGTATTTAGTTTTTTTTTTTTTTTGGTAGCCCATTTCGCAGAGGTTAAGACAGAATCATTGTTCTGCCGCGCGCGCATGTGTGTGTGTGCGTGCGTGCGTGTGTGTGTGTGTGTGTGTGTAAGTGTGCGCGTGCGTGCGGGTGCCTGTGTGTCTTTCTGCTGGAAGTGAAGGCAAAAAGCCGTGGACTATGGGGAATAGTACTAATTTAAACTATCCTCCTACTATCAAATGCTCACTGCTTGTGGATAGCTGGAGCGGGGATAGGTTTAAGCGCCATGCTCGTGACCGAAAGGTATCGGGTTCGAGTCCCCCGCAGAAGCGGCGGGAGAATTATTTTCTTCTCCTGGGTCAACTTTCCGTGCTGACTCTTATTTCGGTATCCGTTCCACCCCGGTGTTACCGCAGTGGCACGTGAAAGATCCCGGTCATTCTGCCAAATGGGCAGGTTGCAGGTTATCGCAAAACACACCTGCATACTATCTATGTGGTTTTAAATGAAGTGACACTCTAAATTGGTGCGTACTTTAAACTCACCACCACCACCACCACCACAAAACTTCTTGTGAACAAAATCAATCTTATCCTCGGTGGTGGCCATTTCGTCTTCCATTTTCCAGAGGTAGGCATTCTTCGCAGCAAACAATGCCAGACGACACAGTCACGTGATACACTTACTAGCCAATCAGCGATCTGCAACAATAGTGTTTCTTACTACTTCCAACAATGGTGCTTCCTACTCCTTACAAAAACAACAAGCGAGTGTTGTATGTGGGTCATCTGATCTCTAGTTTGGAAACAAAGATTTGCGCGGTACTCGATAACTACTGTTAGAAACCCGCAACCGATGAGAAAGACGGGCCAAAAAAGACCGCAATTCACAGAAGACGCTGGCCGCGTTAAACTTCCGGGAGATTTCGAGAAAAGGATACGCGGGGAGAGAAGTCACTATTTCCCTTTCGATGGCGTCACTATTTCCCTTTCAATAGCGTCACTATTTCCCTTTCAATGGCGTCACTAGACACGGCAGGGGATATGGAGGAAGTGTGCCAGAAACCCGAAGCTCGGAGTATAGTTGGAGCCCAAACTCCAAGCACTGGTTTACGACATCCTTCCTTCAACCTCTGCCGTATTTAGTTACACCATAGGGTCCAGAAAACTGTCAGAAACGAGCAGGGTTTTTTGGCGCTCAAACAGAAGTATGTTTGTTACCTACAACTCAGATTATATCAGACGTTTGTTTTATAACTGAATATGTTGCTTAGGCCAGCTCAAATAAACCCAAAATCGTTTGAATCGAGACGGAACTCTTTTGTTACGTGCGTGCTTGGGCGCTACGTTGCTTCTACAGTTACATCAGTACCCAAACCTTTCGGAGGGCGCTGACCGCGTCGGTGGACAGCTGCGCGGTGATAAAGAGTGCCCCTTCAGTGCCGTAACCAAATCTGGCAGAGTTTGGAAGAAGGTGCCGGAAAGCGATGCTCGAGTGTGGTTGGAGCCAAACTCCAAGCACTGGTTTACGACATCCTTCCTTCCACCACTGCCGTATTTAGTTACACCATATGGTCCAGAAAATTGTCAGCTAACGAGCAGTTTTTTTGTTGGTGCTCAACAGTAGTAACTGTTACAAACAACTCAAATGAAATCAGACGTTTGTTTTATAACTGACCATGTTGCTTACGCCAGCTCAAATAAAACCAAAATCGTCTGAATCGAGACGGAACTCCTTTTTTACCCCGGGTGGATGTGCCTCATATTTACGTGCGTGCTTGGGTGCTAGGTTGCTTCTACTGTCTTATCAGTACCCGAACCTTTCGAAGGGCGCTGACTGCGTCGGTGGACAGCTGCGCGGAGATACAGAGTGCCCCTTCAGTGGCGTAACTCAATCTGGTAGAGTTTGGAGGAAGGTGCTGGAAAGCGATGCTCGGAGTGTGGTTGGAGCCCACATTCCTCGCATCGCTTTCCTGCACCTTCCTCTGAACTCTGCCAGAACTGGTTGCGCCACTGAAACGAGCAGGGTTTTTGACTCTTGACCTCCGCGCACTGTCCACCGACGCAGTCAGCGCCCTCCGAAAGGTCTGCGTACTAATACGACTGTGGAAGCAATATAGCGCCAAAGCACCCACGTAAACATCAGACGCATCCGCCCTGGGTAAAATATATAGTTCCGTCCCGGTTCAGACGATTTCGGTTTTATCTGTGCTGGCGTAAGCAACGAGGTCAGTTGTAAAAAGACAGGTCTGATATAATTTGAGTTGTCTGTTACAAACTTACTGCCGTTTGAGCATCATCGAAAAACTAATCGTTAGCTGACAGTTCTTCGAGACCTATGGCGTAATCAACTACGGCAGTGGTTGGAGGAAGGATGTCGTAAACCAGTGCTGGGAGTGGGGCCGGAGCCTAGCCTCGACCATGCAACAGCTACGGGGAAACCGTCTGTTAATCACGCCTCTGCCACAGTTGGTTACGCCACTGCCTCCTAACTGCCACAGACAACTGTCCGCCCCCTGTCCGTGACGGAAGGCATGGAAGCCGGGATTGGCAACAGTGGGAACCACACTCCGAGCATCGCTTTCCGGAACCTTCCTCCAGGCTCTGCCAGAACTGCTTACGCAACTGAAGGGGCACTCTTTATCTTCGCACAGTTGTCCACCGACGCTGTCAGCGCCCTCCGAAAGGTTTACAGGGCCTAGAAAGATAGTTTTGGGGTACAAAATCGCTCCAAATCGTTTCAAAACAACATACAGGTCCGTACTAACGTTCGAAGAGAAGAAACAATCTATTACTCACTTGTTCAAAACTTTTTCAGGGCTTCGATTAGGTTGTAATGCGTTTATTTTGGCAAAAAGGTCGGAAAATACGGTCAACTGAACGTTTCAAAACCAGCGCCATTTTGAATGTGAGATTCCGCGACAGCTGTTTTAAGCTAAAGGTCAACGGTCGGGCAACCAAACGTGGAAGTAGGGTGAGTGTCCACAGGGCAACCGACTTGGAACAATTTCCAGTTCGAATCTCCAGGGATGAAGCTCCTTTTCAGTAGTTGGGCCTTTGTTTATTTCCCCCTTGTTATTTCATTTTTCTCGAGCCTTGTTAGGTGCGTGGCGTTTCGGTCTTTTTCATTGTGTTTACTCTAGCTTTCACAACAGGCTAGACCTCATCAGGGAGCCTGCCGTTTATTGGGTTTTTTATTATCCCAGTTTAGCCTTGTTTGTTTCATCATAATGTAAGGATGAAAAAGGTTTGTTCGTTCTCGCTCAATAGACTAGCGATTTCGTGGCCTCCCTGGATTAGTGTTTGAGGTTGGGCTACTTGCCGGTTCTTTAATTGCCATTCACTGTTTTTTCTCTTGGCTGCTCCTTTTGTTTCTCGAGTTACATCGTTCACTTACGATGTAGGAGGGGAGGGGAGTAGTCTCGATGTTTAACGAAACAGCTCATTCTTTCTTTGTATGGGGTAGTTCGTGAGCGTCTGTTGCCCTGCCTTGTTGTTGTCGGCTGAATGGATTGTATCGTGTACACGGATTACGTGTATCCAGCCTTTGTCCCGTGGCTCGCCGACATTTCTTGCCTCCTCTTTCTTTTCAGAAAGTGTTTTTGTTTTGTTTTTCTCTCTTTTCCTCTTTTCTTCCACCATGCGTTCTTTCTTTCTTTTTTATCTCTGGCTTATTGGCCATTTCGTACCCGCTTGTTAGCTTGCCTGATTAGGGTAGCCATTCTGCATTTCTCTTTTCGTCTACATATGTTTACATTCCGATGCTTTGTCATCGGTAGTTCTGATTAGCGATTTGCGTTATCAGTATGCAGCCTTTGTTTTTCCAGATGGAAGCCGGGTTAGTGAGGGATTAGTTAGAGTTAGTTAAGGTTAATGTTAGTTATGGTTAGTTTGGCTTTCCATCTGTTTGTCGGCACAGTTATTTTTTCTCTGTGCTCTTATGGCTTTGACTAGTCATCCACTCATTTGTTGCAGACAGCAGTCTATTAGACCTGTGATTTGGTGGTGTTTTTTCACCTTATGTTTGCAGGTAGGCCACCGTTTGCGTTTTTGAGGTGGTTTCAGCTGTTTTGTTTCTTTCATTTGGTGTCAGCTGTTTTCTTGCCTGATTAGGGCAGCCCTTTTTCGTTTGCCACCAACATTTGTGGTTTGGTCTTTCTTTCTTTCCACAGGCATTTGTGGTCTGTTCTTTTTCTTTCTTTCTTTCTTTTTTTTTTTTTTTTGTCACAGGCATTTGTGTACAGTTTCTTTCTTACAGGACATTTTCTGCTGTAGGCATTCATGCTAGACTTTCTGTCTTTGCCTTCTTTCTTTCTTAATGTCCTCAGATGCTAAAGAGCATATTAGGGACAAACTGCGATATCGACCGACTGGTGCCGTGGCGAAGCCCCGTGAGAGTGCCGCTTTTTTTCACTAAGCCCGGTTTTTGATGGTCTAAAATGTGCACAGGCCAGCCGAGTTTCTGTTTACCTTTCGGCTTTTATTTTTCTCTCGGATGTTTTCACTGATTTTTTATTTTTGTTTTGTGCCTCGCATTTGTTTTGTTTCTTAGACAAGGCAGGGGTATTTGTTGGTAGTTCAACCTCCTGTTTTTCCTTTCTTTTCTCCGTGTTTACCTGTTTTCTCCGTGTTTACGATGTCCATTCGTTTTGTTTTGTTTTTTTCTTCTCCCCTTTTCTTCTTCTTCTCCTTTTTCTTCTTCTGCATTTATTACTAGTTCATTCTTGCTGAGGATTTGTGTATACATTTGCCTCTTTTGTTGATTTCCCTTTCTTTTTCTGTGTGGTTTCTTGTGAAGCTTTTTCTCCTTTTCTTAATTTTAATCTTTGCACTGGGTGTCAAGGTGTCAAAATATATTTCTGAGTCCTTTGGTCGGTCTGGATATATTCCTTGTAGAATTGGCAAGGACGGAGGTTTCATCCGAAGAGACCGTTCCTTCAATCTACCAAGGATCAACCAAGCGAAAGCCGGGCGATGCGTGACCGATACCCTTAGTAAAAAGTTCATGTCTATGTGGGTGTCCACAGGGTAACCGACTTAGAAAAAAATCCAGTTCGAATCTCCAAGGATGAAGCTTCCTTCGACTGTTATTTTTCGGGAAGGTATAGAAGGAAAACAACGACCCTTTGGTCTGCAACTCTGCGCATCCCACGGCCGCACATTCGCGTGGCATTTTCGTTGTGGACCGATTGATGGTGAAAACGCGGCTCATTCGCCATTCGCCTCAGTGGTCTGTTTGTGACGTCAGAGATCTACGTCACGGATCTCGCGCGTATTTCGAGATTAAAACAAGCAGACGAAATTCGGCCTGGTCGGCAGGCATTTCTTCCTTCGTAAACATATTTACTTTCATAGTAGTGACATTTTATTAGATTTAAAGGTCATGTTACGCACCAGACTTTCACAACTGGGTCGATTTTCAACGTTCCTTTGCACCCAAAAACTGCCTTTCTGGGCCCTTTAAGCACCAGTAAGACCAGCAACACTGTGGAAGCAACACGGCGTCCAAGCACTCACGTTAATATGAGATACATCCGTCCCGGTTGCAAAACAAAAGAGTTAAAGAAGACAAAAATGTTCCGTCTCAATTCCATGGTTTTATTTGTACTGGCGTAAGCAACGTGGGCGTCTATAAAAGAAACACCTGATATGATTTGACTTGTTTATTTTCAAACGTACTGCTATCTGAGCACCAATGAAAAACTGTCCGTTAGCTGACAGTTTTTCGAGACCTATGGCGTAATCAATTATGGAGTGGCTGGAGGAAGGACATCGTAAACCAGTGCCTGGAGTTCTACACATACCCTGACCAGCCCAAGACTTTTAACTTATGAGGGAATCTTTACAGCTCTGGGTTCTCAGCAGAGGTGACATTTAGTTCTGAGCCCACCGCATCTCCCTGGGCCTACGTATGTATGTAGGTCCATGGTATCCCACGGCGGGTTGCACGTGCGGTGCGTGCAAAGAGAGACCTGCTCCTGCGCTTAATTAGCACGTGCAGCGGTGGGGACGGTCACGCTCGGGAAGGAGATCAGCATCAGCAGCTAGTCACCAAACATGACGTGCGACATGCTGATACCACGCACACGAAGCAGCTGTCTGCAGTCCGAACGGGAGTAGTGCTCTGAAAGTCGGTGGTTACCAGATAACTGCGTGTCGACTGTTTTAGCGGACAGAAAATCAATAATATCTGAATGCCTATGGCTATGAAGCGCTAAGCTTTTAACATCTCAAACAACAATGTGCGTGCGTGCGTGCGTGAGTGAGTGAGTGAGTGAGTGTGTGTGTGTGTGTGTGCGTGCGTGCGTGCGTGTGTGTGTGTGCGTGCGTATGTGTGAATTATTTCATGGTCGTCAAATTCCGGTTTCATTACCTTCACAACAAACTGAAAATAGCAGATGCCATTTGTTTGCTATTGCTATTACCTCCGTACCGTTCAAGCAGGAAGAGGTCAAAACAAAAAGAGCAACCACGCAGACGACCCACATTCAAAACGGGGAAATCAACTTTCAATTGTAAGTTATCTCCTATACTCCTGAAAATGGGCCACGGTCATGAAACTGGTATGAACAGGTAGAAACTGACAGAGGTCATCATCGAGAACAGATTGAAAGCTTTCGCTTAACTAGAGCGCCGGGAGAGAGAGAGAGAGAGAGAGAGAGAGAGAGAGAGAGAGAGAGAGAGAGAGAGAGAGAGAGAGAGAGAGAGAGAGACTCGGAAAAGGAAAATCAACATTATTTGACGTTTCAGAGAGGCCAGGAAATGTGTCATCTGAGCCCCTCCATCACAACCTGTAGTCACAACATTTGCACGGAACGTTCAAGCTTGTACTGAAACAGTGCATCTCTCATGAGACAGTATGCGACTATCACCCGGTACATGAGAAAGTATGTGATTATCGGGGGGGAGTTTGTTTGTTTTTTAGTTCATTGAAGGGGGAAAGCGAGAGAGTAAATTAATCGTCCTGTTTTTGCCACACACAGGAGAAAAGAGGGATAAAAATATAAGCACACGAGTGTATGGGCAGCCCGACATTAGCTCCCTTAAGGCAGTCCCTGAATGTAGGGATCAATAGCTGTCAACGTCGTTAACTCAAAACCCTGTCCACCCTTCTGTAGTTCAAGGCAAAACACAGTCAGTGAAAACTATCACTTCTGAGAAAATCTCGGCTTTTTTTGTTTGTTTGTATGTTTTCCTT
>OY757542.1:14635676-14693043 GCA_963584105.1 Alviniconcha strummeri
GGGAGGGGACAAAGAAGAAACAAAACGGGGGTACGCACGCAATGTTCTCACCTGATGGAATGCAATTGTCAATGTATCATTCTATACATATCGGGCGACGTTCAGAAGTTTCAGCTAGGAAACGCTACAAGAAGAAGAAGAAGAAGAAGAAGAAGAAGAAGAAGAAGAAGAAGAAGAAGAAGAAGAAAGAGCAAGAGGAGGAGGTGTCGGCAGCACACAAAATGATAGCAGAAACAACACTTCACCATCAATACAAGTCAAACGATTTGAACACCGCAACCACCATCACACCGATGACCACACACTCACCCTGTAGAAAACAACACTTCGACAACGGTACAATTCAAACGCCTGGACCACCGCAACCACCATCACACCGGTGACCATACATGCATGCACTCAACCGTACAATTCAAACGCCTGGGCCACCGCAACAACCATCACACCAGTGACCATACATGCATGCTCTCAACCGTAGAATTCAAACTTCTGGACCATCGCAACCACCATCACCAACCGTACAATTCAAACGCCTGGACCACCGCAACCACCATCACACCGATGACCACACACTCTGTAGAAACAATACTTCGACAACGGTACAATTCAAATGCCTGGACCACAACAAAACCACCACCACACCGATGACCACACACTCACCCTGCAGAAACGCTTGAAGGTCCGGCAGAGAAGGGTGCTGCCGCTCTTCGGCTGCCTGTTGGTCTAGCACTTTGTCCTTGAAGCGGAAGTGGCAGCCGCCGTGGCAGACAGAAGACACCAAGGTGATGAGCGTGGTGATGTCTAGGTTCACCTTCTCCCTGTGTGCCCCCGGGGCCAGCTCGGGGCCCGAGCCCTGGCAGACGAAGCGAGAGTAGTCGGGGCATGAAGCCAGGATTCGCGACACACACCGACGACTTCGCTGGGTCAACGTCCAGGCGGTCGATGGGTAACTCCTCGGCGGCGTCTGGGTCAGCGGGTGGGACTCGTTGACCTCCTGGACGCTGTCGGTCTCCAGGTCGCACGAGTCGAGGTCGCTTCCGGTTTCCAAGGTCCTTGCGTCCAGAGGACAAAGGGGAGCTCTTGCGTCGTGAGGACCTCCTAGGGCTTTGGTCAGCGGGTGGGACTCGTCGACCTCCTGGGCGCTGTCGGTCTCCAGGTCGTACGAGTCGAGGTCGCTTCCGGTCTCCACGGTCCTTGCGTCTAGAGGACAAAGGGAAGCTCTTGCGTGAGGACCTCCTACGGCTTTGCTCGGCGGGTGGGACTCGTCAACCTCCTGGACGCTGTCGGTCTCCAGGTCGCACGAGTCGAGGTCGCTTCCGGTCTCCACGGTCCTTGCGTCTAGAGGACAAAGGGGAGCTCTTGCGTGAAGACCTCCTACGGCTTTGCTCGGCGGGTGGGACTCGTCGACCTCCTGGACGCTGTCGGTCTCCAGGTCGCACGAGTCGAGGTCGCTTCCTGTCTCCACAGTCCTTGCGTCTAGAGGACAAAGGGGAGCTCTTGCGTGAGGACCTCCTAGGGCTGGCTCCACACCCGTTCTTGTTTTGACCGTTACTGCTACAACCGGGTCGCTGTGAGGCCTCGCCTCGGCAGCTATATGAGTTCTGTCATCGCTAAGTTCCCACTGATCGAGCTGATCTTTCGCTTGTCCACCCCAACCGTGCTGGACTTTACCTTCCCAGCAGCGAATGTCAACCACGCCAGCGCCCGACTCCACGACACGAGAAGCAGCCTCGACGTCACCGCGGGCCTGAGGCCCATGAGGAAGACGAGGAACTCTGACGTCGACGTCAGCGCGCCAGGCCTCCTCCACCTCTTCGCCGGGGTTACCGCCATCGTCAAACTGGCCGAAGCCGCGCTCCTCAACGTTGATGTCCTCGTCCTCTTCGTCCTCCTCCTCATCGCGAACGGCCTTCAGCTTGTGCGTGACGTCAGGGTGGACGGGCACCACCTGTCCCCACACCGTCACGCCCTCCTCTTGCAGCACGCGGGCCATGGGCGAGGTCAGCGTGTTGTAGAACGTGGCGTGCACGTGTGGGGGCCGAAAGCTGACCGGGTGGTGGCGCGCGCACTCCGTGTACTCCCGTAGCTGCTGCACCATGTCCCTCTCCCCGTACTGGCCTTGACCTGGGACAGGGCGAGACAAGTCATGCTGTCACACGTTGCGGTACAATGCGCCGCATGCAGCAACACACACACACGCGCGCGCACAGACAGACAGACAGACAGACAGACAGACACACACACACACACACACACACACACACACACACACACACACACACACACACACACACACACATCATAACGGCATCAACCCGCACATGAAAAGCACATAAAACACTCATACTAACAAACAACCAAAAATATAAATCATCACAAATGTGTCAAATTATACAGTATCAACATTGTGAGTGCGGGCACGTGCGTGCGTGCGTGCGTGCGTGCGTGCGTGCGTGCGTGCGTGTGTGTGTGTGTGTGTGACAGCATCGACACAACGATTTCACTCATCCATGCCGCTATACGCTTAACATTTCGAGCAGTAAAATAATAGCCTCTAAAAATCACACACCTTACACACACCTACACCAAAACCCACTCACACTGACAAACACCTGGATATATTACACACACGTACGCACGCATGCACGCACACACATATATATATATACAATGCGCCTTCTTCCATGTCCACAGCAACATCACTTACGTCCCCCCCCCCCCCCCCCCCCCTCTCTTCCACCCGTCCCCCATTCCAATAGTCCAATAACGTTGGAAAACACCGTTAGGCTTGTTTGCAACTCATAATTATCAATTAGGAGACGTGCACGTGCAGAAGTACGACGGAATGTACTGTTCTCCATGCTGAGCGAATTTTGCCTACGGGTGGGCAATTGTTACTCCCCCCCCCCCCCAACTCCCCGCCACCCACCCCACCGCCCACCCCGGGCGCCGTCTGCCAGACCTTGCGTGCTGGCTGATCATCAATAAAGTCAGTCACGTAATCTTGGACTAATATTTTTAATCAACCCGCGCCAGACAATGTAAAAGCATCACATCGCATTTGGCGTATTTTCTTTGTCCAACTGAAAATCACTTTTCCACATAATGCAATTCGGGTGGCTTTCCGCTTCGGGGAAATTAAGCCAGCTATAAGAAAATTTCGCTACGCTGCTTTAAGAATCCCAAAAGTGGCGAGATTTTTTTTCTTCCCACCCCCCCCCCCCCCCCCCTTTTTAACGGAAGTTTCCTAGTCCCACTGCCATTATTCGTAGTTGTTTAGTTGGTTTGGTGTGTTTTCACGCAAACGCCTGCAACATATGCCTGGATGTCAGGTGTGTTTGTTTTTCTTTCTCCTCCCTGGTTTGTTTTGTTCCGTGTGTGTGTGTGTGTGTGTGTGTGTGTGTGTGTGTGTGTGTGTGTGTGTGTGTGTGTGTGTGTGTGTGTGTGTGGCGTACCAGAAGAACTTCAGCACTGCATGAGCCCGCCTCCATCCCTGAGAGAGAAACGGTTCATTGCTGCATGCTGTCAGAGCCGCGAACCCAGCCTCTAGCTCTGTCCAGGGGCCCCGTGCCGTAACAGCTCGACTACCGCAGAGAGGGAGGAAAATCGAAGCCTATGTTTTTGTCGACAGTATTTTGGTGCGTGAGTGGTGGTAGTAGGCCTTGAGAATGTAAACAAGTCAGAGCCAGGCCAGGTCCGAGTTGGGTATCATACAGCCATCACACTTTGGCTGAACGTAGCTTGCCACTACCGCTGCGGCTTCACAAATACCCGCGACCGATCACCCAAGGGGCCATTGCACGCGACAGATTCAAGACTCGAGATTACATTAATAGTATCCCATCAGCGAACGCAACCCATCACCACTGCCGTCAGAGCTTAGGAAACAACTCTCACACAAAGGCACGCGCCAGCTCACAAGTGCTGTACCATCAGTATCCAACGTTGCCAAGACAACCAAACGCTAAATCGAGAGTCCCCACGCTCTCCTGACGGTGACCCGTAGGTCACCCGCACTTAACATCGGTCGCCGTTTTTCAAAGACCATGTTTGAACTCAGACCATCCACCACGGCCTGAACCGTTAACGGTTCGGCCTGAACCCATGACCCTGTAATCTGATGTGGTGTTAAGCCTGAACCTATGACCTTGTGATCTGACGGGTGCTAAGCCTGAACCCATGACCCTGTAATCTGACGTGGTGTTAAGCCTGAACCCATGACCCTGTGATCTGACGTGGTGTTAAGCCTGAACCCACGACCCTGTGATCTGACGTGGTGTTAAGCCTGAACCTATGACCCTGTGATCTGACGTGGTGTTAAGCCTGAACCTATGACCCTGTGATCTGACGTGGTGTTAGGCCTGAATCTATGACCCTGTGTTATGACGGGGTGTTAAGCCCTGAACTCATGACCCATGGTTTAGTTACCATTGCAGGTGAAGGCTGCAAAGCTTTATTCAGACCCAGTCCTGGCTCGGAAGCGAGGAAACTTTCACCGTGGCGAAGTTCCACTGACGCAGAAGCTGAAGTCCTGTCTGCTGAAAACCCACAGTCCTCTCTGCTGAAAACCAATAGTCCTTTCTCTGCTGAAAATCCACAGAACTCTCTGCTGAAAACCCATAGACCTCTCTCTGCTGAAAACCCATAGTCCTCTCTGCTGTAAACCCATAGGTTTTCAGCAGAGAGAACTTCAATTTCTGCGTCAGCAGTACTCTCCATGGTAACCTAACGTCGAAAAATTCATTAAAGCGATAATGAGTACACAGTACCTTGAGGCAACCGAACAGTGACATTTTCTCCGCAAAACACTTTGCGATTCTGAAAACGCCAGCGGGTGACCTTTAATTTTGGGCATGAACAGATCCAAGACTCTTTTCGCTGTCAAAAAAATCCTTGAACAGAGTCTGCGGCCGTCTGACACGTACGGCGCGAGCTGCTGCACCGCAGCACGTGCATACCTACGAGTACAGCGTAGCACCCAGTGTCGTGTGTCATTAGCACCCAGACAGCCATATTCGCCGAGGGCCCTTGCCGTAGAGAGGTGAGACAGACGATCTGTCTAGACTGACCCCACAATGCCCATGCGATCTGTCTGCGACCTCACCTCCGGCCAACGCCAAAGCGAATGACAGTCACATGGATTTGTCTGCCCTCGTGTTCATCGCTATGCTTTATTCGACGGTGATGGGAAGAGAGAGAGAGAGAGGAGAGAGAGAGAGAGAGAGAGAGAGAGAGAGAGAGAGAGAGAGAGAGAGAGAGACAGAGACAGAGACAGAGACAGACAGAGAAAATAAGTTAGTAAATCGATGTTTTACGCCCAGTCAACCAGTGTGGTTATATCAGGGCGATGAGAGAGAGAGAGAGAGATGAGAGAGAGAGAGAGAGAGAGAGAGAGGAGAGAGAGAGAGAGAGAGAGAGAGAGAGAGAGAACTCGAAATGTTTATTTTACAAGAGAGTACTGACATCATGACGCTTAAAACTCAGTCAACCAAAAATTCGTATTTTTTTGGACAGAAGTCGCAAATTGCCTTACCTACTTAAATCACCGATACGCAACTGAAAATTTGTCCAATGCACAATTTACACATAAAATAGCCAAACTAGGAGTCCAGCAGGTACTCAAATCCGATCGATGGCATCAATCAGATAGAGATCGTGGTGTAAACGAGTCAAAACGTGGCCTGTACAGGTATCCACCTCACAGAGCTCGTGGATTAAACGAATAAAAACGTGACAGGCCACGTTGTCAACATCTCAACCTAATAGAGATCGGCCCGTGGAGTAAACGAGTTCAAAATGTGGCCTGTATAGGCATAAACATAATGGAGATTGTGGAGTAAACGAGTCAAAACGTGGCCTGTACAGGCATAAAAATAATGGAGATTGTGGAGTCAAAACGTGGCCTGTACAGGCATAAAAATAATGGAGATTGTGGAGTAAACGAGTCAAAATGTGGACTGTATAGGAGATTGTGGAGTAAAACGAGTCAAACCGTGGCCTGTACAGGCATAAACATAATAGAGATCGTGGAGTAAACGAGTCAAAAACGTGGCCTGTACAGGCATAAAGATCATAAAAATTGTTGGAGTAAACGAGTCAAAACGTGGCCTGTACAGGCATAAAAATCATGGAAATTGTGGAGTAAACGAGTCAAAACGTGGCCTGTACAGCATAAAAATCATGGAGATTGTGGAGTAAACGAATCTGTATAAGCATAAACCCATGCTCCGCCCTAATCGAGATAGGATGAGAGATCGTGGAGTAAACAAACTAAAACCTGGCTGAACTGAAGATGTCAACCTGATAAGAGATCGTAGAGTAAACGATCGACAAATTAAAACCTGGCTTGAACATGTCAACCTGATAGAGATCGTAAACGATTTACATCTCAGTCTGGTAGAGATCGTGTGGAGTAAACGAGTCCAAACGTGGCTTGGATAGGCAAAAAAGTGATAGAGATCGCGGAGTAAAACGAACCAAAACCTGGCTTGACCGTGTCAACCTGATACAGAGATCGCAGAGTAAACGACCGAGCCAAACCATGGGGCTGAACGTGTCAAGCTGATCGCGGCCGAGAATAGCTACAGTAACGCTCTGCCGTGCCGTACAGTACTGTAATCCAGGGTAGGAACGGAGTGCAGGTTTCGCCCTAATCAAGACAGGGTGAGGGGACGTTTGTGCTCTTCCGTGTTGTAGTGTAATCCAGTGAATGCAAGGAGTAGAAGTTCCGCCCTAATCGAGACAGGGTGAGGGACGTTTGAGCTCTTCCGTGCTCTACAGTAATCCAGTGTAGGCACGTAGAGCAAGTTCCTATCACTGTGGCAGATCCCACCAGAAATAGAAACTTGCACTCCGTGCCTACACTGGATTACGATACAGCACGGAAGAACTCAAACGTCCCTCACCCTGACGCGACAAACACGTGTTTGTCGCGACAAAAATGATACTGGTGGCAGCTCCCGCCAATGATTAAGTTCTGCCCTAATCGAACTCGAACTCGAAAACTGTAACACTCAAGGATAGTAGCGTTAGGTCCATTTAGACCTATCTAACAGCCAGTCCTTGCTATACTACAAACACAAATAAGCACGACTATGCACAGACAGTATAAGCAGGAATAAGCAACTGGTTAATGCAGTTTCACAGAGTTCCTACAAATGCACAAAAGCATCGAAATGAAATTTCTTCCATGGACATAAAAAAAACATCGAAATGAAATTTCTTCCATGGACATACATGTATACAACTATCCAATTTGTAGGCAACCACGTGATTCAAACAAATCCGTCCAAATTTGACGCGCAGAGACAGGGTGAAGGACGTCTAAGCTCCTCCGTGCTCTACTGTAATCCAATGAAGGTAAGGCGTGCAACTTCCGCCCTAATCGAGACAGGGTGAGGGGCGTCTGAACTCATCCGAGTTGACGCTCGAGGTCGAGTCTTGATCAGTGTGCGGTCTCGCCTTCGCGTGCGAAGGCGCACGCACATTCTCGGACATCTTCAAAATGATCGTGACAGAACGATCGACAGTTTGGTTTACTCACGATCTCTGTAAGGTTTATGCCCGCACGGGTCACATTCTGACACGATCGTTCAGAATGCTCAAAATCGCATCAAGGCCTACATCTTTTCATATTAATATTTTCCCTACCAAAAAGTTTGTACCGCCAGTTCCTTCTAAGAGGTATCCCAAGGAGATGTTTACCAAAGCAGCAACTGTAATTTCGAGACGTCTGCTCCATACCGGAATGCTCACAAAGTCGGAGTCAAGCATACGGTCATACCAGTAATCCGGAAGCATTCTGCCAGTGATGTCATGCGGCGTTCCTGGGGTAGCAGAAGGGTCAAGCATAGTTTTGCCTCTATGACATTAGTCAACATTTGGCGGTTGATGTTGACAATGTTATGCTAACACACATACTGTATAAAAGCAGAATAATAATCAGTGTCGCAAACGTTGCTAATCGTACTCGGAAAAAAAGCAGCCCCCCACCCCCCACCCCCAAAAAAGAAAGAAAAAAAGAAGAGGAAATAAACAACAACAACAACAACAGAAGAGAGAGAGAGAGAGAGAGAGAGAAGAGAAGAGAGAGAGAGAGAGAGAGAGGAGAGAGAGAGAGAGAGAGAGAGAGAGAGAGAGAAGAAAAAAGGGGAAAATAAAAGGGTAAGCACGCGTGCGGCATCTTGACTGTCAGTTAGCTGTAACTGATAGTTTGTTTAGATTAACGCGTTATTAATGTTATCTTTTACTGCATGCGCGACAGAAGCCTTTTATTTTTCTTCACAGAGAAAGAGGAGTGTGGAGGGAGGAGGAGGCGGGAGAGGGAGGGAGAGAGAGAGAGAGAGAGAGAGAGAGAGAGAGAGAGAGAGAGAGAGAGAGAGAGAACTCGAACAAAACAAAACAAACCTTTTGTGTTAACTTACAGTGTGTTCCAGTCGACTAATTCCCATAATTATACGGTAGTCGTTTCCACGGAGCGCTATACAGCCATCATGAAGCTCGTCAGTGTGTGGACCACCCACGTGCTTTAAAGTTAAGTTTCTCATTAGTGGCATCGATCGACAGTAATAAACATCTTTTCAATGCTGCCAAGAGGCTTATCGCAAAGACTACACAAAGTCTTCTTTGGCAACGAGATAGCAAAGGAAGCTACCTCCTCTAAGCAGTCGTTCAATAACTGCGGGAGGCTGACTGACCGGAAAAGAAGCCCTCCTTTGCCTTCCACGTACCCCTTATATAACCGACCTGGTGTGTTCAATGAATGTTTTGTTCAGTCAGAAAGTCTGGTCTATCCGCGCTAATCTTGACCAGTAGTCGTCTCCACCACTGACCTGTACATATACAGACCAACAAACTGTCTCTAGCTTTCATTCGTTTTGTCCGATTACTGAGGCTGAACTGAAAGCAACAATCTTCAAATCAAAACCTTACTCACTGGATCCTCAACCAACATCACTCTTTCCCAACTGACCACTCCATACTTCTCAACAGACTGAGACTGCAGCGCCTGCATGGCATATATCTCTGGTGCTGAACTCTCTTGGTTTCTTCTTATCTTACAAACAGAATACAGTCAGTCATCGTCGATGACCACGCATCGCAAGTCTCTCGACTTTCCTATGGTGCCCCACAGAACATTCGATGTTCAGTATCTTTTCTGGAAATCTTCTTCTTTGACATCCAGACGCCGATGCTGGAAAATAAAATGAAACAATGAAAAAACAGATGCTCTCCTCATCTTCCAAGTCACTTCCAATCTCTTAAACCACCAAAATCTCTGTACGTGGCAGTGAAATGTCGTTTTCGTCTTTCTTGAAATTTGAACTTAGATGAGGTGATCGTTGAACAGCATTATAAAGAATGTCTGAGGGGGGAGAGAGAGGGGGGGAAAGAGAGAGAGAGAGAACACGATAAATCTTCCTAAAAAGCCCTAAATGTCATTTTGTTTTTCGCCACCTTGTCGAAGCCAGCAGACTATTATACACATTTACAACGAACTATACAGTACTGTGAGCTGCTTTGCACACTGACTACTCTTTTCGTAACTAACATCTTACGTGATTATGGGTATTGCTTCTGGGGCTGTTTTTCACTGCGAGGATTATTAGTTCCCAGAGACACGCGGTCTGACCTGTCTCGATCTCTAGCGACACACACACGACTCGCTTGAGGCTGACAGCCGGTGGTCTCTAGCCAGCTCTCCACCAGGTCGTGTGGAGACTATCCTGTGTCGAACACGATCCTTTCCAAGTTGAACCCCAAAGGCAATTCAATTTTCCGGGCTATTTCAGTTGAAACGACCGCAGCTTCACCCTCCCTTTGCATGATCAGAGCATCTGCATGGCCACAAAGACAACGAGAGACAGAACATCCACTGAAAGACGCTGAGAACGATAAATAAAAATAAAATAAAATAAAAAATGCTGTAACGCGAAAAACGTTCAGTTTTAATTTAAATTAATACGTGCGGAGGTCATTCTTTTTACTTGTTGCAAACGAGGGAACATCGAATTTGGCTCAGGATGGAAACCTGAGCCACTGGGTCGATCTGTGCAACTCTCTCTCATCATTCAGAGCTTTTAGAGTTAGGACGGCACTGTATTGCAACCTCAGCTTATACATACTGGCCAGATTGAGGGTGGGGGGCGGGATGGATGGATGGATAAATGGAAGGGAGGGAGAGAGAGAGAGAGAGGAGAGAGAAGAGAGAGAGAGAGAGAGAGGAGAGAGAGAGAGAGGAGAGGAGAGAGAGAGAGAGAGAGAGAGAGAGAGAGAGAGAGAGAGAGAGAGAGAGAGAGAGAGAGAGAGAGAGAGAGAGAGAGAAGAGAGAGAGAGATGAGAGAGAGAGAGAGAGAGAGAGAGAGAGAGAGATACCACGTATAATGGCGACAGCTACAGCAGAAACTAACTTACTTATGAATGGATGATTGAATGAAAAAACAACAACAACAAAACACTTCCACGGAGGCGCACAAGAAACGGTCATTCTGCGACATTTGCTCTAAATGAGAGTAATGAGGAATTTCAAGCAAAGCAGCACTTGTTCAGTGTTGTTTTACGTCCACCGAGACCATACGGACAATTAGGGACGGGGAGCCCACGACGGCCACCTCGACATTTACACAGCTCCTGAGCTCTGTATCAGTTGACAGATGGGTATGACTTTATATCAATGGCAACAAATTCAGCTCAGACTTGACCATCAATCGGTAGGAGCGGTTAACCGCCTCGACCTCCCGTCAATTTTTATTTCTATAATTATTTAATTTATACACACACACACACACACACACACACACACACACACACACACACACACACACATATATATATATACGCACGCACGCACGCATGCACGTGCACACACACCACACACACACACACGCACGCATGTACGCACGCACGCACGCACGCACGCACGCACGCACACACATACACACGAGCAAAGACAGTTATCTGATTTTCGCCTCTGCTCGATCAACGATCAATCCCTTTCGCACTTTCTGACCAAGTCGTTTTGGGGGGTTCTTCGCGTGATTGATTATACGAGAAAAACAACAACAACAGAGCAAACAACAACGTCAACAGCAACAAAAACGCTTCAGCAGGAACAGCAAACTATAGTGATTTATACATGATGCTTCGTTCTTTCTTCGTTGACGGGCACCGCTTTTCCTGACAGTGAAAAAATGCAGCTGATTTATTTCACATCAAAAGATTCCCGGCTCAAGAGCGAGTCGGCGAATCACGATCGGTTTACTCACTGTCTTCGCCAAGAGATCTATGAGAACGGCACCCTTCCGTTTGTTCGCCTCGCTGGAATTGTAAAAGAAAGAAGAAAAGAAAAGAAAAAAAAGTGGGGTTGGGGAGGGGGGAGGAGGGGGGGGGGGGGGGGCAGGAGGGTGAGATGGGGGGAGGGGAGGTACAGTAGTTTGTAGATGGACCATAACGCACTGTCAACCGTGCACACGACTGCGTTGCTCGGACGAACGAACGCCGTCTTACGGCAATATGCATCAACACTCCTCTCGCATCTCATCAGGCAAGATCTATACCCAAGCCGTGTCAACAAGTTCAGTCCAAACGCAAGTGCAACACGGGAAATCATACAACAGGCCATATAGGTGCACACCTCGAAATCAAGCAACAGATTTGTAACAGGTGACTCGTCGTTGGCAGTGGGAGAGGGGGCGGGGGTGGAGAGAGAGACAGAGAGACAGAGACAGACAGACAGATAGACACAGACAGAGAGAGAGACAGAGACAGACTGAGAGAGAGAGAGAGAGAGAGAGAGAGAGAGAGAGAGAGAGAGAGAGAGAGAGAGAGAGAGAGAGAGAGAGAGGAAGAAGAAGAAGAAGAAGAAGAAGAAGAAGAAGAAGAAGAAGAAAGAAAGAAAGAAAGAAAGAAAGAAAGATTGCCACTCAGCTAGTGAAGAACGATTTCTCTGAGAAACATTTAGAAGAATCAGAAAGAAAAACAAAGACTGGGCGATTATCAGCAATAACTCGGGTAGAAGTCACTTCCCCTGTGCTGTGAAATTAGCCGGCCGCTTGGTGATGCTGCTGCTTGCTTGGCTTCAATTTCAAAAGCAAAACAGGCAGATCGAGTGACGCCTCTTTCCTTTGTACACCCATTGATATCTCTGTACTATCGAGTATCACAGCCTCCCTTTTACCTCACCACTTTCATTGTCCACAAACGCACTCGCCCTGACGTGACCACACGGCAAAAAAGCGACAACGTTTTCCTTTGAATGAAATAAAGAAGTAGTGACAATCAGAATCAACACACAAGGGAGTTAATTAGCTCGAAATACGTCACACAAGCACAACAATAAAGACCTGAATCGCCTACGGTAACTCTCACCTGGCATGCGTGTAAATACAAAGTACATACACTCCACCAGCTGTACATTTTCAAGTGAGCCGGTGTGGCCTAGCAGTAAGGCGTTAGGCTGGTAAGCGGAAGGACCTCGGTTCGATACAGGTTCGGCTCTCCTTTCTCTTCAAAAAGGTTGTGGTTTACAGACACTGTCTTGTGAGTTTGTCCATCACTTCCTACTGAAACATTAAAATGGCTCTCATCGCTGCCCATCTTAATGCAGGAGTCATCCTGGTGGTGACAGTGTAGCGATAGGTATATAATCTCCCTCTCCCCCCCACCTCCATACCCCCTCACCCCCCCTTCTCCCCGTCCCTAATAAGCCGTACGGTTTCTGTGGACGTTAAGCACCATGTTTACTTACTTACTTACTTTACTTTACATTCTCAAAAAGGGATGCCCTCCAGTGGCATAATATTATATACCCTACATTTCAGGCACATTCGGCCACACATGTGTGCGTAGGCATATACTTCTGGAGGAGTCGATGTACCTTGCACTTAACGCATGCCAGGTGAGAGATACTGTAGGCGACCCAGGTCTTTGTTGTTGTGCTTCAGTGACGTCTTTCGATCTCTAATTAACTCCCTTATTAACTCCCTTGTGTGTACTGCAGGTACCTGTGTGCCACGGAACACGTACTGCCGGTACCAGTGTGCCACGGAATACGTACTAACTGTACCTGTGTGCCACTTTTCACTGTAGATCTGGCCGACTCTCGGTCGCAAAATGGCCCCGCCCGGATCTCAGATTCACACAGTTCCACACTTATTTTTGCTTCCATCAGGTAGCTAAATGATCAATTATATGTGAGCAAGTGCTCTTTGTACGTTTTACACTAATCCCGCCCCGCTTAACGGATCAATGCAATTTCATTACTGTACTTTAGTAACCCGGGAACCGGAGCAGACGACGCTTTTGTTTTGAAGCGCGGCGTGTGGCGTAACGCCACATGGCCTTCACACAGCCGACCGGCGATAGCCGCCAGTGCGCGCCTTTTTCAAATCTGTTTTTCTCCCTTAACATTTTGACCGCTTGTTTGTTTACCTACTCTTTGTCTATCTAGTCCTTTTTATGCACTAAGCTATGTATAATACAATTTGGCATCTTAGAATGTTTATTTAACGTTTATTCAGACACCGGATCGAGCTTAATTAGTAATAGTAGCCGATGCCTCTCTAGGTCCATTCTTTTATAGCCGTCGTCTGCATGGCGCGCTTTGTTTAGTACTAGTAAATGGTAGTGAAATGTTGTTTTGATTCGATTAAAGTAATTCTGTGTCGATCAATGCGTTGTCGTATAGTATTTTGCTTAGCTGACTTCATGTTTAGTGTTTATTTTGGGCTGAAATTAACTTATTAAGTATTGTGTACTGTAGAAGCTAAGTTGTATTCATAGACTACTTAATCTCACTATCAGCGCTGCTGCGACTAAGGTTACGCGCCCCAGGCGAAAGTTCGCACCGATTGTTTTAATGCTAGTCTTTGAGTTTGTCTTGCTTCTCTTACAGAGCGTTGTATTGTAATTGTTATGTACCATTTTAACCGTGGGAGCGTGCTCTTTATTCCGATGTAAGTTTTAGTGACATTTATATTTTGTACATTGTGTTAGTTGTGATTTAGTTGTACGAATCTGTATATAGACAGGCGCAAGCCACGCTTCCCACTCTTTGTGTAAATAAAATAAGTCATGTGTGTACATTTTGTTTATACGGTTTAAAAGATGGTAACTGTAGCTTTCATTTGATGTTTTTCATGTTTTAATTGGTTTAGTTATTGTAGAGGAAAGTGTATTTGTGCGGGCCAGGGAAACACAATTGTCAGCCATTTTGTGGTCCAGAGGGGCGATTTTACTGTAGCGATAGCGTGTGTTCCCTGTGGCCCGCGCCGTTCTCTTATCTATGCGTGAGCGTGAGGATTTTGTGTGTGTGCTGAAAACTGTCTGCGGCTGAACAAGTAAAAACTGATTGCTGCCATACGCCTGCTGTGGTCTCCACTTTATTGACTCCGCTGCCTGTGTCTTGTCCTTTGACCACTCCGCACCATTACAACTTTGGCGCTGCGAGCAGGATGAGCGGAGCGACCCGAGACCACAGCAGGTTGAGTGACCACGGCCCAGACCGCAGCAGACAACCCTGATGATGATGGCCAACCACCGACGCCGGGTACCACAACTGACGACCCGGCTAGCCACCAGCACCACCGACGACCCCGGCTAGCCACCAACACCACCGATGTCGCGGTACAACTGACGACCCCGGCTAGCCACCAGCACCATCGACGACCCCGGCTAGCCACCATCACCACCGACGACCCCGGCTAGCCACCAACACCACCGATGTCGCGGTACCACAACTGACGACCCCGGCTAGCCACCAGCACCATCGACGACCCCGGCTAGCCACCAACACCATCGACGCCGCCGGCCAGCAGTCTCCATCTCCGCGGCCAGACGTCAGTGACTGAGTCAGACAGTGACGATGAACTATGCGTGTTAACACCGAAGAATCCAGCTCGTGCTGCTGTTGCTGTGCCAGTAGTGACACATGTCATCCAGCGACCACCTGTGCCTCTGCCTAGACGCTCACGACGTCTGGCAGAGAAGAACATTATTCAACAGTAACCCGACCGCAAAGTTACCTGGCGCAGTACCGTAAGTGTTTTGAAATTAGCTGTTTTGTTGACATGACATGTGTGTGATTGCATTTTATACAGTGTTCATGATTTTTATGTCAGATGCCATCTGTATTACTAGGTTCATGGTATGTTTTTATCTTGGCTATTTTGTAGGTGCAATGTGTCGGAAACAACGGTACTTAGGAGAATTTTGCTTAAATGCAAATCTTCTAGTCTAACTGCCTGTTTTACTGGCAAATAGTGCGGATTTTTTTGGTGACCTAAATGGATTGTGAAATGTGATAACTCAGTGACCGGTTGCTTCAGTACATACTCAGGCCTTTTTCAGTAGGTTGTAGATAGTAGAGGATCATTGTTTAAATAACAACCCTCTGTTGATCTAAGGCATAATGCCGCCTCTGATTTGGTCTTATTTGAAATCGCGGACTCTCATATTAAATATATGTTAGTCAAAGGATTGATTTTGTTTCCCGGTTCAGCCGGAGATCTTAGCCCATTCTAGGTTGTTACGTTAAATACGTCGCCTGACAGATTGGTGTTTTTACTCAGCGAGGACGCTGGTAGTGGTAGAGTAGGGGGGGATGTGAGCAAGTGCTCTTTGTACGTTTTACACTAATCCCGCCCCGCTTAACGGATCAATGCAATTTCATTACTGTACTTTAGTAACCCGGGAACCGGAGCAGACGACGCTTTTGTTTTGAAGCGCGGCGTGTGGCGTAACGCCACATGGCCTTCACACAGCCGACCGGCGATAGCCGCCAGTGCGCGCCTTTTTCAAATCTGTTTTTCTCCCTTAACATTTTGACCGCTTGTTTGTTTACCTACTCTTTGTCTATCTAGTCCTTTTTATGCACTAAGCTATGTATAATACAATTTGGCATCTTAGAATGTTTATTTAACGTTTATTCAGACACCGGATCGAGCTTAATTAGTAATAGTAGCCGATGCCTCTCTAGGTCCATTCTTTTATAGCCGTCGTCTGCATGGCGCGCTTTGTTTAGTACTAGTAAATGGTAGTGAAATGTTGTTTTGATTCGATTAAAGTAATTCTGTGTCGATCAATGCGTTGTCGTATAGTATTTTGCTTAGCTGACTTCATGTTTAGTGTTTATTTTGGGCTGAAATTAACTTATTAAGTATTGTGTACTGTAGAAGCTAAGTTGTATTCATAGACTACTTAATCTCACTATCAGCGCTGCTGCGACTAAGGTTACGCGCCCCAGGCGAAAGTTCGCACCGATTGTTTTAATGCTAGTCTTTGAGTTTGTCTTGCTTCTCTTACAGAGCGTTGTATTGTAATTGTTATGTACCATTTTAACCGTGGGAGCGTGCTCTTTATTCCGATGTAAGTTTTAGTGACATTTATATTTTGTACATTGTGTTAGTTGTGATTTAGTTGTACGAATCTGTATATAGACAGGCGCAAGCCACGCTTCCCACTCTTTGTGTAAATAAAATAAGTCATGTGTGTACATTTTGTTTATACGGTTTAAAAGATGGTAACTGTAGCTTTCATTTGATGTTTTTCATGTTTTAATTGGTTTAGTTATTGTAGAGGAAAGTGTATTTGTGCGGGCCAGGGAAACACAATTGTCAGCCATTTTGTGGTCCAGAGGGGCGATTTTACTGTAGCGATAGCGTGTGTTCCCTGTGGCCCGCGCCGTTCTCTTATCTATGCGTGAGCGTGAGGATTTTGTGTGTGTGCTGAAAACTGTCTGCGGCTGAACAAGTAAAAACTGATTGCTGCCATACGCCTGCTGTGGTCTCCACTTTATTGACTCCGCTGCCTGTGTCTTGTCCTTTGACCACTCCGCACCATTACATATAATTACCGTTTTTGCGTTGTGTTTTTTTAATTATTGGAACAGCCTTAGTTTCGTTCGAGGTTTGTTCCGATGGAATACAGCACATCAGTGAAAGAAGTACAAAAGTAATTGTCGCAAAAACGGTAATTCTAATAAATCATTTGGCTACCAGGGAGAAGAGTAGATCACTGTGGAATTGCAAGATCCATTTTGCGACTGAGCAGTAGTAAAAATGAGGAGGCAGTATTCGCCTTTGCCAAAATTCAGTCGCATCCAGTCGAACGTATGCTAGCGACTACGGTTGCGCCAGGATCTTTTTCAGCTGCTGTAATACTTCTCTCTCTCTCTCAACGATAATATTTTCACTAGACTTTGCTGCCGAGCGCTTCTTCACACGTGTAAACCAGGTAAAAGCGACATGTTTTCAGCTGAAGTGAAAACAAAAGCGTAGAAAGGAAACGACAGCGTAGAAAGGAAGTGAATTTCCGACCAATCAACTTTGAAATACAACAGCCGGAAATGACATTTAAACCAACCAGCATCGTTGACAGGAATGCGGTTACGCAAACAGATTTGCGTTCCAAACCTTGCCGATCTGGTTTCGTTGATGCGCTAAATGACTGTCGATTATCTTGATCGCTTTGAAAGTATATGTGCATCAAGATGACGCACGGATCTCTAATCTGTGCGTCAACATTCAAATCTGTGCGTAATAGACCCGCCGTTGTGCGTTATCGGGAGCCACGGAACACGTACTTCCTGTACCTGTGTGCCGGCTTCTGCAGGAAGACAGTTACGTGTGTAAAGATCTCACCCGAGTCCGGATGAACCATTTCATTTTATTGCCTGGGCAACGAAGATAACAGAAACAACAATTGAGAGGCAAAAACGGCCACTAACGAACAGTCATTTTGAACAACCAGTCAACTGACTCGCGCAGTCTTAAGCTAAATTAGAAATAAGATGATATTTTACTAATTGAGATTTTTAAAATTATTTTATATTCAGGTTGGCAAAACAGCAAATCGACTTGAGAAGACAACGCAATGAGTAATCAATGTTTACCAGAGTTCTACGTAGAATTACACTTTCTTTGTGATTGGTCGAACGAAAGGTAAAATCCGCATGTCTGCCGTACTCACTGCAATTAGTGAAAACCCATTCTTTCGATTTCAGTGTTATATATACACCTAGTTCTTTATCTCTCTTTCTTCCGCCCCCCCCCCCCCCCCCAGCCCCCCCTCCCCCGCCTCTTCCCCATCCCACCCTCCCCTTCCCTTCATTCTATTTTCATTCTATGTGTGATCAATCTGGCTTTACCTGCAAATACTTTACTTCCGGTTGCTTCCTAACGAGATGTCAAATGGATAACTCAGCTGTAACCATAAGCGTGTAAGAGCGTTGACCTTTACAGCAAGGCGATTTTGTTGCTTTTTAGCCCAGAGAGGACGTTTGACGATGCACTGCGGTGCAGGGGACAGCTTTTTGCGATCTGCAGTGACCCCAAAACATTTGGAAATTACACGGGTGTTATTTCCTTGTAGTCTTTTCTCGTGTTTGAAAAACTGAATGTCTGCCAATTAATGGCATTTCAACTAATTCAACAAGCACCTGATCTGAAACACAAAGTTCATAGGCAGAGTTAAACTACTCTATTCTCCGACATGAAAACAAGAGACAATAACAGTAAATAAACAAACAAACATAAACCATCCAAATAACCGGACTGATAAAAAGACACTTACCAACCACCATTAAACTGACACTTTGGTTTTCTTCGCGAGACACTGCTGCGACTTTATAATGATGATATGATGATTTCTATAGTGCATAATTCTAGCGACTTGAATGCTCAATGCCGTGAAAGAGACTTTTTTGTTTTGTTTTTGTTTTTTGAAAAACTAGATACAGAAAAAAGTCAGGGTAATTAAGGGTAATTAAGTTACAGAAAAGAGAGACGGTACACAGCGGTTCCATTACACACACACACACACACACACACACACACACACACACACACACACACACACACACACACACACACACACACACAAGTCCTTTACAAAACGTGGCGCCCTGTCAAGGATCCAATAGGACAGGTGCCAGCAAGCACGTGAGTCAACATGCCAATCGCTGACTCCACGGAGGATGCAGACACGCGGCCAGTGCATAAAACCAGAGCGGACCTTGACAGTCAGCACCGAAGACGATAGCGAGGGTTGTTACCCTCGGAGTTCTTAGCCACGCCTCCCACAGCTACGTTCCTAAAGCTTCCGCTCTGACCACCACGCCGTCCTGTGCTCTGTGGTAGAATGCAGGGGGACTTCAGTGTGATTTCAGCATGTTCCAATATGCAGTTTACCTCATTTGTTTGCAGCTAATATCTCTCGCCATCGGTGAATAAATATATACTTACGCCAGTACTTTTCAAGGTTTCGTTCGGAGTCGACCAGTCTTTCGCTCTGCTGCTCGCCCTGATATATCCGCACCGGTTGACTGGGCGTAAAACATTAACTTACTTACTTTCGCTCTGCTGCTCGCCCGGATATATCCGCACTGGTTGACTGGGCGTAAAACACCAACTTACTTTTGCTCTGCTGCTATGCTTCAGCTTGTGAACCGATCAAGGTGACCACTCTTCGAGCTTTTCGCGCAGAGTATTAATTGTGACGTTAAGATTGGCCGAAGTTGCTCGGGTGACAGGAACCCCGGAGCCTTCTATGACGTGGAGCGCAGATCTCCGAGAGAGCTGCAGCTCCCAAACGATTCGGTCGTCAGTGACACTCATTCCCATCACAAAATCACGAGCTGCAATAAACAATGCTTACCCGCTCACTTGAGTGGCCAAAAGGACAATGATTACCCGCCCACGCGAGTTGCTAAAAGGACAAAGCTTACCCGCCCACGCGAGTTGCTAAAAGGACAATGCTTACCGGCCCACGCGAGTTGCCAAAAGGACAATGATTACCCGCCCACGCGAGTTGCTAAAAGGACAATGCTTACCCGCCCACGCGAGTTACTAAAAGGACAATGCTTACATGCCCACGCGAGTTGCTAAAAGGACAATGCTTACCCGCCCACGCGAGTTGCTAAAAGAACAATGCTTACCCGCCCACAAGAGTTGCTAAAAGGACAATGCTTACCTGCTCAAGCGAGTTGCTAAAAGGACAATGCTTACCCGCCCACGCGAGTTGCTAAAAGGACAATGCTTACCCGCCCACAAGAGTTGCTAAAAGAACAATGCTTACCCGCCCACAAGAGTTGCTAAAAGGACAATGCTTACCCGCTCAAGCGAGTTGCTAAAAGGACAATGCTTACCCGCCCACGCGAGCTGCCAAAAGGACATTACTTACCCGCCCACGCGAGTTGCTAAAAGGACAATGCTTACCCGCCCCACGCGTGTTGCCACAAGGACAGTGCTTACCCGCCCACACGAAACTGCTAAAAGGACAATGCTTACTCGTCCACATGAGTTGCAAAAAGGACAATGCTTACCCACCCACGCGAGTTGCTAACAGGACAATGCTTACCCGCCCACACAAAAATTGCTAAAAGGACAATGCTTACCCGCCCACACGAAAATTGCTAAAAGGACAATGCTTACCCGCCCACATGAGTTGCTAAATGGACAATGCTTACCGGCCCACGCGAGTTGCCACAAGGACAATGATTACCCGCCCATACGAGTTGCCAAAAGGACAATGCTTACCCGCCAATACGAGTTGCCAAAAGGACAATGCTTACCCGCCCATACGAGTTGCCAAAAGGACAATGCTTACCCGCCCACACGAGGTGCAAAGCCTGGCCCTTACGAGCGACGACCTTGACCCAGGAGCGACCCTGATCGGCCACCACGTCGACGAGAAGGTTGTGCTGGCGATCGGGAGCGGTGAACGATCGCAAGACGCGGGTAACGCCCGGGAGGCAGGTGGCGGCATGGACGACGGCGGCAAAGTGGCTGAGGTTGCTGCTCTGCAGGTGTGCCGCCTGGGTCGCCTCGTCCTTCTGGGAAAGCTGCAAGCAAAAAGGGGGAACGTCAAACGAAAAATACACGACTGATGACTGGTTCTTAACATTCAACACCCCCACCTTCTGGGAAAGCTGCAAGCAAAAAGGGGGAACGTCAAACGAAAAATACACGACTGATGACTGGTTCTTAACATTCAACACCCCCACCTTCTGGGAAAGCTGCAAGCAAAAACGAAAAATACACGACTGATGACTGGTTCTTAACATTCAACACCCCCACCTTCTGGGAAAGCTGCAAGCAAAAAGGGGGAACGTCAAACGAAAAATACACGACTGATGACTGGTTCTTAACATTCAACACCCCAGCTTCTGGAAAAGCTGCAAGCAAAAGGGGGAACGTCAAACGAAACGTAAACGACTGATGACTGATTCTTAACATTCGACGCCCCACCAGTTAACCACGAAGATCACACTCAGGGCGAAACACACACAACGTCAGCACATCACATGCGAAACGTCTAGTTCATTGCTCATGGCCTATGTCACCTATATGCTTGAGAAAAGGATTTGGGATAAATGAAGTTGAATACACCGGGAAGACAGAAAAAGAAAAGAAAAAACAACAAAAAACTCCACATAACTGATGGATTTCCTGGTTGTATGTGCCTGTGCATGCTTATGCTGAGACCTACAGGGGCTTTAGAATAGAAAACCTTCAATAACCCTGGTCACCATTCTGAACAGGTGACCCTAAAGTGACCGATGACCGTGACGACGACCATACCGCTCCACATCCACCTTTAATTCTCCCTCTAAAGTCCAGACTCTACAGGGACCATCGTAAGGTGACACAGTGTGTGTGTGTGTGTGTGTGTGTGTGTGTGTGTGTGTGTGTGTGTGTGTGTGTGTGTGTGTGTGTGTGTGTGTGTGTGTGTGTGTGTGTGCCTGTGCGTGGACATCGGTCGAGAGGGGGCCGGAGGTGGGCCGAGACAACGAAGAGAAAGCCATTCTTGATGTCACAGGTGGTACGGAGGACAAAATCTTGGTTTTCAGCGCGGAAGAAAAATTAGAGAAACTTTCTCAGAGCCTTGAAGTGTTCATGGATGTGCCGTTTGCTGCTGCTCCTTCTTCTGTCATGGTGCTTTAAGTCCACCATAAGGCTTATTAGCGACGGGGAGCCCAGGACGGCCACCTCGACTTCCACACAGCTCCTGAGCTCTCTCATCTTCTTCAATGTTGCTCTACGTCCGCAGAAACCATAAGGCTCACTAGGGACGCTCCTGAGCTCTGCTGCTGCCCCTCACCTGTTTACACAAACGCACATTTCCCACTGCCGTTTCTGCGAAGCGACTCGATCCCGACGGCCATCTCGACTTCCACGCCGCTCCCGAGTTCTCTCATCTTCTTCAGTGTTGCTCTACGTGCACAGAAGCCGTAAGGCTTATTAGGGACGGGGAGCCCAGGACGGCCATCTCGATTTCCACACCGCTCCTGAGCTCTCTCATCTTCTTCAGTGTTGCTCTACGTCCACAGAAGCCATAAGACTTATTAGGGACGGGGAGCCAGGACGGCTCCTTGACTTTCAGACAGCTCCTGAGCTCTGTTGCTGCCCCTTGCTTGTTTTCACAAACGTACATTTTTCACAGCCGTTTCTGCGAAGCGACTCCCGTTACACAGCCAGAATTTTTAAAAATGGCATTGGAGTACTCAAAGCGTAACATGTGGGCTGGCATTATTCAGTTGGCGAATGAGCAAAATTATGATTCTGGCTCCGGGCGGGACTGATACACCCAGTGGGCTCTTTATCAAGGGGGCAGTCCTTTCTTCTTTTCACACTTTCCGTTTGGATTATGATATAAATACAAAGACTCAGTCAATCACTTGTTGTTACTGGGATTTTTCTCCTTCTACACCGGCCTAAATAATGGAACGCACGTGTACTCGAAAATAGCTGACATATTTTTGTATGGAGTACCCACTGTGAGTGAGTGAATGAGTCAGCGAGTGAGTGAGTGAGCAAGCAATACAAGATAAACTTCTTTATTTAGTAGGGTAAAAGAGAAGAATGTACGCGTTTTTACATCCAGAGAGAGAGAGAACTCGAACCCGAAAACTCGACAAAAGACAGGCAGACAGAGAGACAAAGCGGGAACATGGAGTCCACTGGTCCTCAATATATCGCACCCACGAACCATCAGTCAACAGGAATCAAAAGGAAAACAACAGCTTAGGAACCCCACAAGGGAACATTCAAATACAAATGATACGACCTTATTTATAGCCATAAAATGTGTTTGATAAGACGGTTAAAAATACTCTCTCTCTCTCTCTCTCTCTCTCTCTCTCTCTCCAGCTTCGTTAGCGGTTAGCAGTTACATATCTTCCTCCCAAAATACCGTATAGGTGTGGACCAGACGACCCAAGTGTATGTTTTCTGTACAGGGGGCAACAAGGCGGCCTGTGCCGGGGCTATATCACGATCAATGAGTGGCATTAGCCAGCGATCGATACTAGTGACCTTTCCGCGCTTGCTGCTTTAGCTTAAACAGTGTTGTTGCAGCGAGCCACTGCAGCAGGTGCACACCGAGTGATCAAGAGGGCCGTCTGGCTGCTTTCGTTTTCAGATTTCCTGCACTTGGTACGCCCACAGAGGAAGCTAGAAAACGTACCGTTCCTGGCGTCTCTCCTGAATGGACAGGAATGGTTCATCAGTCTTCAAGGCGGACCCGTGGGGATACAATGACAGTGTCTGCACGCCTCCCACTCCCATTCTTCTCTCTCTCTCTCTCTCTTCTTTTGAAAAGGGAGCGTAATTTTATTTTTTTATTTTTTTATTTTATATTTTAAATCGAACACTCAGTCGATGCACATCCAAATCCCCAAATATAATACCTACAACTCTCTTTCCACCTCTCTCTTGTGACCTTAATTATGGGTCAAGGGCAGCATAACAATAGACGATTTCCGGGGGGAAAAGGCGAAGATAATTTGACAGTGTTTTCTTACTCCTGGAGAGTGAAGTCCCCTGAATGCAGGCGGCAGCGGAGAAGAGCTGATCTGCGACAGTTTTAGATCTTCAGGCATGGACCTATTATAATTTATACTGGACTACCAGCTGGGGGAACCTACTATCCGATCTGCACGATCCCCGCGAGCAGTGAGTGTTTGATCGGCATTTCTGATGCCTTTTCTGCCTTTTGTTTACGGGTATCCGTCATCTTCCCCACGTGCTCACTGTACCCCCAACAAAAGCGCGCCTACTCTGAGCTACACTCGCAGGCATGGACCAATATATACACGTCCATGCCCGAAAGCACTTACCGAATGCTGTTCCCTGGATTTCCGAAGATCGTCTATTATGAATGCACTAAAGACCGGCCAGAAACACGACCCCCCCCCCCCCCCACCCGAGTGTCCTGGTGGATTTTCACACAGCTTGGGACCAGCCAGGAACCGGATGGCTACCTCAGACCACCCGCCTTCTTCTCTGCTTTGGGTTCCATCCTTATGAACGTCCATCTGAACTTACGCAGGTGGTGAAATTTAAAAAATAAAAATAAAAGGGGGGGGGGGGAGGTATCCCCCCCCCCCCCCCCCCCCACACACACACACACCCCGGACGCTGATCTCGCCTTCATCAGTTTGCGTGTCAATTCTCTAGGGAGGCGGGTGTAGGTGTCAGTCTAATTTACCTCACTCACTCACACGCATACACGCGCGCGCGCGCGCGCGCACACACACACACACACACACGCACACGCGCACACACTCACACACACACACACACACACACACACACACACACACACACACACACAAAGAAGAAGAAGAAGAAGAAGAAGAAAAGAGGAGAAAGAAGAGCGAGAGAGGGAGACAGAAGGAAAACAAAAGGGGCCTACTTACTAACACTGCGAATGACGCAACTGTCTCATTGCAAGACGCCAAACGGCTGTGACGGGAAAATCACAGGAATCTCTCCAAGGTATTCACCGCAGTCGGCCACACCATCGCTGACAACAGGTCCCCAGGCCGACTTTAATTACCATTCCAAGACCGCCACTTACCAAATTGATTTGAAGAAAGTGGAAATGTTTTAGAGGAATTGCCCCCGTATCGATCGCAAACAGAAACCCGTTTGGCGGCCCGATCGGAAAAGTGCTGGAAGCAGCGTCAGCAGCAAGAACCAACAGTGAAAGGAGAGCGTGGATTACGAAGAGCGATTTCGTCGGTCAACACCAGTGTAAACAGACCCCGTCGTCCCCCAAGACCCCAATATTGCCTTCTAATTGAGATACTCGTAGAGAAGCGCATGCCCCTATGCCTGTTGTAAGAGTTCACCGCGCTCACAGTCATACGACGTCTCAAAACTCCAAGCACTCGTTTACGACATCCTTCCTTCAAACACTGCCGTATTTAGTTATGTCATAGGTTCCCAAAATCTGTCAGCTAACGAGCAGTTTTTCGTTGGTGCTCAAACAGTAGTAAGTTTGTTATAAACAATTCAAATAAAACAGGGCATGTCATTTATAGCCGCCGACAAAGTTTACACCAGCACAAATAAAACCACAATCGTTTGAATCGAGACGGAACTCTTCCTTTTTTCTTCTTCATTTTTTTTTTTTTTTTTTTACCCGGGGTGGATGCGTCTCATGTTTACGTGGGTGCTTGGGAGCTAGGCTGCTTCCACAGTCATATTAGTACCCAAACCTTTCGGAGGGCGCTGGCCGCGTCGGTGGACAGCTGCACGGAAGTAGAGTGACCCTTCAGTGGCATAACCAAATCTGGCAGAGTTTGGAGGAAGGTGCCGGAAAGCGATGCTCGGAGTGTGACAACGTCCAGCACAGCATCGTCAGCGTGCATGCTCGCATTATCACCCTTTTCCAAAGACGCTCTGAAAATGCTAGACAGCAAGGTTTCTGGGAACCATTGGTTCGTATGATTGTACATAATTATTAAGCCGTTTGAGTTGGGTTTGACAATTATTTCTGGCCAACAAAGAATGAAGCAGCGGCAGTCTGAACTAGAACAAACCAGACCGTAGGACCGTGGTCTCAGATCTCCGTTCAGACACAAAGTTAGTCATTGGATTTTAACGCGCTGTCAACTGCACAGGGCCATCTCAGGACGAAGGAACACCATCGCAATTCTATTTCTTCCCCATCCACAGGAGAGCTCTGCTCTCAGCCAGAGGCAATGTTCGTCGAATAGCGCGAATGTTCCCAGAACATGTTAAGCGAAGCTTTTTGGACCCCGAATATAGCTTCGTCGCAGTGCGACGAATACTCCGAACTATATTCGCAAAGCAAATGTTCGCCCAATTAAAAAACAACTATATTCGCCGAATACTCCCAACTATGTTCGCGAACAAATGTTCGCCCAATTAAGAACGGGCTTAAGTCTGAACACAAACACAGCTAGGGGGTCAGCAATGGTCGAGAATACACCTACGTGGAACTTCACTCATAAATAACGGACCCATTTTCCTGCCTCCAAAAGAAGACAAACAACTCTCAAGTAATAAACGGCCAGCCTGTAGCGTTAATTGCTTGTGATGACGAGCATGGTGACCTATTTCAGTCATTGGGCCCACGCTGCAAAATGCGTTAGTCACAAATAGTGGACATAAAACGAGAGGGACAGACAGACAGACAGACAGAGACAGACAGAGAGAGACAGAGAGAGAGAGGGAGTAGTTGGAAAAAATGGTGTCGAATCAGTGGGAAGACTGAAATTACTACTGTCGAATTATCGGCAGCAGGGGAAGCATGGACAATTATTCTGACCTGATTCAGGTTAACTTAGTGTAAGGGAGTGGGTATGGGGAGTTGAGGGAGAAGCAGGTTGGAAGCATGGATGAAGAGCCACAAGTCAGAGGTTGCTATAACATAACTTTTATTTGTACACCAACCAACCAGGAAACAGTGTAGGCTCTCCCTTGAGATGAACACATGAATACCGGCCGCAACAGTAAACAAACAACCTGCCTCTGCAGGGACACTGGGGGAAAAGGGATGCTGCCGGCCCAGCACACAACTTTTAACACCTTAGATAATTGGGGCCATAAAACCCCCACCCAATCAAAAGGGAAAAGGACCGGAAAGAAAAGGTTATAGGGTCATGTCCGGAACATGTGCACAATACACTCGGTTACATTAGAAAGAACCGTTAATAGCTCTGGGTTCTCAACTGAGGGGACTATAACTTCTGCGCCGGCAGTACCCAACAGCACGGTTTTAGATATGTATAATTTATGAATACCACTTTTCCAGAATTGCCCCCACAACCTCCCCATCCCAACCCACCCCGCACCGCTCCCCAGCTGAGAACGACATTTTTAAAAGCTACATTAATCCTCTATCGCCCTGCCGTCTCTCGGTTCAGACAATATCAGGGCTACTCGTTATCATGTTTGCCTGTAGATATTATGATGCTCTCTCTCTCTCTCTCTCTCTCTCTCTCTCTCTCTCTCTCTCTCCCCCCTACCCTTTCTCCCTCTCTCTCCTCCCCTCTCTCTCTTCCTCTCCACTCCCCTCTCTTCCTCTCTCTCCCTCTCCTCTCTCCCCCCTCTCCCTCCCCCTCCCTCTCTGTTTTGGCCAGGCAGTCGGGAAAACTTCCCCTACTCTTCTCCGATTTCCAACTGCCTAGGGATCCGGTCTGTGCACACACCCATAAGCGCACATCACACCCAATATTGCTTCTCGCCCTAATCCGACGCAGGACCAGACGTTCTGACCCCCAGCCCCTGGCAAGAAGGGAACGTACAACGTTGGCTGCACTCTGCCACCGCGGCCGTCTACTCATTTACCTTCCCCGGTCTACGGGTCTAAATATACACAGCCACGACTGAACCTTACAGGATTCTCTCTGCGTGTGGAACTAAACCCGCGAACCTGACGCTGACGGATCACTCCCTTGACTGCAATGCTCGCCAGCTGAACGTATTGTGTTGCCGGTGTTAGCGAGTGGCACGTACGGCACGCCGAACGCAAACACCTCTGATTGGAATCAACAACAAAATTTCCAGCGTTCGGCTGACGTCACGCACTCGAGGAGGGGCACAACAACAGGTTCCTCAATCGCCAACAATACACTTCTCATCTGACATGCAAGCAAGACACGAGTGGAGACAGAAAAAAAAAAAAAAAAAAAAACCACCAGCGTCACAAACACATAAAAGATTCAAAAGAACGCTTATTTACTATAACATAGACACACAATCTGCAAATTGTCGGGGTAATCCCCTTTCGTCAAGCGACAAAACGACACTTAAACAACAGTTGAACGGTTAAAAACGAGGAAAAATGAAATGACTTCTCTTCTGTTTTGGTTCTGTTGTTGTTCAGTGCTTGGAAGGATGACCACCAGGGTCACATTCATTTTCCCGATAAAGCGTATCTATCCCTCTATTCCCCCCCCCCCCCCATCCCCCGCCCCTCCCGTCCCTCCCCAATGTCACATATAATACCCTCCGTTCAGCCCAAGCATATTCGGCGACAAACACCCGAGTGAAAGTAACACATCTAATAGAACGATGACCTCCGTCGAGCGCTATTACAGTATTACTATTAGTTCCTTCTGCTGCTTCCACTCAGAGTTCTCCTGCCACAGGCGGTCGATGCCACATTCCGAGAGTTGTAGCCGCATAATTCTCTGACTGCAAAAAGCGCTGTTCGCAGCCGCAAAATCAACTTTGCAAGACACAATTAATTAATTACTGCCTCCCGTTTCTGTGGTGACTGCTACTTTCAGCTGCAGTGCACAAGACTAGAGGCTCTGAAGTTACATGTAGCTTTTGTTGTGTCGTCAAGTTGATTTTGTCTCCCCAAAACCGCCTCCAGCTTTTATTTCTATATTTATTTTTGAAGCTGCAAAGTTATCGTTGAAAAATGTGGATTTTGCAGTCAGCTGCATAAATGCCTGGAAAGAAACTCCTCCCTGACAGGCCCGCAGACAAAGAGATAACCCAAATAGCCAGTTTGCCATGTCTTCGCTAAGCCAAAACGAACTCGGCTCACTCACCAGTCCTTGCCTTTTATTCCGGACAATTCCTTTCTTTCCAGTGGCCGTACAGTGTGATCGGATATACAACGCGTTTCGAAATATGTCACATGAAAAGTCACTGTTACAAATTGTTACCAAATGATTTTGGAGTAAGTAACTTGGTGTTTTACACCCAGTCAACCAGTGCGGTTATATCAGGGCGATAGTGATTTTGGAAAGCGGATCAAAACACACATAGCAGTCATAATTGTTTCAGCTTTTAGTTGTTGTCTGTTTTGTTTTGTGAGAAAGCGCCCGTCTTTGTTGCAAGAGTAAGTCGCTTTACATCCAGCGTGCGTGATACTCTCTCGGACAACTGCAAACTTCGCAACCCAGCTCTGTCCGACTAAGTACCCCCGATGACTGGACTCTCTTAATATCATCAGCCATCTTTTGTCACACATGTTATATCAACAGCAAAAGTTTACGACCATCATTACTTATGTCACTGCCACCATCAGCTCAGATCCACTGAGACATCTTAAATTAGTGACTGACTGACTGGTGTTGACAAAGGGACTGAACGCCACGCACATTTTGGGAATCAATTCTCTACTGACGTTGCAATGGGTCCGCGGATTCTGAACGAGTGTTTCGGTTGGTGGCTTGATTAACTATTGATGGGCAGTTCATTCACATTACTGATTAGTGGACTGACCGCGGCTGGTTCGCTTGGCCCTCGGTTCATTCCAGAGTAACCTGGGCACTAACCTGGTGAGTTAAGTGACTCCCACATTCAAAGAGCACTCAGGACACAGTCCCGCAAGACGCTGTACCTTAATTACTCGTCGTGCCTTCTTACTGACTCGTATAAATTCCATTACAGATTCGGGCTTGTGTAAGCAGCCACTCGACGTACAGTGTACCTACTTGTTTTCTCGGAAACAACGGCGCGTCGAAACTCAATATCACAATGGGCCTCTGCATCTCTCCTCCTGATCAGAGAGCAAGTAAGTAACTTGATGTTTTACGTCCAGTCCAGGCACAGCTATATCAGGACGAAGATCGAGAGCAAGAAGAACAACATAAAAATTCATACGGAAAAAATACGTTACAGGCTATATCAGGGCGAAGATCGAGAGCAAGAAGAAGAAGAACATAAAAGTTCATACGGAAAAAGAAAAAGAAAAAAGAAAAAAAGAAAAAAAAAAAAAAAAACGTTACAAGCTATATCAGGGCGAAGATCGAGAGGAAGAAGAACAACATAAACGTTCATACGGAAAAACATGTTACACGCTATATTAGAGCGAAGATCGAGAGCAAGAAGAACAACAAAGAAGTTCATACGGAAAAACAAGTTACATGCTATATTAGAGCGAAGACCGAGAGCGAGAAGAACACCAACATAAAAGTTCATACGGAGAACCACGTTACACGCATGCACGGCGTCACACCCTAGCTAACATCAGTCTGCACACAAAGCTGTCCGCTCTCTTGTCGTTCCAGGCGAGCACTGTTAATCGGAACGACCGTATCATTCCAACGGTTGAACCCCGTTCAAACCAACTGGTCCCGTCTGGTGAAGGCCTAGGCCACTCCATCAGTACACCCTTGCTCCTGCCTGTGCCACTCCTCCGGTCCACCCCAGTGTCACTCCACCGGTGGACCCGCATCAGGTTACCCCTTCGGTCCAACCCAGTCCACCCCCGTGCCACTCCACAGTCCACCCAGGTCAAGTTACCCCTCTGGTCTAACCCGGTCCACTCCAGTGTCACTCCACCGGTGCACCCGAGTCAAGTTACCTTTCCGGTCCAACTCAGTCCACACCCGTGCCACTCCACCAGTCCACCCGAGGTACCCCTCCAGTCCAGGCATGTGTTAATTACTTACCTCTCCGGTCCAGTTAACCACTCCAGGCCTGCATCACTCCTCCAGTCCAACCCAGCCCTGGCCTGTGTCACTCCCAGAGACTGACCCGGTCCAGTCTCCCTTCAGCTATACCCGGTCCAGTCACTCTTTTCTGTCCAACATAGTCCAGGCTTGTCACCCCTTCAGTTCAACCCAGTCCTGACCTGTGTCACGAAGTGCAACCTTAGCCCTGGTCTATGTTTGTAATATACTCATCTTGTCCAAACCAGTCCAGGCCTGTGTCACTCTTGCAGTCCTGGCCTGTGTTTCTCGTGCAGTCCAGGCCAGTGCCACTCTTGCAGTCCAGGCTTATGCCACACTCTTGCAGTCCAGCCCTGAGTCACTCTTGCAGTCCAGTCCTCTGTCACTCTTCCAATCCAGGCCTGTGTCACTCTTGAGGTCAAGACCCGTGTCACTCTTGCAGTCCAGTCCTGTGTCACACCTCAGTCAAGGCCTGCGTCACTCGTGCAGTCTAAGTTCATGTCACTCTTGCAGTTCAGAACTGTATTACTCTTGCAGCCTGTCTTGTGTCACTCTTGCAGTCCAGTCCTGTGCCACACCTCCAGTCCAGACTTGTGTCACTCTTGCAGTCCAGGCCTGCGTCATTCTTGCAGTCATGGCCTGTGTCACTCTTCCAGTCCAGACCTGTCTCACTCTTGCAGTCCAGGCCTGTGCCACTCTTCCAGTCTAGGCCTGTGTCACTCTTGCAGTTCAGACCCGTGTCACTCGCGCAGTCCAGGCCTGTGTCACCTCCCCAGTCCAGGCCTGTGTCGCCTCCCCAGCCCAGGCCTGTGTCACTCTTCCAGTCCAGGCCTATCGGCGTCTGTGGGAAAACGATCGATGACTGAAGCATTCATGATTGATGACAGATCACCACGTCCGCCTGCTTCGTGCCGCCGGGCAGCCTCCCCCAGGACAAGCAATAATCACAGTGAGCAAAATGTCAAAATCCCTTGTCGCCCATCCACCTTGTCTTTCCTCAATCACGGCGTCTTCGCCAGGCTGGCTTCTTTCCAAACTCTGTGTCTGCCTGTCCCCCTCTTTGCCCATCTCTCTCTCTCTCTCTCTCTCTCTCTCTCTCTCTCTCTCTCTCTCTCTCTCTCTCTCTCCGGTACCATTTAAAGGTGACTGGTATGGAAAGCCCCCCCCCCCCCCCCCCCTTCTCCGGTGCCATTTAAAGGTGACTGGTACGGAAAGCCTCTCCCACTCTCTCTCCCCGGTGCCATTCAATGGTAACTGGTACTGGAAGCCTCTCCCTCCCTCTCTCTCTTGTTTTTTGTCGGCACCACGCAAGTGACAACGACGCAAATTCTGTCGCTGTTTGTTTTTTGTTGTTGAATTTTTCCCCCCTTTGGAAAGGGTATAAGCATTTTCATTACACGTGAAATGTACTATATATTCATACTTGATTGTTGTTTCCTATTTGGACGTGATTGGACTTCCGGTTGTTTCTTCCTTTCCGTTTTATTTTGAGGTGTCGATGCTACTGCATTATGTTTTGCCCTGTTGTAATGTACCTGGTCAACAAGGCGTTAAGTATCTACTCTCTGTGTCTCGTGTCTGATGTTCTTACGTGCCAGTATGACCCGGGGGTGGGGCGTTGGGTGGGGGGCTAGACAGACGGCTTTTGTTCAAAGGAGAAGAAAAACAGATGCACCGGCTAAAAGTTAAAAAAAAGTGTGGGTAAATAAAGCAAATATATGTGTGTAGTGTGTATGTGTATGCGCACGGGCCTGCGTGCATTCGTGCGTATGTGTGTGTGTGTGTGTGTTGGGGGGGGGGGGGTGTATGGGTGTGTGTGTGTGCATGTATGTGTGTGCTGTGTTGTGTTGTGTGTTGTATTGTGTTTTGTGTGCGTGTGCGCGCGCGCCGTGAATCACTTTCGACACCTTATATCACTCATTAAGCTGGGGGGAGGGGGGTGGCGGAGGAGGGGGCACTTCGCTCTGAGACTTCAGCTGCAGGCCGTTGACCACGATTGCTGTTACAGTTATTCCGGTGTTAACCATGCATGCTCGGGAATTCGACGTCTACGGCGCTGGTCAAACGACTGACAGAAGCGAAAGTCCAAACAATGCATCCGTAACCAGTGGATAAAGCTCGGCTCTGTGACCCCACCTACCCTTTGGACGCAGCTAGAGCACCCCCAGCTCTGGGTAAGAGCTGGTCAGAGCTGAACACAATCGGCAGCACCTGACTCTGGTGGGATTCGAACCCGCGAAGCCATCCGACCCGCGATCCGAAGTGACAACGACTACGCCACGCTGGCCGGTGGGAAAAAGCAAAACCGCGTACTCTTAACCGTGCTCTCTCTCTCTCTCTCTCGTCGCCCTGATATAACCGTAATGGTCGACTGGGCGTAAAACACGAAGTTGTTACTACTACTACTGCTACTGCTACTACTACTGCTGTTGCTGCTGCTACTACTACTACTACTATTCTCTCTCTCTCTCTCTCTCTCTCTCTCTCTCTCTCTCTCTCTCTCTCTCTCTCTCTCTGGTGAACACATGTCAAGTTACCGACAGGTTGCATTTTTGGAGCGCTCTTCAAAACTTCGTCGTTTTTGTTAATTACTGGAACATTAACGACTTTTCGATATCGAATTTAGCACACCGAGAAAGATCTCGCTACGATGCCAGCAGACCAGCAATCGCTGCGCCGTACCTGTGGCCGTTTTGTCATAATCTTCATATCTTTCATGACAAAGCGTGCAAAACTGGCTTCATCCGCCTTCCGCCATTACACGAGCAAAGCAAGGAGCGCTCAGGTACAGTGTGTTCTCTTGGTCACAGTGTTACTCCAGATACTGTTGTGTGCCAACGACATAGAGATGAACCCTGGGCCAAGCGAGAGTGAAACAGTGACGGACATGAAAGTATACATGCAGGACCTCTTCGAACATCAGGAGGTGAGAATACAAACTCTGTTACAACAACAACTCAATGCGCTTCGGTGTGTTGGAAAACCATCTCACTGAAAAGATAGACGAGTCTATGACCGCCGTCGAAACAGAAATTGAAGCCCTCCATGCCAAAACATGCCACCTTGAAAACTACTGTTGTGCCGCGCTACAAGAGACAGAAAGCACTAAGGCCGCTGTGACAGAGCTGGAAGACAGGCTACTGAAGATATCTGCTGACCTTGATGACAAGATAGACAGACTAGAAGTGTTTTCCAGGCGAGACAATCTAAAGTTTTTCAACGTGCCAATGTCTGTGTCTAATGAAAACTACGCAGACCGCGTTGAAAAAATTGTGGATATCCTGAGTGACACTGTGCCTGGTAAAACCTGGTGCCCTGACGACATTACCCGTGCTTACCGCCTCGGCAACAGCTACAACAACGACCGAGCAGCACCAGTGAACGTGACATTTGCTAAGTGGTCAGACAAAATGGCCGTTCTCACGAAAGGCAGAGAGGGACTGAAGAGGAAGGGAGTGAGAGTGGCAGGTGACTTGACAAGCAAGCAGCAGGCTAACATCCAGGAGCAACGCAACAGAGGTATGCATGCCTACTACAAAGGAAATCGCCTGGTGGTGGCTGGACCTCTTCAGCATCGACCCGCCCTACAGCGTGGTCAACATCGGCACAGCGGCGAACAGAACCGACGACCGACAGAGGACCGCCGTGCGCACTCCCACCCCGGCAGACGGACACAGCAGACGGAAGGCAGTGGCTACAGAGCAGAAGACCTCCCTCGTCCAGGAACCAGGCAACACCACGACCGCAACGACCCGTCACGTGACATCTACGGCACCAGACAACACCACGACCGCAACGACAAGCCACGTGACACCTACGGCACCAGGCAACACCACGACAGCAACAAGCCACGCAGCACCTACGACACCTGGCAACACGACGACTGCCAGAACACGGTGTGGGGCAACTACGATAGCGACTACTATTACGACTGGAACCAAGCCTACGCCTGGCAGACCTCCATGTACCACTTCCCGCCCCTACAATGGTACAGAGACTCCGCAAATGGCCACAACCCCGACAACCTGCAGTGTATTCCCATGGCTCAACAACAACAACAGTCAACTGAACTGACTGACGTAGCACATGTACAGTCACAGAACTCCACCCAGGACTGCGGGGCCAGAGACGGGGTGACACAGGGCGGTCCAGTACCAGAGGTGGCGGGTGACACGACTGACATAGCACAGTCACAGAACTCCACTCAGGACTGTGGAGCCAGAGACGGGGCGACACGGAGCGACCCAGTGCCAGAGGAGGCGGGTTGCATGACAGTCCGGGAGACCGCACCCCCGGACAACCAGCCCACCGATGCGATCCAGTCATCAGCTGCAGACCAGAATGCCCAAAGACAGGATTTTCTTCACGATGCCGGGTCAGAGAAATCAGACGACTCAGCAGGAGCGGAAGACACGATGTGTGACAACAAACAGCCTGATGCAGCGGTTCCCGACACAGCTGACACTGACACTGAACCTCTGACCTCGGAGATAGGTCATCCAGTCAGTGAAGGCGACATCGACACAGAACCTTTGACCCCAGAAACAGGTCAACCAATCAGCGAGCGTGACACCGACACAACTACACGGCTAAGTGACACGCACGTGCTGGAAAGTCCGTGTGGCAGTGACGGTCCGACCAGGCGACTGAGAAGTAAGTCCGTGAACACCGCTAAGGAAAAGAGACAACTGACTCTGCTAGAAAGCGTGTCCACGTCTGTTTCGAGCGGTACAAGCAACACGCACAAGCAGCCAACTTTAAAATAGGGACTCGGCCCGGCCCATGTCTTGGTTAGTAATAGTGTCACACCCAACCACGTAAGTCTCGTTTCTTACGACATTGAGGGCTTATCATCGCTGTATGATGCTGATACACGTTTGTACCTATCGGCCTTTGATTTCTGTCTTCTGGTAGAAACCTTTGCTTCATCTATCCCCTCGCACTTGTTTCCGGAACATGATGTTATTATTACACCAGGTGTAAGACTGACCGAGGCTGTCACAGCAAGATTGTCTGGTGGTCTCGCCTTGCTTGTGAAGAAGCAATGGAGTAGCTTTGTGGAACAAGTACACGTTGAGTACGATAATATGATAGTTTTGAAAGTGTCAAAAGATTTACTGGGCACAGAAAAACCTGTCGTGCTGCTCGGGGTATATTTACCACCTAGTTCATCCAGTTACTATCACGAAACTGATATTCAAAATGGAGTTGCTATGATTGAACAGTGCATTTTGGACGTGATTGAAAGTCTTGGTGATCTTCCTCTCATTCTGTTTGGAGACTTTAACGCCAGAACCGGAAATGAGAACTCTGATGCTGCGGACACTGTCGACTGTGGTTTTGGTATTTTTGGAAATAGTGAAGACGCACACAATTCTCCACATCGAGTGTCAAAAGATACTGTTGTGAATGATTTTGGTAGATACTTATTGAATGTTTGTACTGAGTTTGACTTGACAATTTTGAACGGGTCAGTAGATGGTAGCAATATTGGAAACTACACTTACATTTCTCCAACGGGCTGCAGTGTAGTTGACTATTTTGTTGCCTCGAAGACTCTGTTGTCTTTGTCCCTACGCTTGAATGTTGGTCAGAGAATCGAATCAAAGCATATGCCTGTGGAACTTTTGATTGAATCCAACAACACTGAAGTGAAACGGTCAGATAACAGAACAAAACTATTCAAAATTGAAAAGTTCCAATGGGATGAAGAAAAACGTTCTACATTTATGGAGCAGATAGCATCACCTTATGTCCTTAACCTTACCCGGGAAGCAACAGATTTAACTGATGTTGATATAAATGAGTCATTACTGAAGTTTCTAGAAGGTTTGCAAAAAGCTGGATCGTGCATGAAAAAGACCATCACTATTGGTAAAGGAAAAGCACAGGCATGGTTTGATGCTGAATGCAGGGTAACTAGGAAAGATTTGCGCCACCATTTAAGAAAATACCATAAAGGCAATACCGATTTCGAAAGACTACAGTACAACCAGAAGAGAAGAGAATACAAAGAACTGTTACGGGTGAAAAAGGCGGCGTACCGTAAAAAAGTACTGGACTCTTTACACTGCGCGAGTACAAACTCAGCAGAATTTTGGGGCAAACTTAAGTCGTATACAGGGAAAAAGTCGGAAACTACTGCAATTACAAAAGAAGAGTGGTTCGATCATTTTTCCAAAGTATTTGACCCAAAATTAACAACTAACAGTGCAAGTGTTACATTCTGTGAGGGTGATACTGGTGAGGATTGTGAGTCGACCACTGTAGAAGAAGAGTTTGATGTTTTGGGGGACGTATATTTTGAGTCATTGGAAGGTGACATCATTGAAGCTGAAGTTTATACTGCAGTGAGAGCATTAAAGAATGGAAAAGCAGCTGGACCAGACGGTATTATTGGGGAATTTTTCAAACATTCTGCCACTTTTGTTGTGCCATTTTTAGTAAAATTCTTTAACAGATTATTTACAACAGGTTCATACCCGCAAGCTTGGTCAGAAGCAATTATTCACCCGCTGCTGAAAAAAGGCGACGCTAACAACCCCGATAATTACAGGGGCATATCTCTGCTGAATATTTGTAGCAAACTCTATAGCCACATTCTTAACAACAGACTGAACAAATGGATTGAAGAGAACGAGATACTGGATGAATGCCAAGCAGGTTTTCGCAAAAACTACAATACTATTGATCATTTATTCACTATAGTTGCAACTATTCAAAAACAGCTATCCTATCATAGAAAACTCTTTGTCGCTTTTGTTGACTTCAGAAAGGCGTTTGACTCTGTTGTAAGAAAAAACTTATGGAAAATCTTGAGAAAGAATGGTGTGAATGGTAAAATGTTTCGTGCAATCACTAGTATGTACAATGTAGTTAAAGCTAAAGTGCGGGCAGGTGGTGACCTGACGGAGTCTTTCATGTGTCCGAGCGGCCTGAAGCAAGGCGAAGTGTGTAGTCCGGTTTTGTTTTCCCTGTTTATAAACGAGCTAGCCAGAGAAATTGTCCAGCGGGGTAGGCACGGAATACAGCTTATACCAGACCTTATCGAGATTTTTATACTCCTGTTTGCAGACGATGTTATTTTGATGTCTGACTCAGTATGTGGGTTGCAAAACCAATTGAATATTCTTTATGAAACGGCAAATCGCCTAGGATTGGTCGTCAATTTGGACAAGTCTAATATTGTTGTATTTAGAAATGGAGGTCACATTGCATGGAATGAAAAATGGTTTTATGGTCAGAGTCTTATATCTGTTGTAAATGTGTATAAGTACCTTGGAATCTGCTTGTCTACCAGGTTAACTTTCTCCCATGCTCTGAAGGACATGGCAGCTCGTGCCAAAATAGGTGTTGTCAACATCCTGAAACTACTTTGGTCGCTTGGGGAAAAATCTCCTTCGATTTTCTTCAAACTGTTCGATGTTCAAATTCAACCAATTCTCAATTATGGGGCTGAAGTCTGGGGTTTGGAGGCCGACTTGAAAGTTGCTGAAAGGATACACCTTTTTGCATTAAAAAGAGATTTTTGAATGTAAGCAGCCGAACTCCGAATGTTATGGTGTATGGTGAAACTGGGCGGTACCCTCTCTTTGTCAACATTTTTGTAAAATCTGTAAAATACTGGTTACGTATACTTAAGATGCCCGACCATCGTTTCCCATACAAATCCTACAAAATGCTACTTTACTTACACGAGCAAAATCGAAAAACGTGGGCCTCATCAGTATGCTTTCTGTTATATAAATATGGTTTTAACCATGTGTGGGAAAACCAGGGTGTTGGAGATGAGAAAACATTCCTTAAAGAATTTAAAAACAGACTTATTACCGAATACAAACAAGTGTGGTCTGATTCCATAGCTACTAGTGAAAGATACCTTATGTATAACACGTTTAAATCAAGCTTGACTATGTCACCATTTTTGCACGATTTAAAGCACATAAAAGCAAGAAATTGTTTGCTGAGAATAAGATTAGGTGTTTCACAACTGAGACCACACAGGCTTCGCTTTGCTAGGAATACTGAGGCAGACCTTGCATGTCCTTTTTGCAACAACGAGATTGAATCCGAAATTCACTTCATATTATCATGTCCTATGTACAATGACCTAAGAGACAAATATATACCACGCAAATATGTCAGATGTCCATCACTCTTTAAACTGTCAATGTTGTTTGCTTCTGAAAACAAGTATCTCCAACTCCGACTCGCTACTTTTCTACACAAGGCTTTTGATGTACGCGATACCGTTTTCTCTGGACAAATGTTGTACCTGTGAACCTTACGTTGACTTAAGGTTGCTTGACTGTGTTCGTCACCACAATTGACATGGGCCCACGGCCTTTTTCAATAAACCATTCAGACTCAGACTCAGACTCTCTCTCTCTCTCTCTCTCTCTCTCTCTCTCTCTCTCTCTCTCTCTCTCTCTCTCTCTCTCTCTGTGTGGATCATTTTGTCTTGTACCGCTTCGGGCATTAAAACTGCGATCAACGCCGTGAATGACGGCTTCAAAAATCATCCTCGGCCACTACACGGAAGGAGATGAGCCATTTCCGAGTTGGGGGGCAGTACAGGAAGATCAAAAAGTCGCCAACTGCTACACCGGCAAGCCAGCCGCTCGGGCGCCGAGCGCGCTCATCCGTTCTTTTCTTCTTGCAGGATCGCGCTGGAGACTGCCATCGGATGATGCGATTACGCTCTGAAGGCAAAGGAGCGGCCAAGCGGAAAACGACCATTCCAGCTTGTCTCCTGCCATGAGCGGAACGCTCAGTGGTCTCCTGGTGCAAAAACCAAGGGCAGGCCACTCACTGGGCCTCATTTATTGATCGTCTGTGCGGGTCAGCCCCACGAGCTGACCGACAACGACTGTTACCCATGGTACTAGGCATAAACATGTTTATTTATAGAACTGTGGCGTCAGTTTTAGTGGGCTGGGCGACAGTAGCTAGTAGCAGTAGCTAACAGAGTAACAGCAAGTAGGATGCCTGTACAAGCACAGTGCAGCGGGAATCGGTGAGGTAACAGAATGATGGTGACGAACTGGGTCTGTCACTACCAGCTGTTGGACAGCACGTGAAACCGTAGCGTGGTGCGGTGGGTTATGGCAGCAGATGGTGTTAGGCTTGGTCTCTCTCTACCAATCATTGTTGGACAGCACGTGAAACCGTAGCGTGGTGCGGTGGGTTAAGGCAGCAGATGGTGTTAGGCTGGGTCTTTCTCTACCAATCATTGTTGGACAGCACGTAAAACCGTAGCTTGGTGGGCATGCGGTAACATATGGTGTTAGGCTGGTTCTCTCTCTACCAATTGTTGTTGGACAGCACGTGAAACCGTAGCTTGGTGGGCATGCGGTAACATATGGTGTTAGGCTGGGTCTCTCTCTACCAATTGTTGTTGGACAGCACGTGAAAGCGTAGCTTGGTGGGCATGCGGTAACATATGGTGTTAGGCTGGGTCTCTCTCGACCAATTATTGTTGGACAGCACGTGAAACCGTAGCGTGGTGCGGTGGGTTAAGTCAGCAGATGGTGTTAGGCTGGATCTCTCACTATCAATTAGCACGTGAAACTGTAGCTTGGTGGGCATGGTGTGGAATAAGATAACAGATGGTGTTAGGCTGGGTCTCTCACTACCAATTATTGTTGGACAGAAGCTTGGTGGGTATGAGGTGGGATAAAGTAACAGCTGGTGTTAGGCTGGGTCTGTCATTACCAATTATTAATTGTTGGAGAGACCGTGAAACGTTAGCGTGGTTGGGTGGGACAAGGTCGGACAACAGACGGCGTTAGGCTGGGTCTGACATGCTCTACTGATTATTGTTGGACTGCCCGTAAAACCGCAGCGTAATGGGGTGGAGAAAGACAGCAGGTGGTGTCAGGCTGTAACTGTCTCTACCAGTTGTCGGGCAACACGTGAAACCATAGCGAGGCGGGTGGATCGGGTGGGGCAGCGCAGCAGATGGTGTTCGGCCGAGTCTGTCGCTATAATGAAGCCGAACGAACCCCAAAGGCATAGCAGTAGGCGAAGCATGCGGTGTGTAAAGCTGTATTCTGACCTACCATAATTAAGCTTAATTCGTGAGGGAAACGTTAATAGCTCTGGGTTTTCAACACGCGGGAGAAGAAAAAATGCGTCCTCTTTGCCTAACGGCCGAAGGGACAAATGAAGAAAAGACAGAGAGACAGACCGGAGAGAGACAGACAGCAGAGAGAGAGAGAGAGAGAGAGAGAGAGAGAGAGAGAGAGAGAGAGAGAGAGAGAGAGAGAGAGAGAGAGAGAGAGACAGAGACAGAGACAGAGAGACAGAGAGAGACAGAGACAGAGAGAGACAGAGACAGAGACAGAGAGAGACAGAGAGACAGAGAGAGACAGAGAGGGAGCGACAGACAGACAGACAGACAGAATCAGACAGAGACAGGGAGACAGACAGAGACAGACAGACAGAGACAGGCAGACAGACTGAGACAGAGGAACAGAATAATAACATTAGATTATTTATGGCGCCCCAACTCGCAAAAGCCCGGAGCGCTTACAAAGACATAAGGATACGCTCATTTTTTTCACGCACGCACGCACGTACGCACCCACACTACAAACACATACATTACTGGTGATGCGCAAAATGAGAAGAAAGAAAACGACAGATCAGTATGCGAAAGAGAAGAAGTGGGTTTTCAGTTTTGACTTAAAACTGAAGAGAGTGAAGACGAATGCCTGACAGAGAGAGGAAGTGAGTTCCAGATCACAGGTCCGATGTATTCAAAAGATCACTTCCCTAGGGTCCTTCTCCTGTCCACCTTAGGAACACGGAATATCCGAGTATCCGAGGCTGAGCGAAGAGAGCGAGAAGGAGAGTAGAGATGAAGCAACACGGAGAGGTATGGAGGAACTGTACCAGAGACTATGTGGAAGCAGATGACAGCCATTTTGTATCAAATCTGGGCTGCTGATTGGTAGCCATTGGAAATCGTACAGTAAAGGGATGATGTGGGCAGATTTAGAAGAGCACGAAAATGTTAATACGTGAAGATATGCACAAACCGTATACAATGAAATGACTACCAGTATGCACATTTGCAGATGGGCATCAGAAGTAAGGCATGTCAGTTTTTCATGAACATACAACACTCACTTCATACAAACATGCGTGACTTTAAAAGTAACAAAAACAGTACAGTTTTCTTACACTGATGAAGAAGGACAGTTATTACTCGCAGTGTTTAAAGGGGCGGCAACGGAGGAAGGGGGAGAGATGGACCCGGGGTGGTGGGGGGGGGGGGGGGCGGAGGGGGGGGGGGCGGCACACGGACAGAGACAGACCAACAGAGAGACAAAGAGAAACATAGAGAGTTTGGGGGGGGGGGGGGGTGAAGAGACAGACAGATAGACAGAGACAGAGAGAGACAGAGATAGAGAGACAGACAGACAGAGAGACAGAGAGAGACAGACAGACAGAGAGCAAGAGCGAGAGAGTCAGAGAGAAAGATAGGGGACGGGGGCGGGGTGGGGCGGGTGGGGGAGGGGGCGCCCCGCAGGCCCCACACTAAGCCATCGCAGCAACAACAGCGACTTTCAGTGTGTAGGGGAATGTTTGCGACCGCCGCCGCAGTCACTACAGTGCTGTGCGCCGTGCCTGCAGCAGCTCTGCAGCACCGAACGAGGCCCGACCCAGCAGCAAGCAAGCAAGTCAGCAGCGTGCGGGCACCGCGCGCTGTACTTTGTAATCCGTGTGCGTTGAGCGGATGGGAACAAGGGTCTACTCTATCTGATCACACTTGAGATCAGCGCTAGGGACCAGCACGCAAACTTCACCTGTGGATCAAAGCCAACGCGCACAGGACCGTGGATGCAAAGAAGAGGCGTACGTACAAACGACGCTAAAGCGGCACGGCCGCACTACCAACTGTCAACGGTGGTGGGGTGGTGGCGGCGGCGGTTGTGGTGGAACTGATTTGACAGTCACACTGATCTCGTCAGTGCTTCAAGTTACTCCCATCGACGATCCAGCCACCGTACGGGTGTCAACCGGCGCATCGGAACGATCAACCTCCTGCACTGGATGTGATTTGACCCCTGAATCAAGTAAGTTCGTTTTGTGCCACCTGAATCAAGTAAGTCCGTGTTGTGACTGCTGTGACTCAGTGGAGAAAACGGTAACGCGGCATGCGGACCGTCTGAACCCAACGCTTCTGCCGCCGCTCCTCACTGGGTTTCTGTGTAAGTGGGGTTCACCAGGGCAGCATGCAACTTCCAACTCCCATGCAATCAGCCAGTCAGTCAGTCAGCCAGTCACGAGCTGCTGTTAGTACAGTACTACAAACTCTTCCTGCTGACAGACATGTCAATACTGAACTGAGTGGTTCGTTGGCCATCGATTTCAAGCAGATAAGCTTTTTCTTCTTCGTGCTCTTCGTTTTTCTTTGTTTTTTGTTGTTGTTGTTTTTTGTTTTTTTATTGATGGCTGTAAAGTCGTTCGTCAGTCGAGGTTTCACTTAGAGCCAGCCGAGGTGGAACTCACGTCAGGTTCTGACAGAATGGGGACATCCGCAACGTGGCCGGCCAGTACTGGGGCTGGGTAACTTTGGGTTTCCACTGATCCACGCTACGCCAGTGTAACACCCACTCTTAGTCCACACTGAAGTCAGTTGTGTAACCTAATATTAAACAATCTAATACATCATGGTCAGGTTAGACTTGTTAATACACTGAAATTTCTGGACTTGGGTAAAAACAACGCAGCCGAAACGTCTCCATAGCAAACACCTTCTTGAAGAGAGAGAAAGGGGGGGGGGGGGGGGGGAGGAGCAGCAGCAGCAGCAGCAGCAGCAGCAGCAGCAGATCTTCCAGCACGAATCGCCGATCCATCAGTTCAGTGACCAACAGTTTAAGCCCAAAACACAGATCATCTACTGAAATAAATTCGCGTGACTGTCCCACTAAGGCACATATCCTGTTTACCTAAATTCGCGTGACTGTCCAACTAAGACGCAGGTAGCGAAATTCGTGCTGATTACCGAAACACGCAGGGGAAAAGAAAATAAAAAAGAAAAAGAAAAAAAATCGTGTCATTGTTCGGCCACTATGCCGAAGGGCCTGTTCACTGTTTCTTACCCTCCGACTCAGTATCTTCACCACAGAAACGACGGTAGACTTTAAACCCACGATGAGCAAACTGCGAACAGCACGAAGAAGGACTCGGCCTGAATTAAAGCATCTCCTTATCCACATTAGTCATACACGGAACGCTAGCTAAAGCTGCCTGCTCTGGCCAAGCAAGGAGGATGTACCTCTGGTGTACTTTATGTACCTTGTATTTACACGCATGCCAGATGAGAGTTTTTGTACTTATGTGACGTCTTTCGAGCTCTGATTAACTCTCTCGTGTGTTGATTCTGGCCAAGCTAGACCTGTTCTAGCCACTGGTCTGACCAAGCTAAATCTGTTCTTACCAAGCTAGACCTGTTCTGGCCACTGCTGTGACCAAACTAGACCTATTCTGGCCAAGCTAGACCTGTTTTGGCCAAGCTAGACCTGTTCTGTTCTGGCCAAGCCTAGAAAAGGGACAGTGAAGGCACTGTGTTCATATCAGTGCAGACAGTAGAAAAGTCCGCACCTGTAAAAAAGGAAGAAGAAGAAGAAGAAGAAGAAGAAGAAGAAGAAGAAGAAGAAGAAGAAGAAGAAAAGAAAAAAAGAAAGAAAAGAAAAGAAAAAAAGAATCCTTGGCGGAAGACCAACCTCAAAAGAGACCACCCTCTCTTGAGACCACTTTGCCCCTGACACCTTTCCTTTTACAGAAAAGTACACAGACAAGGTGAAGAATTAATGAACGCCTTTTAACAGAACACATGCGACGAGAAGACTTTAATATGCTTTTAGCATCTGAGGACATTAAACAAAACGAACGAACGAGAAGACCTGAAGTGTCCCATTAAAATACATTCATTCTTGACCTTTTGCATGCTTCGATTTTCTTTTGCTTCTTTTTTTTTCTTTTTTTCTTTTTTTCTTTCTTAAATTTCGTTTGTTGTTGTTGACTGCTTTCAGTCAATTATCCTTCTGAGTTTTTCTTCTCCCTTTACATTTCCACTAAATGAACAATCGACAAAAGACCGCCCTTTTACTTGGTATTTCTTATTTAAGGGCCACGTACACCTCTATCGTGGACACTTGATTTTTAGGGTGAGTTTACAAATTAAGCTAAAATGGATGTACAGCTGGTGGAGTTTATGTACCCCGTATTTACACGCATGCCAGGTGAGAGTTACCGTAGGCGACACAGGTCTTTGTTGTTGTACTTGTGTTACGTATTTCGAGCGCTAATTAACTCCCTTGAGTGTTGAACAGCTAAGCTAGTTCGTAGCTGATTCTAACCTCATGTCAACCGCGAAGGGGGTTATACCTCAGAACGAACAAACGCCGGCACGAGTTAATATTCCAAACTCTTTTGGTGATTCAAACTATGCAGCTGCAGTGTGGATTCGACTGTATTTATATGTAAGTAAGTAAACATGGTATAAGTAAGTAAACATGTCAGGGACAAAATCACAAGACAGTGTCCACAGGCCACAACTTTTGAAGAGAAAGGAGAGCCGAAGCGGATTCAAACCGATGTCCGCCTGCTTACCAGCCTAACGCCTTACCGCTAGGTCAAACCGGCTCAGGTAGGTAGGTAATGTTGCTTAATGTCCTCGGATGTCAGCTGACATATTAGGGACAAGCTGAGACCAATACCGAAGCATGGTTCAATTTAGCTTTACGTCCACAAAAACCAGAAGGCTCGTTAGGACGGACAGCCCAGGACGGCCACATCGACTCTCACACAGCTCCTGAACTATAAAAAAACGGCTCAGGTAGGTCGGTAGTGTTGCTTAATGTCCTCGGATGTCGGTTGACTTATTAGAAACAAGTTGAGACCAATGCCGAAGCATGGTTCAATATAGCTTTACGTCCACGGAAACCAGAAGGCTCGTTAGGACGGACAGCCCAGGACGGCCACCTCGACTCTCACACAGCTCCTGAACTATGAAAAACCGGCTCATATGATGATGAATTGATGCTTAATGTCCTCAGATGTCGGTTGACATATTTGGGACAAGCTGTGACCAATGCCGAAGCACGGTTCAATAATTCTTTACGTCCACGGAAACCAGAAGGCTCGTTACGACGGACAGCCCAGGACGGCCACCTCGACTCTCACACAGCTCCTGAACTATGACCCGGCTCATAGTATTTGACCTTATTTATATCGCTGCCAAAGAGCATTGCACACCATGGGCTGCCCCCCCCCCCCCCCCCTCCACCCACCCCAATCCCTCCTTCCTTCCCCGGAGGCCTTCACCATCAGCTCATCTTCATGGCCCGCTGGGCCCGCTGATCATAAAACAACAGGGGAGGTGGGGGAAGGGGGGGGGGGGGGCAACCACTGCAGCGTCTGACACAACAGGATAACGCACGCAAGGTTTCCCCCGGGCAGGGAGTGGTCTGCACAAGGAATCGCGCTGCTCAGATCCACGTTGCCCGTCCCTAATAAGCCGTACGGTTTCTATGGACGTTAAGCACCATGTTTACAGATCCACGTGGATTCCCAACGGCTGAGCTACGGACACTGTCTTTGTGACTCGATCTGTTCTGCACAGCAACTGCATGGTGCGGTGGTCGCTGCGCAATGCCGGACGGACACTGCCTTAACATCCGGTTGTTCTGGCGGCGGTCCACGGCAGCCTTGGTCTTCCGGGTTGGCGCCTGTTTCGAGGTTTCACTCTTCTGTCCCCCTTTTCCCACTCGTCCCCGTCCCAAATGGGCCTTCTCGCCTCCGTGGACGTCAAGCAGCAAAATCTCACTCACTCACATCCACACAGAGCTCAAGAGCTGTGTGAAAGTCGAGGTGGCCGTCCTTGGCTCCCGTCCCTAATAAGCCTACGGTTTCTGTAGACGTAAAGCAACACTACGTGGGGAATCTGTCCCGCGGAGGGGTACCGCGGACGTGGAAATTACATCCAAAGATAACAAAGCATCTGTGAAGGAGGTCAGATTTCATACGCTTCGCCTCGTTCAAATATTTCTATGCCTTTTCTCTGCTTTCCCGGTTCATTCACCTTCATTTCCCCAAGTCCTCCGCCATCATAAGGTAACGTCATCCACACTGAATCAGATTCTTTACTTGTCATTTCATGATCTGCGTTTCGCCCTGATATACCACATTTGCGGCTGTCTGAGTGTTAAGCATCAATGAAGCAATCAAATTTTGTAATGAGGTCTGTTGCTTGTGAAGCGCACAAAATGTGGTTTGTGGCCATGGTGCACTGTGATGTGGCTCGGAAGAAAACTGACACAGATATGGGAGTATATTATGTATGCTTAGCGATTCACAATACGAAAGAAACTGAAACACAAAATGGCTGTCAGCAGCAACAACAACAACAACATACACACACACAAAGACGCGCGCGCGCGCACACACTCACATACACTCACGCACCCCCCCCCCCCCCCTCCACACACACACACAACAACAACAACAAAAACACCGGTTGGTACTTATGTTGATTGTAGACACTGGAGGCTTAATCCTGCATAATCTATGCCTTGTCCGCCGGTCTTCAGCCAGCTCAGGTAAACTGTGCACAGCAGGACCATTACGCCCATTACACTGTGTATGAGGAGGCTCCATCACATGCTTAGCGCCACTTATGCCGCTGCCACACCTTGATTTGCACTCTTTGCGGGTGGCAAGCTGCGGGTGGTCCTTCTATAAACTGTTGTTTGTTTTTGTGCGTGCGTGCATGCGTGCGTGTGTGTGTTTTGCGCGTGTTTTTGTTGCTGTTGTCTTCTTGTTTTGTTTTTGTTTGTTGTTGTTGATGCTTTGTTTGTTTTCGTTGTGTTTTGCTTGTTTGTTTGTTTGTTTTGTTGTTGCTGTTGTTGTTTGGGTCGTGGTGGAGAGCGGGTGCCGGTGGTGGCAAAACATTACTGAATAGACGCTAAGTCCACTACCCTGACAGTAAACGGATAGAGGTAAAACACATGGTTACTACCCGAAACGCGACATGATTCGAACCCAGAACGTCTCCAACGTCTCGGAACCCAGTGCCCCGTTAGTGCTTGCTGCAAAAGCATGAATAATCCTTAACCGCCATACAGCAAACAACTCGCGCTATAGGCAAAAGGACCGACAGTTGAGAAGTTGACAGCTGCTATAGCCCCAGTCCCCTTCCGACTTCCTGGGAATTCACTAGCTCGCATCCAGTACCTCGGCGGGCATCAAACAAAGCGTACAAATCTGTCTCGCATGACACATCGTCCTGGGATGACCCTGTGCGGTTGGAGGGACGTCAACGTTCAAGAACTAATTAACTCTCACCACACGGCAGAGCAGTGACAGAGCCAGTAATATGCACAGTATAATGAGCGACTACCAAAATGCTGCAGGTAGGGTTAAGCCGAAGTCGACGCTTGGGGTGTCAGCTCATAAAATTACATACATGGCAAAACAACAACAACAACAACAAAACTCCCTGCGCCTTCACTCAGCACAAATCCCACAGAACCGAACCCTGTGCTCGCAATCGGATCACTCGTGAAGGGAAAATGTAACCAGAAGACTGGCAGAAGCCAATTAGCAGGAGAAGAATTCCTTGGAACGGCTCCTGCAGCAATGGCGTGGCCCCATCTCGTGACGATCGAAGGACATGGCCACACACTTTTGAAAGCTGCCCGCCGGGCTTAATAGAAATGCCTTGCCTTTGAACCTGACAGCAGCGTATCACGCGCCGGCCCGGCTGAGCCTAAGATCCTTCATCGGGCTGTAATATGATTATAACTGGGCGACAGACCAAATCAGGCTGATGGCCAAAGGAGGAGCTAAGCGCAGGTAAAGCGCTTTGTCTTTCTTTCCCTCGCTACGTGTTGCCCCAAGGCGTACAGAGCCATCTGTCCGGGACTGAAGGAGTAGGGCTGTGGAAGGCGGGAGTGGCAGGGGGGTGGATGAAGCTGTCACCAAAGATTTTGCCCCTAAAGGGCGGAAGTCGTCGTTGTCATTCATTTGCTTGTCACTTCGGACCAAGTACATACCACGGATGCAAACAGCCTGGTCGCCCATAAGGCTGATCTCGCTCGCTTCACAACGAAACACTGGATTTCCAGGAGAGTCGGGTCAAAACCACGCAGGCTGTTAGGAATTACTGTACCACCCACACACACAACGTCCGCAGGGAAGAATGCGAACAGGTCCTAATAACACACACTGATTCTTCTGTTCCATTCATGCGTACTGACCAACATCAGACGCACAGCTAAAAACGCGACGTCTGAAACTAAAAATGGCAGTCAATCTCGGAGCGTACTTCCGAAGTCTAGCGTTGGGACAGTCACAAGACAGTATCCACAGGCCACAACTTTTGAATAGAAAGGAGAGCCGAAGAGGCTTACCAGCCTAACGCCTTACCGTTAGGCCAAACCGGCTCACTGTATTTGACCTTATTTATATCGCTGCCGAAGGGCACTGCACAACACGGGCTGCATGCATGTTTGTTTGTTTGTTTGTTTTTTATCACAACGATTGACAAATCCGGCCGCTCAGAGTAGACGATTTTTTTAAAGCGAGGCGCTGACGACGGGCATTCATGACGACGGCCGGGTCTTTGAGGTCAAGGAGAAAAGCCATAGTTCACTGTTCATGTCACACGCTACTTGATAACCGGGAGAGAACTTGGAAAAAATAAAGCTGAATGAACCGGGAAGGCACACATTAAAAAGGTAGAATGCCTGGCAGTAGGTGAAGCATGCATGGCTATATTCTGACCCACCCCAGACTGTAGGACCGAGAACATACCATAGCTCCGGAATCTCTGATGCGAAGCGAGGCCCTTAATTTCTGCGTCCGTTTCTGCATGCTCGGGGCATGAAAAACGAAATTAAGAGCAAAGTGGAAAGAAACAACAACAAAATAAATTAGAAGACAATTTACAAGCGACCTCTCGATTTTAGCCGAACAGTTCCGTCCACGTAAACAAACGGAGAAAACAACAGAACGCGTTCAGACTTAAGCTTCGACCTGCACGGACCCCATGAAGGCTCTTGACAGTTGTTTTCGAAAACAGCGCGGGCACGTGCTTTATTGTTCAGATTACAGTGGTACGTGGACTGCCCGCGGACTTGTCTCAAGAGGTGTGTCTGTAGGAGGGCACTGAGTGGCTAAAGCTCAGCTGTCAGTCTGAGAGCGGCGACTGAGAGGAAAACTGACCCACCCAGGACTATATATTATATTCTCGGAGGGAACGCATGTCGGGGGGCGGGGATAGCTAAGTGGTTAGAGCGCCGGACTCGTGATTGAAAGGTCGCAGGTTCGAATCCCTGCTGGAACGGCGGGAGAATTTTCTTCTCCAGGGTCGACTTTCTGTGCTGACTCTTATTTTCGGTATCCGTTCCACCCCCGTGTTACCACAGTAGCACGTAAAAAATCCAGGTCATTCTGCCAAAAGTGCAGGTGGCAGGTTACAGCTAAACACGCATACACCTTACGTATGTGGCTTTTATTGAACCGTGCTTCGGCATTGGTCACAACTTGTCCCTAATATGTCAAATGACATCTGAGGACATTAAGCATCAACTCATCATCATCATCGAACGCATGTCATAGTTCAGGAGCTGTGTGAGAGTCGAGGTGGTCGTCCTGAGCTGTCCGTCCAACGAGTCTTCTGGTTTCCGTGGGCGTAAAGCTATATTGAGCCATGCTTTGGCATTGGTCTCAACTTGTCCCTAATATGTCAACCGACATCTGAGGACATTAAGCAACACTACCTACCTGAACGCATGTCAGAGTTCAGGAGCTGTGTGAGAGTCGAGGTGGCCGTCCTGGGCTGTCCGTCCTAACGAGCCTTCTGGTTTCCGTGGACGTAAAGCTATACTGAACCATGATTCGGCATTGGTCTCAGCTTGTCCCTAATATGTCAACCGACATCCGAGGACATTAAGCAACACAACCGAACTGAAACCATGTCAGAGTTCAGGAGCTGTGTGAAAGTCGAGGTGGACGTCCTGGGCTCCCGTCCCTAACAAACCTACGGTTTCTGTGGACGTAAAGCAACACTTCAACCAACTTCAACGAAACCACGATGCAGTGGGAAGAGGAAGCGATAAAGATTTATGGTTTCATTCACGTATTCACCGATAGCCACCATGTACCCCCCCTCCCTCCCCCGTCACCATCACCCTTCTCTTCGAAGACATAATGAATTACGGTTTCATTCACGTATTCGCCGATAGCTACCACCACTCCCACACTCCGAGCATCGCTTTCCGGCACCTTCCTCCGAATTGTGCCACAATTGGTTACGCCACTCAAGGGGCACACTTTATCTCCGCGCAGCTGTCCACCGACGCGGTCAGCGCCCTCCGAAAGGTTTGGGTACCAACAAAGATAAATACACAATAAGACTGTGGAAACAATATAGCGCCCAGGCACGCACGTAAACACGAAACGAATCCGCCCCGGATGAAAAAAAAGAAAGAAAAAAAAGAGAGTTCCGTCTCGATTCAAACGATTTTTGTTTTATTTGTGCTGGCGTAGGCAACGTGGTCAGTTATAAAAGAAACGTCTGATCTAATCTGAGTTACAAACTCACTGCCGTTTGAGCATCATGGAAAAACTGTTCGTTAGCTGACAGTTTTTTTTAGACCTATGGCGTAATCAACTACGGCAGTGGTTGGAGGCAGGATGTCGTAAACCAGTGCTTGCAATTTGCTTCACCACCCGTGCCCATCGCCCTTCCCTTCCAGACGACAATGAACTACCGTTTCAGTCATGTATTCACTAATAGCCACCATGTACACCCGTCCTCAGTCTTTCCTTCAAAGAGACAATAAAGTACGGTTTCATTCACGTATTCGCCAATAGCCACCGCCACCCTTCCCTTCGAAGCCATAATGAACTACCTTTCATTCATGTATTCACTAATAGTCACCACCGCCCGTCCTCATGGCCATTCCTTTCGAAGCGATAATAAATTACGCTTTCATTCATGTATTCGCTAATAGTCACCACCACCGCCCGTCCTCATGGCCATTCCTTTCGAAGCGATAATAAATCATGCTTCCATTCATGTATTCACCAATAGTCCCCACCACCCCCGTCCTCATGGTTGACTGGGCGTAAAACACCAACTTATTTACTTACCCGTCCTTGTGGGCCTTGGCCCTTCCCTTCGAAGCCATAATTCATTACTGTATTCACCAATAGTCACCACCACCCCCGTCCTCATGGCCCTTCCCTTCGAAGCCATAATGAATTACTCTATTCACCAATAGCCACCACCACGGCCGTCCTCTTGGCCCTTCCCTTCCCCATCGCTGAGAGGGGAATAAAACTGATTTATGCCACAGCGAGTAAACACGTTCCGATGTGTATGTAGCAATAGTCACTGTCTATTATTTGTCAGCCAGGTGTCGTTGTGAAGCGCTTTGGGTTCATCTAGAGAGATAAGGCGGTCGAGAAGAGCTCATTAGTATGATTGTTATTGTCATGTCCGACCCTGGACCACTTCACCTTAATTTACGACACTGTATCTGGAACTCCATAGGTCCAAGGCCTCGATAATAAGACCTCCCGATAAAACAAGCAGGAGTCACAGCAGGAGGTTTTCCTCCCATACACTAGCCAGATGACGCGAGGCGGCTGCCATAAAGGCCACATAGCTGATGCGAAAGACAGACAGCCGCCCACAGAAACGAAGCGAACTCACCTGGAAACAATTGATTGGCATACATAACTGGAACATTGCGAAACACTCGCGGCAATTAGTACTGAACAGAGAAACGTTTGATTGCTTACAGGTGCCTACCTAGCGCTCTCTCTCTCTCTCTCTCTCTCTCTCTCTCTCTCTCTCTCTCTCTTCTAGCTCCCTCTCTCTCCCTCGCTGTATCTATTGTAGTTCCTCCCCCCACCCCCTCTCTCTCTTTCTCTATTCTAGCTCTCCCTCTCTCTCCCTCGCTGTATCTATTGTAGTTCCTCCCCCCCCCCCCCCCTCATCAGCAGCTTAACAAGGACTATTTGTTAGAATTTGACTGAACCTAAACTACAATATTTGTTAACGCTTTCGAGTGCAAATTCATTCTCTCTCTCTCTCTCTCTCTCTCTCTCTCTCTCTCTCTCAGACCATTCCCTCCCTCTCTCTCTTCCCCCCCCCCCCCGTCTCTCTCTCCCCCTCCCTCCCTCCCTCCTAGCTCATCCCCCTCCAATTCATTTTGACCCAGTGCCTGTCACAACAGCAACACACTCATATACCGTGGAACGTGAACTTTGATCTGAACCCACCAACAATCTAAATTTGACAGCGGTGCAACTGGGGAACCTCAACACGCGGCGTGATGACGTCAGCTAAGACTGTTCAAATGACCACGCACACACACACACACACGCACGCACGCACGCAGGCGCGCACACGCACGCACGCACGCACGCACACGCACGCACACACACACACACACACACACACACACACACACACACACACACACACACACGTTTAATGGACCGGTCGTTATCGTTATAGCGTGACCGTGACGAGGTCCATCCCCTAGGTGTGTGCCAAATGATCTGACGCCACTATATTACCGAACCGCATGAGGTCCATTCGTCGACTGGTCCTTATCATGATAATGTCCACCACGACTGTGCCAAATAGCTGATGATGTATCATCGAACCACGTTGGGCTATTTCGTAGTTCATCGCCAAGGTGATGACTTTGACGTCCGCCAGGTCTGTGCCAAATAGCTGATGATATATTATCGAGCCACTTTGGGCTATTTCGTAGTTTCATCGCCATGGTGATGACCTTGACGTCCACCAGGTCTGTGCCAAAAAGGTGATGATATATCATCCAACCATGTTATACTGTTTCATAGTTTCATCGCCATAGTGATGACCTTGACATCCCCAAGGACTGTGCCAAATGGCTGATGATAAATTATTATATCACCGTGCCACTTTAGGCTATTTCGTAGTTTCATCGCCATAGTGATGACCTTGAAGTCCACCAGGTCCGTGCCAAATGCTCGACTACTTCCAGTCATGGTAAACTCCTTGCCTAACCGCATCCATCCTCCACAAATGGCGATAAATTATCCGAAGACGACGTGAGGATGCCCATGTGGCGTGTAATCACAACAACAAGTGTCTTACATGTAATCCTCTCACCCTGTGAAATGCACTGGTCACTGTACAAACGCGTGTACCGTGTGACCCCTAGAGTGGTCAGCTGGGGAACGCAACAACTGGCAGATCAATATCGCAATGGCGTCCACTAGGACTGTGCCAGTGACGCACGACGCGTACACTATATTATCGAGTCAAGCGTGGCGGTTTCGTCGACTGATTGTTTTTGCGAAGATGTCCACAATAAGATTGTTCCAAGTAACTGACGACGCGTACACAATGTCGAGTCAAGCGTGACGGTTTGATCCTCTGGTCGTTTCAGCGACGACGTCCTCCAGCACCGCGCCAAATTACTTACAAGTACACTATACTATGGAGTCAAGTGTAGTTGTTTCACCGACTTATCAATGTTCTCATGACGTCATCTGGGACTGAGCCTACTGACTGACGTGTCGGTAAGTCAGTACACTATTACCGAGCCACGCTTGACGGTAAGGAAACATGGTGGTTAACGTCCACAGAAACCATACGGCTTATTAGGGACGGGGAGAAGGGGATGGTTGGGGGGGGGGGGGGGGGGAGACTATAATTATACCTATAGCTACGCTATCGCCACCTGAATGACTCCTGCATTAAGATGGGCAGCGATGAGAGCCATTTTAATGTTTCGTTAATTGTGAGGGACAAAGTCACAAGACAGTGTCCGCAAACCGCAACCTTTTTGAAGAGAGAGGACAGCCGAAGCGGAATCAAGCCGAGGCACTTCTGCCTACCAGCCTAACGCCTTACCGCTAGGCCAAACCGGCTCTCTAGTTACAACGCTTGACGGTTTCAGCCATTGCTATAGTTATCATGACGCCGCCGCCCACTAGAACTGAGCTAAGCGTGACGGTTTCGTTAACAGGTTGTTATCGGGGACGGCGTCCACTACAGCCGTGCCATGTTCGACTGCTGTATGGACTGCTCGTTATTGGTATGACGTCTCTCTGCTGACGTCCACCAGGACTGTGCCAAATGGCTACCAACAGCATTTACAGTGACGCGCGTGGCAGTTTCATCGACTGGTCGCATTCGTGGCGACATCCACTAGCAGTCTGTCAAATAGCCCATGACACAACCTATTCCCGAGCCGCACGTAACAGTTTCACAGACTCATACTTACCGAGGTGACGTCATGCAGTAATGACGACCACAAGGACAGCACATGCCGATTGAATACACTAGTCAGCCGGTTTGGCCTAGCGGTAAGGCGTTACGCTGGTAAGGGTAAGCAGAAGGGCCTCGGTTCGATACCGCTTCGGCTGTCCTTTCTCTTCGAAAGGGTTGTGGTTTGTGGACACTGTCTTGTGACTTTGTCCCTCACAACTGATAAAACATTAAAATGGCTCTCATCGCTGCCCATCTTAATGCAGGAGTCATTCTGGTGATGAGTGTAGCGATAGTATAATTATAATCTCCCTCTTCCCCCACCTCCATACCCCCTTCCACCCGTCTCTAATAAGCCTTTCTGTGGACGTGAAGCACCATGCTTGTTTACTTTCTTACTGAATACACTTGATATGTATTGCACTGACCTACAGCACTAAGCACTGATTTCATTGTTTCGCCGGCGATGCTGGAGTTTATATATATCTTTGATCTACAGTCTCAGTGGTTTTCACGCATGCTGCATCCACTTAGACTCGCGGTCATTACAATAGAACGGCTGCCCAATCTTCAACTCTTAGAATACAGTGGCACAGACTGATGATGGTGCGTCTATTTTCCGTTGGTTGGTTCATGAATAATTGGATATTTTATAATGATAATAGCAACAACAATAGGTTATTTACGGCGCCCCATCTCGTAAGAGCCCATGGGGCTTACAATGGCCCACAGATGCGCGCAGTCACTCACTCACTCACACACACACACACACACACACACACACACACACACACACACACACACACACACACACACACACACACACGAGCACAGCCACGTAACCACCACCCCCTCCATACACACACAGACATTCACAGCAAATACATGCATTGCTAATGATGGGTTGGTGGCAACAGCAGAAGCCAGGAATGACAAATCAGTATAGAAAAGGGAGGGAGGGGTGGAGATCGAGTGACGTATATGTCGATCGTAACGGCCTGTCAGCCGCATCGGATCACATGAGGACGAACACCCCCGTCATGATTCTTCTCCATTTTCCCCCTTGAATGCTGCTGCAATTGTCATACAGGCTATAGGGAGAGAGAAAGCAATCCCTGACATCTTTTCACTTCAGTAATGTGGTTATAAACTGGGAAGAAATCCGTGTCGTTCTTTGACGTCACTGTGTTGCCATTATCAAGCAGGAAAGAAATCTTTGCGCCACCACTATCTCTGTCTGTCTGTCTGTCTGTCTGTTTGTCTGTCTCTCTCTTTCTCTCTTCAAACTCCCCTCTTTTCCTCTCTTCAAAACTGCGGTTACCAAACAGGAAAGAACTTGCTGTCATGCACTAACTTCAAGGTTCTGCGATTATCGAACTCATCTTTTTACTTCACGGTGCAACCGTTATTAAGCGGGAAGAAAATCGTTGCCATCCTTTAGCTTTACGGCACTGTGATTATGAAACTTGGCAGAAAATCATTTCACTTTTCCTTTCCTTTCTTTCTGTTTCAGTAGTTTTCTTCAGTTTTTCCTGTCTTCTTTCTTTTTCTCTCTTTATTTAACAGCAGTCATATGCTTATAAAACATGCCAAATCCTTCCCACCTTTTCACTTCAGTGCTCTGATTTTAACTGCATGCAAATAAGATTGATTGATTTTTAAATTTCAGTGATTATTAAACGGGAAGAGATGCTTGTGGATCACCAAGCGTCCCATTTACTTTCCTCTTGCCTTTGCGAGATTTATTAGCATCGACAGACGCAAAAGACTGGCTTTTTTTCAAGCACGATCACAGGTTCTAGTCCGGATGACATTTTTGACCCCAGTTCCACACAAAAACTGGGTCACTCACCTCTAGATGTCCCTCCCTCCCTACTCGCCCCCCCCCCCCCCCCCCCTTAAGTTTTTATCCTCTTCTCTTGAACTTTCTACCCCCCCCCCCCCTCCCCATATGAATGGCCACATTAGAAAACTAGAAACTCATCCTTCATTTTTTTCCCTCAGTGTCTTTCTATTCTTCGTCATCTCGTGTTAAAACCATGTTTTTTGTTTGTTTGTTTTTCTTGTTCTTTTTCTTCTTCACTTCGACAGTCCATCCACATCTCTCCACCTACCCCCCCCCCCCTCTCTCTCTCTCTCTCTCCATATTCAATCAGACCAACATTAGAACTGTTTTATCAAAGGCAACACAGCGGCAACTGCCACTGAATCACAGACGAGGTCCACGGCTTTCCCCAAGTGCACAGGCACTGTTTGGAGCTCGATTGAACTGTCACAATAATGTCCCGCTCTTCAGCAGTGCAGTTGACTTGTGCAGACAATCAAGGAAGAAAGCGATCGCTGGCAACGTGCGGCGACACGCGCTGCATCGTCAGTCAGTCCCCGCCGTAATTAACAGGAGAGAAATGTGT